>JANIHY010000008.1:40266448-40277476 GCA_027479065.1 Erythroxylum brevipes | reverse complement strand
ATTTTTAAAAAATTTATAATCTATCTTATAAACTCAAAACATGAATCAAAATAACAACATACTATATTAATCGTACCAAAAGTAAATTCAATATTGGTACGGCATGCAAACATTTTTTTGTTGTTACCCGTAAAGTATTTTAGGCGGGTCTTAATTAGAAGAAGACATCTTTAAATTATCCATATTCAAATTAATCTCTAATTAAATCATGTACTTATTTCACAAAAGGAAAAACTTTGGTCGAAATTTTAAACTGCGTGCGAACATTTTGTTAGATGAAAAGTGCGAAAAACAACTCAGTTTGGAGATTGGACGGTTGGTAAATTAGAACAGTAATCATTGCAACATCACAAATATAACTTCAATCAATTAATTCATCCGGTACCGCCTCACACGCGTTGATTTGATTACCGTGTGACTATTTTCCCAAATTCACCCTACGTTTTGGTCCCACCACACCACGCATTGACAACGATGTTGGGTCTAGCGGTAATCTCCCACAGAATCCCAATTACTTACGAAATTAGAATTTAAAATCGAAGCCGTTCGATATTTAAGAAAAGAGCACGGCGGACCCGAAACGAACAATTTAAATTCAGTTAGGGTAGTATATGGCGTCCGGGTGTCTCCAGAAGCTTCTTTCTTACTATAAAGTTCTACACCTGTTAACGGTTTCTTCTGGTTGCTTTGAGACAAGGTTGACACGGTACGCGAGATTTTTTGGACACCAAAATTTGTAGCTTGCTAAGGTACGATCTTGATTATGATTATTTTTTCTTCTTCTTTTCTCCGAGAGCTGGCGCCGTGAATAAAAACTATTGGATTCTTGTTGGTTGTTTAGGTTTGAATTATGATATCTTGAGATGATGAGGTTTGTATAGGGATATGACAAATCATTTTCTTTGTCGAGGGATAAGAAGGATGTGGATATGGAATTTCCTTGATTTGTCAGGAGACGAATTCGGCCGATGCTATTGTGCTATTTCTGTGACCTATTATGTTGTTGATTGTCCATGGTGTATGAGTTTTCTTTTTTGTCAGTGTTTGTTCCTCATTATCCCCAGTTATAGCTGCGAGTATATGCTTACATCAATTGTTATTTCGGAGTTGGTTTTTTTTTTCTCGGTAATATAATCTTAATTTTCTGCATTTATGCTGCCCCAGATGTCGTACTCCAGAAGATCAACTTACTCCCCTTCTCCTTCTCCATATAAGAGATACGGCAGGTCCATCTCCAGGTCTTTGTCGAGGTCGAGGTCGAGGTCAAGGTCTAGGTCTGGAAGCCACTCAAGGTAGAGCTGGTGGTTTTTGAAGAAATTTTTTTTTGACTCCTTAACAGTTTTTGCATGAGGTTTTCGTGATGTCGTCTGAGGGTTTCATGGTTGGCAGGAGTGAATTAAGTGATGTGGAGAATCCTGGTAACAATTTGTATGTGACGGGATTGTCACCAAGGATCACTAAAAGAGAGCTCGAGAGGCATTTTGCTACTGAGGGAAAGGTTTGCACCGTATTGTTTGTATGTTACTTTTTTTTGGTATGTCTTCTCAGTTGACATGTGTCTCTTACTATTTGAGGGTTGTTTGTTATAGGTTACTGATGTTCACCTCGTTGTTGATCCTTGGACAAGAGAATCTCGGGGTTTTGGATTCGTTACAATGTCTACGGTTGGTGAAGCTGATCGTTGTATCAAGCACTTGAATCGCTCTGTTTTGGAAGGACGAGTCATTACTGTGGAGAAGGTAAAATCTTGGGTTATTTAATGGTATGCAGAAGAAAACAGCTTAAATTAAATACATCTTGATGCTTATTTCGTACGTAATTTCTGGATGGCTTGTTTTTAATACTTATGAGTTTGAAAGTTGTTTGCTTCTTTGCCCTTGAAACTTCTGTTGCAGCAGGTTAGCTGTGTGTAGCAGCTCTTCATCAAATTCAAAGTTCTTACCACAACTAAACAAACAAATCAACAAGTATCAGACTGTTGGGGTTGTATGCCCTGCATTTCTCTTCTTTTTTGCCAATTATAATTCATTATGCTTGGCTTATCACCTACATGTTTATATATTGCTTAATTAAGCTCATCAAAATCAAAGGAAAAAATTTGATAAATCCATTATGTTTCCTGTTATGGAGTTTGATTATTTAATGAGCTAACAATGTTAACTTAAATGCAGGCAAAGAGGCGGAAAGGACGGACTCCGACTCCTGGAAGGTACTTGGGGCTAAGAACAATCCGTGGTATGTCTTTTAGAACCTGAAGGATATTGCATTTTTATGGTTTTTTTTTTCTTTTGTGTTGATCCATGCTTTATTTACTTGTGTCATTCTTTTGTAGTGCGTCGCTGGACGCCGAGTTACTCTCCTCGTCGATCTCCTAGCTACTCTCATTATAGGAGCTGCAGCCGGTCTCCTGGTTATTCATCTGAACGCAGCAGAAGTAGATCCCACTCCCCTTACCCAAGCAGGAGATCCTACTCTCCTTACCCTAGCAGAAGAAGATCCTACTCTCCCTACAGTTATCAGTGCAGATCCTATTCTTCTCGCTATTATAGCCGGCGATCATATTCACGGTCTCGTTCCCCTTATAGTAGGTCTCACTATTATGGCCGACGATCATATTCACGTTCTCGTTCCCCTTATAGTAGGTCTCGCTATTATAGGCGACGATCATATTCAAGGTCTCGATCCCCTTACAGTAGGTCTCCTGTTAGTCGGCGTGATCGGTCATACTCACCATATGACTCCAGGTATTACTTGCCAGATGATCAATACTATAGAAGATCTCGGTATCATTATGTTAGTCCTACACCTCGAAGGACAAGGAGGAGCTGCTCACGCAGCATTTCCCCCTACCTGAGAAGGAGCTCAAGGAGGAGCCCCTCGCGCAGCATTTCCCCCTACCGGAGAAGGAGCTCGAGGCGGAGCCCCTCGCGCAGCATTTCCCCCTACCAGAGAAGGAGCTCAAGGCGAAGCTATTCAAGCAGTGTTTCTCCTCCCCCGAGGAGTGCATATCCTAGGAGTGCATCTCCTGGGAGGAGGGGTTCAAGGAAAAGTGGTTCACGTTACAGACGGGGATATTCAGGTGATAGTTATGATAGAAGCCGAAGTGAGAGTGCAAGTTCCAGATCCGTTTCTAGGACTGGTACCCCAAGGTCGGCATCACCATCATCGTCCTGAGCGTGAAGCAAATTACTGATTTGGGTTCAGAGTCATGACACAGCACTGTAGTTGATGTATATTGGAGTGTTTTTCATGTTATTCAACGTGCATACTACTCTTTATGACTTTATGGCTATTATGTATGGCTTATTAATTAATAAGTGACAGTGTTGATGTAGAAACAGTATGTCGAAGCATGCTATTAGCTATAAAATGCAGCAAAATATAACTGCAAAGAGCATAACATGCATTGATATGCGTTTATTTAGTACGTGACGTTGCAAACTGTTAACAAAGAAGTTATGGCACTCGGCACTCTTCTATGTTCCAGATTTCTTTGGCATATTGAGCAATGGTCCGATCACTGCTGAATTTGCCGCTGCCAGCAGTGCTTAATATTGACATCTTAAGCCACCTCCTCCGATCCCTGCACCATAAAATGAATGTAAATTTTGTATAACAAATATAAATCTGGTCAAATTTGAAGAGAGGCAATAGCTTACTTGTATGCCTCGTCGACTTTTTCCTGCGCGTCGAGGTAGCTTGGGAAATCATAACCAACCAGGAAATAATCTCCACGACCGTACCCAGTGTTTCCCTCCAGAGAATCAAGAAGTGGGCCATAATCATATTTTCCAAATGCTCCACTTCTCACAAACTGCTTGGCCTCCTCAAACCGAGGATCTGGTTTGAACTGTGTTGTATCATAATGTTAAGGCAAGGG
Source organism: Erythroxylum brevipes (assembly GCA_027479065.1). NCBI lineage: Eukaryota > Viridiplantae > Streptophyta > Magnoliopsida > Malpighiales > Erythroxylaceae > Erythroxylum > Erythroxylum brevipes. Next base: position 40,273,596 of record JANIHY010000008.1, on the reverse strand, counting down.
AAGACTACTTTCTTCTAGCAATACTTTTTGAGAATAATTGAGAAATCTTACCAAGCCCTCCTCTCTTTCTTTGCGCAGTTTAGAGATCTGATCTGCTGTCGCACCAAAGAGAAAGAAATTTTCCTCTCCGATTTCCTCCCTGATCTCCACGTTGGCTCCATCAAGTGTTCCAATAATAAGGCAGCCATTGAGTGCGAATTTCATGTTGCTTGTCCCGCTTGCCTCCATACCTGCAGTACTGATATGTTGCGACAGTTCACTCCCTGGAATCAGCATCTCAGCTACTGACACATTGTAGTTGGGAACGAAAACTACCTGAAATCTCAATTCAAATATATGTTTAAATGCCATCATATGTGTTCTATCAACACATGATATTTAAACATAGCATGTGTTATTAGCTTTTCGTGTCACCAAGTGCTTTCTGCAGAATTTGCCTTACCTCTACTTCCCTACGACTTTGCATTGACCAATCTCTGTAATTGTTAACCATGTTAAATGTCACAGCTTTTATTAAGGAATATATCCATGTACAAAAGGTCGACAACTCACAAGGTTTCTCTTTTCGTTAAAACACAGAACAACTGTATTGTTCGCGGACCATCAGAGTACTCACAACCTAGCCATTGAGCATCTGCGCTAAATATAACAATGATAGCCACTTCACTTAAATGAAAGTGAGTGATGTGGCTCAATGGTTACCCTTACTATCATCACAGTTTAAACGATGGCTGGAAACAGCCAATGAGGCCTTGAGAAACTCCTAATCCTACGGCGTGGTGGTAGGTCCCTTTTCACATTTCAAGGATGTATTTCACAGTCGGGCAGTTTTACTTCAACTGGGTATCATCAAAAGCTTGGGTTTACTCAAAATGAAATTATTATTTTGTCCTACACAACTAGCCTACAAATTCAAGCAGTGGATGAGATACCAGTTTTACTATGCAATGCATACCTTCAAGTAATTGTTGACTTCAGGATCAGTGTTGACAACCTCACCAACATCATTTACCAGCTTCACTATTCTTTTAGCATTTGTGTAAGTAGCAAATGCTTTTCCTCCAACCATAACAGTACGTGGAGTTGTTTTCTTCCTCTCTTCAGGGCTCATCTCCTGTAGCAGGCAGTTCACAGAAAGTTGAGAATTTTGCCAATAAGATGAGCTTCATTAATTTATATCAAGCTCACCAGATAGTAAGTTTCCATAACTAAGACGTTGAGAAACTCCATTTGAATTTACAAAGAATCAACAAGAACCAAAAGGATCAGTACCTAGATGTAATTTACACGTGAAAAACATTGGCTAGCTTTTAGGAGATAAAACGGCACTTATTTCATTAGTGAAGCAATCTCTGAACATATCCCATTTTTCTGTATTCTGGAACTATTGTTATGTAGACAGGTGCATGGAGAAAAAAAAATGCCAAATCATTTTCTGGATGGCCAATTTAGTCATAGTTTAGCCTGTAACCTATCTTAAAGAAGGTGATGCTTCATCTTGGCACTTCAACCATTTAAAGTTCTTTTCTACTCATCTCTAAAAGAATAGTTAATAAAAAACGAAGCAGGGGCCTATGTTGCTGGATTGTGATGACGACATGGTGCATACATATTGAGTTTTGAATGTCAGTTGCTTTTGAATGATACAAATCAATAAAACAGGTACACTACAAGGATATTTCCTTACCTTTAATTTCTTGTATCGATAAATGGTACCCAAAATGTTCAGCAGCTGTCTCTTATATTCATGAATGCGCTTTACTTGTATGTCAAAGAGGCTGTTTGGATCAATGCTTACACCTGTCACCCGGAGTATGTAATTGGCCAAACGCTGCTTATTAGCCATCTTGGCAGATGCCCATTCAGCTTGAAAGTCTGAGTTGTCAGCAAACTATTTGATAAAAACATCCATCAAGAATTTAAACACCATTACAGGAAGGCTTGCGTGCAGAAGAGTTTGTTGCAAAAGCCATACATGTTACAGCATACCTGTCGAAGACCTATAAGCAGGTCCAGGTTGGTAATCCACTGGTCGGTTTTTAACCATTTTGTGATTAAACTACTAAGCTCAGGACTACAAAAGCGGAGCCACCGTCGAGGAGTGATGCCATTAGTCTTATTTTGAAACTTTCTTGGCCATATTGAGACATAGTCTGCAAATAATTCATTCTTTAAAATATCACTGTGCAACTGTGCAACACCATTTACCTACAAAGTGATGGCAATAACATGTTACTGAAACTCATGTCCGTACCCTCATTTCACACAGCAATGAGGGCTTCAACAAAGGAGAGAGTGAGAAGAGACCTTTACAATATAATATATTTTGCATTAGTAGACATTTGGATATGTTTGAAATAGTCAGAAATGAATTTTTTTAACTAATGTATAAAGTTCAGATGTAAGGGTGTCTATCCTCATTAAGGAAATACTAAATATGCATGGTCAGAACCTAATGATGGCTTACATTTTCACTCTACTTTGATATTGTCTTATTAGGTCCAATTCAAAATTTTTAGAGGTCTTAAACCTGAATTAGTTTTGTAATGCATAATTAAATTTTTTTGAAAATATGGTCTACTTACCGTATGTGAAGATACTACGCATAAATTTGCCATCCGTACGACAGGCTTTTGAGGATTATTATCCAAGATGCACAGGCTGGGAAGCTTGCTCTCGAGATCAGTTCGACTGTTACGTATCATTCCAATGAACTGCAAGATTTGAACTTTTTATGCATAGGCTGTAAATTTGTGCAGATATGGAGGATTGCAAATTTGTTATATACCCGCTTGTCTATTTCTTCAATGATTTCCATATGACGGGGAAGAAGCTTCCACATCACAGATTGTGACCACTTCTCCAGTGCTTCAGGAAGTACAGTGTGGTTGGTATATGCAATGGTCCTGGTTCATCATTAGCATTTGATATTTGTTAGGCCTCAGTTTAAATACGCTGCATAAGATTGAGGAGATCCCACAAAAGGGAGAAGTACTCCCCAATATCAAGAGAGAGGCACCTTGTAGTTACATCCCAGGCTTCATCCCATCCAAGTCCTTCTTCATCCATCAATAACCTCATCAACTCTGGAATTGCAAGAGTAGGATGAGTGTCATTCAGTTGTACCGCAACCTTGCTGGGAAATTCAGACCATTTCCATGAGCCCTTTCCATTCTTTCTCTCCTTAAACCTGAGAATGATGTCCTGCAATAGATCCATTGAAAGGTCCTTAATGCACATTTGGTTCTAAAAACCAGCAGAAATTTTTTTCGTAATCTTTTTAGCATATTGAAGAAAACGTTCTGTGGTGATAGGTCAGGACAGCACCAGGATAAGGAAAAAGAAAATGCAGAAAACCAAATTAACGCATGCATGCCATAGCTTCAAGCTAACTATAGTTCTGAAAAATGCAAGACTCTCTCATACTTTGGTGTTCTTGAAAGTGGGTTCAACTGTATGAGATTTCATTGGAGCATTATGTCTTTAATGTCCATAGGCAATAATTTCAAAGCAACGATGAGTAGCCGATGAAGTAAAAAGAGAAATGCTCAGGAGCAATAGAAAGCTAAGCTTGCAAACCTGAAGTGAAGCACTGCAGAGAAAGAATTGTTGCTTCAGTCTCAAGAGCTTTCCATCTTCAGTAGCATCCCCAGGATAAAGAACAGCACAAATCTGCAGGTGCAGAATGGTCGTAAGCACTTCCAGTGGAAAAGTTACACCAGTCATTAATAGAGTACACAGTTTTATCAAGTGTGAAAGGATATCTTTAACTAACAAACTGGAACATGCATATGGATTAGGAAAAGGATAGTTGAATTAATGTAATTATGCAAATACTTCAAACACAATATAAAATTGAGGGGTGGAGGAATACAATGGGTTAACCTGCTGAGCTTGAGAATGAAGTTGTGAAGCAGATTCATATTGTCCATCATTGAACTGAAACAGATTGAAATCCTCGGAAGAAGCTTTTGCATCCCAGAGGCGAAGACTAATTGTGTTCTTAGTTTTGTACCCAGGAATTGGCACATCATAAGCTAGAGCCCGCAAAAGTTCTCCGCCAACCCATTTTCGACTGTATAGCAGACGGGAAACTTTCAAGGATTCATCAGAAGAAAACAAGAACATTAAGGAGAAAAAGTAAAGCTGAAACTGTCTACTGCTTACATAAAAAAAAAAACTCAAAAACCATATTAAACAATGATATGGCAAGCCTAAAAGCCACCCTTTAATAATCACTTACGTTCCATCAGGATTAATATCAACTTGACCAAAGAATCTGATAGGGTATACAATATCATGCCGGACAACTTCCCAAGGACTGAATTTCTGCAGAAGTTGATTCAAGATAATGTCAATGAGTTTCTCAGATTAAGTGCCACTTTGACAAAGTTTTCATGTGGATCAAACCTCAAGCCAGTCCTCAGCTATCTCTTGTTGGCCCTCCTTGGTTATCTGCTGTTTGAACAGTCCATACTTGTACCTCAAACCATATCCCCATGCAGGCAAATTCAATGTTGCCATGGAGTCCAGAAAGCAAGAAGCAAGTCTCCCCAGACCGCCATTTCCAAGTGCTGCATCCTTCTCCTACAAGATTTACATCAGATAATAATTAGATAGATATTTGGTTTGGTTCAACTTTTCCATAAAGGATTATAGAAAATCTATGGTAGTGTTTGCCAAATTTCATAGGCAAGCACTGATTAAATATAATGCATTTTCTGCCCAAAAGAGATTGGGATTGGATCCAGACAAATGAAAATTTGGTTTATGCATGGCGAAGGAATGCAGTATAGTTTTTTAAAATGACTACATGAATGGTTGTTCTTGTGACCAAGGCATAATAAAAGAATGGTGTAAACTCTAACCTGCTCAACTATTTCTTCAAGTTCATGTCCCAACTTACTTAGAGCATCAGCATATGCATCTTGAATGTCCAAGTTTCCAACTGCATTGGTCAAAGCTCGTCCTTGCAGATATTCCATTGACAGATAGTAAGTTTGTTTTGGATCAACTTTGTGAAATTGATGGTAAGTTTCATTCCATTGCTGCAGAGATCAAAAGGAACAAGATTAATCGATTTCACTTTTCTATTGCAAAAAAATTGCAAATCCAAGCAAATCTTTGATGAACACTCTTTTGATCAATTTTTATTGTTGGACTCATTTTTTGGTCAATTGACATTGTATCTTACATTATTAGACACAATAACGAGACAAATTCATAAAAGCATGCAATAAAACATGCAGCCAGTAACACGTTCAGTTCTTAGCTTTCTTAGTTATTACCAAACTAATAACCCACTATTCTCATTTTGATCCGGAAATTTCTTTCTTCTTCCGGAAGAGCTCTCCTACTGTATAAATGAGATCACGACTGATTCCAAACCTATGCAAAATATTAAAAAGAAGAGGGACAAAGGCTTAAATGCTGTTCTCCCAACAGCACATGGAAAGTTAACATGACTAACAAATAATAACCACCATATTAGGAATCTGACTCTGATCTGATTCCGCCATTGCTATATTTAAGAACTATTACCTTTAAGAGTTAATAAAAGAATTGGATTAGAGAAACAGAGTACAGCCATCTAACGGATTAACAGTAAAGCTGAAAGACGCAAGTACCTGCACAAGGCGATCTCGAACGCTTTCTGCTGTAGCATAGAAGGCTTGCTCAGGTTCAAACTTGAAAGGAGAGAAATGAGGGCTGTATTGTGCATGATAGTTGATGTTGGAAGCAATCTCCGCCGCTCCACTGGCTAATGGGTGCGCAGCTGCCGGGACCCTGGAAGAAACAGCAGAAACGTTGGTGGTAGCACCGCCATTATCTTTCACCATCGCTAAATCTTCTAACAACTCCTGAAGAACAAGTATAAAAATCCAACTTTTATCTTCAGTTGGTATATATATGTTCATATAGACAGATATACAGACAGCATGGAATCCCAGAAAGCAAAGGGAAGATCCCTTTAAACACAATCTACCAGCAATAAAAAATTTGAAAATTGAACTAATTTCGGTTGGACTTATCTAAGAAACTCATTCATTAAAGAAGTCCAGAGATCATTACAATTACCATGACTCATCACATCACAATAGTAATAATATGTAAAGGAATCCATCAAATAAAATAAACAGATGGATAAAGTTGGAACCTTGGGTCACTCTCCTTTGCGTTGGGCCAGAAAGGAAAAAGAGTCGATTGAAAAAAAAAAGGTGGAAACAGAGAAAAGAGTGCAACAGATATTGAGTATTGATGCTTAGAATGGGAGAGTGAGTAGGCTAGAGAAAAGACAAGGAGAGCTATAAGTAGAAGCAACTTGGAAGGCTAACAAATCATAAAAAGGTGAAATGATATCACATGATGGTCAAGCTACAGAACATGGAGATATTTATAGAAACGTCCAATAAGATGAGAAATTTGGGAAAAAAGATGAGATTTTTAAGGGAAAGCTGACAAAGAATAGGGCGTAACGAAAAGGACCAGGAAATAACAAAAAATACCAGAGACTGGAGAAGAAGTGAAATGGGAGTTCTTTGTCTTCCTGATAATAAATGATTTATCGGGATTGGAAATGAATTGAAGAATGTGATAAATCACATGAATGAAGTCTGTATCAGTATGGACGTGATTGAGTGAAGAGTGGGGATGACGGGGGCTGATCCCTGTCCATTCCCACATGAGTGGATGGCTCAGATGCAATTGGAGGTAGGACATGGAAAATGGACAGGGGGGATGACATGTTCCCTGTCAGCTGTTCTGCTTTTTTAAGTTTGGCGAGAGATCCGTGGACCATCATCAAATTGTTTATTGCATGGTTTTGGTGAACAGGGAAAGTCTGAAAGGTATTATTTAATTTGTGCTTAGGAAGAAGGCGTTGAGGATTGATTGAACCTCTAATTTGAAAATTAGAATCGGTTTGATTGATTTGACCGATGATTAATCGACTATTCGATTCGATTCATCTTTAAAAATTGGTTCTTAATTGAACCAATGAAAATCGATTAAAATCTGTCAATTGACTGGTCCGGTCATTGTTTCAATAAAATTTTTATTCTTTTGTTTTTTATATTTTGTATTTTTTAATATTATTAATATTATATATAATTAAATATAATTATTGCATAATTATGACGTTATACCGG
>JANIHY010000008.1:40217380-40230901 GCA_027479065.1 Erythroxylum brevipes | reverse complement strand
TATTATATTAATAATATTGAATTATTCAATATTTATTTTCGTAAATTTTAAAATAATTATTTATAAGAATAAAAAAAGCATTTTAAGGTTCTGACTTTCTGACAGCTTTTTCCCATGCCTTTCTTAATGGTCTCTGATTGTCGGATTCCAATGTAAGACTTAATTACATTTAATCAAAGGGTCTCTTGACTCTTGGGCTCCGCTACTCACTTTTGTTAAAATTTCTAACAAGACACCACACAAGAATAGAGTCGTTATGAAGAGAGACTCAAACTTCTCAGGTAAAAAACAAAAGAAGAGGGAGTGTGCAAGAGAGAGGTGCGGCGGTCGTTGTCAGAGGGTCGGTGGTCGTCCAGTGGTGCGGCTAGTAGGAGAGGTGCGGCGGTCTTCGCAAACCCAGAGGCTAGATCTACACGATGAGGTGAGGTCGAGGAGGAGAACAATTGGGGAGAGACAGCAACCGAGGGTTAGCGGCGGTGAGACGATCCAAACGCCGACGACAGAGACGGTGAAAGCGAGAGAGTGAGAGAGAGAGGGTGAGAGTTAGAGAGAAGAGAGAGAGAGGGTGAGAGTTAGAAAACTGAAGAAAGAGGGGTAGCAGACTTGGGGTCGGGATCCGGCGCCAGGGGGGAGGGGTTGGTTATTATTTTTTTTGCAAATAAGTCCTCCGGATTTATACATTTTGCGAAATATACCAAAATTTTTTGGTACGTTAGGTACCGGTTGGTACCTACCGGAAAACCCCGGCACTGGCCAATATTTTTGGTTGGTACCGAGGTTGGGTTCCAGGTACCGGTCTTTAGTCGGTACCGGCCGGAACAGTACGGAACCCAAAACGTTGATGAGAATCCACCTCTAGCAAAAGTAGACATAGGGCCATATATATCTGAATATATGAGCTCTAATAGCTTTTTGGCACATTCTCCCTTTGCACTAAAGTATAGTGTGGTCATCTTTCCCAACAAATAAGATTCATATCAGTCATAATCAAAGGATCTAAATATCCTTCTTTAGGTAACTTTATAATTATAGTTATGTTGATATTAATTAACCTATAAAGTCACAAATAAGATGGATTTTGGTTATTTAATTTTCTTTTTTTTCTATTTTTGTTAAGAATTGGCTTTTGAAGATCTAACTTATACAAATCTTTTGTAAGTAACCTAGATCCATAATAAACATCATCTTTATAAGAAGAACAACTCTTATTCTTAACAATAAAGACAAATAAATTGAAATCTAAATAAGAAATCGAATTGATGTTTCTAGTAACAATTGGAACATAATAAAAATTATCTAGTTCTAGTACAAGGCTATAAGGAAAAGTTATGCTACAAGTTCCAACAGTTAATGCAACAACTTTTGCTTTATTGCCTACTCATAGGTCTACTTCACCTTTCCTCAGTGATATACTCTATGATAACATGTGCATGTTATTCCAAATATGAGAACTAAATCCCATATCTAACACCTAAGAATATGGAAAAGAAGTTGAAAGATTGATCTCATTCATAAACATACCTGAAAGAACAACTTGCTTAAGCTTCTGACCTTTTAGGGTAGCAAGATATACTGGGCAGTTACTTTTATAGTGTCCATTGACTTCAAAGTGAAAACCTGTGCCCATGTCATTGCTTTCTTCTTGACACCACCTTTTGGCTTGACTAATCTAACAGAAACCTTCTGCCTGTTGTTATCATTTAGAGCCCTTTTTCATGCTCTTGGAAGAATCCACAACAAGAATAGAACTAGGTTCTTTTTTAAGGCATCCCTCTACAGTCTTAAACATATTCAACAGTTTGGGCAATAACATATCTTTTTAATTCATGTGTAAGTTCATAACAAACTGTGAAAAACTTGAATTGAGAGACTATAGCACCAAATCAACGCTCAATTTATAATCCATGAAAAAACGTAATTGAGCTAATTTTTCAATATACCCAATCATGTTCATCATATGTAGGTTTACTGAAGATCCGTCTACGATTTTTCATTGAAATAATGCTTTGGAGAATTGATACTTCTACACCTTGCTTTATGCACCAAACAACTCCTTGAAATGTAAAATTAAAGTAGGAGCATCTTTTTTCTTTTGCTGACTTTGAAGCTCTAGAGACATATTAGCTAACATCACCCATGTTGCTTGTTCAACGTCATCAATATAATGTTGATACCTCTCCTAAGCCTCATTAGTTGCATCTGAACCAAGCTCTGGTGGAACAACAATGTTAAGAACATGTAACTTCTTTTCTTGCCTGAGAATAATTCTCAAGTTGTAGAACCAGTTTGATAAGTTGGATTTAGTTAGCTTATTAGCATCTATGTTGCTCTTGAATGTCAGATTGGTACTCATCTTCTAATTCAATAACCAAAAGACATAAAAAAGAGAAAGTATTAGTTTATACCATAAAGTCAAATAAAATAAGGACCTTAATTAATATTTGATTACTCTCACTATTTTATTCAAAATAATAGTCCTCATTATTAAATCAATAAATTATCCAATAATGCTCTAGTAGGCTAGGATCCTATCCAAAAATAGTTGATCTTAAGTTTTCTTAATAAACTAACTAAATTTAAATCAGGTTGATAACAAATTTATCAACCACATTTTATGTGACTCTTAGATTCGTTAGGTTACAATTATTTACCAAAATATATCATATATATTATTCCTAATTGTGCTTCTATATTCATATGATTATGAATTTACTAATCCAATTCAAACAAATTTATTTAAGTAGGAAGAACATATGATCATTAAATATATGATCTTATAGAAGTTGGTGTAAAAAATTTCAATCCCATTGGGTCTTTTAAATATGATAAGAAACTAAGTCCACAACCTAGCTCCAAGGCTTTCATTACTTCTACTGGGGAAGGATTTGGAAATACAGATGAGTTGAAACATCTAAAGGAGGTTTTGCTTGATCTCTTACATGGAGAGGTGTGTCTCTATAGCCATTTCAACTTTCTTGTTTGAATATAGCAAGATTACAAAATAATCATTTATACATTATGTGCAGGTTGTTGAAAATTTGAATCTTGCTAGGATAGATTGTGCTTATATATGTACAACTGTATCTACCATTCAGATGCTCATCACTCACTGTGGTTTGTGCTTGAAAAATCTAGTATAATAGTACAAAAAATGGAACTTGTGGAAATGGGTCCTTCCATGGATAGAGTGATGCATCTTCATCGACTTCCTAATGAGAGTTTAAGGAAAGAAGCCACGAAAACTACTAAAGATAAACCTAAGAAATAGATAGGCTAGACTGACAAAGTTGTTTATTTTTATTAGTGTATGAAATGGCATGTAAAATATGTTGTCTTCTTTTTGCAGATTGAAAATGTTAGAGATGATACCATAGAAGAGAGAGAATGGGCGTAGGGTTTTATAGGGGAAATGAAACATAAAAGGGAGAGGGGGTTCAAACACTAGACTTAAAGGATAGGGGAGTTAGTCCAAAACCAATGAGTTAAGTTTGTGTCGTTGAATTAGAAAAAGGGGAGTAAAGTATTAAAAAAAGGTCAATTTTATACGTAACTATAAAATGCCATATCAACAATAAATGGGTTTCACTAATATGCAAAATTTTTTTAAAAGTCATGTAACTGATAGAGGGTAACTTTCGTCAGATTTTTTTGTCCTCATAGGGTCTATTTTGAACGTTTTGTACATGTTGGGGTTCAACTTGAGTGCCTCGAAACATTAAGGGTCAACTTAGATTGTATTATAAACTTTAGGGTTTAAAATACGCTTTTGGCCTAAGAAAGAAATGTAACGGGTACTAGTTTTACTATTTTATCAATATTCACTCTTGATAAAAATATAATTATGAATATTTAAGAATAATACATAAATGTAAATTGAATCTCAAAATTATGATCTTATTATAATTTCAATTATACAGTAATTATTTTAGAGATTTTACCTTTGGTATTAAAATATCAAATGTAACGAACATAATACATAAAGATAAAAATATATTTTTATTAATTAAATAATAACATCATACATTAAAATTGTAACCAATCAATTGACTGAAAGGGCATAAACTAACATTAGCTACTAAACTGGGGAGATAGTTGAGTCTTAAAGTAGTTTAATAAGGTCTTATTTGATAATTAGTAATGAAGGAATCGGAATAAAAAAAATAGGAATGAAAATTAAAAGTAAGAATCAAATTACTAATTATGTGTGATTGGTATGCAAACACTTGAGATTATAAAAGTTAATAGTTATATCAGTGTTTGGTATCAAATGTTAAGAATGATAATCATTAAAATACAATGTATTACTATTAGTTCATATTTTTTTGGTATTTAGTAAGTAATTAATTAAATTTTTTTATGATTCAATAATTATTTATTTTTAAATAATTGTGTATGATTTTTCTTATGAGAATAAAATTAAAAATTATAATGAACTTATTTTATGACATAAAGCTATTGAAATAAAATAAATAATTATTAAATAAAATAAATAAAATAATGTGTAATGTTGATAATAATATCCTAGCAAGAATCAATCAAAATGATATATTATCTAAATATATAAACTAATCTTAAATTTTCAAATAGAAAGTTATGAGACAAAATAAAAAAAGGACAAAACAAACAAAATATATTTGATTATTTGTTTTTTTATATCTAATTTCAGATTAGTCACACTTATTTTGGAAATAAAATTATGTTTACATAAAATTATCTCCAAATTTGCGAGTCTTTATCTTATCATTACATAGTTACATATCTTCATTCTTATTTACCAAACGTGAATGTTTTGGAAGCATGGCCAGAGAGGGATTTTCCCTAATGACAAAATCCAGGTGTTCATTTCCTTACAAACATTGCGTCCCAAATCCAGAACCTGGAATAGGTATCTCTAAACTTGAAAAGAAGGAAATCTTCCTAATAAGGGCCTGCTCCAGGTATGTTTACTGCAGTGACCATGTGCCCAGGCATTTATGGAGGGAAAGAGTGGTCCTTTGTCAAGAAAGAACCAACAAGGGTAGAGCTCCATTTGGCTGCACCAGCTTGGAGGATTTCTAGAGGAGGAGAAATTACATGATGAGGGCCTTTATCGGGTAAGTGAAAATGTCTAAGGGTGACAGAAGGTTAGCAATCATTAACTACCTGGTTCCATGCTTTTGGAGGAGCTATTGGGTGAGAGGGAGGAGTCGAAGTAGAATATGTAGGAGAGAGAGTGTGGGGGGAGTCGGGAGTAATGGATGTGAAAGTGGGAATACTGGGATTGAGGGAGTTTTGATAGGAAGAGAGGGAAAGGCATCAGGAGATGAGAGGATGGGAACTGCAATTTTCACAGGTGAAGGAGGAGAGCAGGGATTGGAATCGGAATGGTTGAGAGAGCTATGTGAGGGATGTATTGGATGATGGTAATGGTAGATAGGATTCCTGGAGAACCGGCGGAAGAAGGAAGGTGGGGGGTTGGTGCAGGAGGCCGGGGATTCAGCTGGGATGGGATGGAGAAGGTGGTCCTTGGAGTGCTAACGTCAAAACGATCTCCGGTAGCATTTTGCAAAACCTCAACAACAAATCGGACGTACCTAAATACGAGAAGATCTGAATAATAAATCTGTTCGACATCACGTGTATATCTAATAAATGCTTCACATTCCGACCTAATCCAGGAAATTTTATAGGAGCAAGATAGTAAAGTGTTCCGTCAATAAGTTAACAAATTAAAACTACTTCATACAGATATGAACTGGCGGTTATCATCAACCTCAATCCCAAATGCCGCGTCTCGGATTTTCCTAGTATCTCTGTGGGGGTAATTTGCAGATTGTTGAGAAGTAGAAGCAGAAGAGGCAGATCTGGCCGCTTCCCTGAAGTCCTTCCGGATGCCCCAGAGTATTTCAGCACATTCCTTCATGGAAGGCCTTGATTGCCTCGAAGGTGCAATACATCTGAGGGCCAATTTGAGAACTTCCTCTAGAGCTGCCGTTGATGCAGGAGTCCTCCTGAGGAATGGATCCATGACAAATATGGCTTCTCCCTCTTGTAACCGTTGCATTGCCTGCATGCATAAAAGTGTTTATGTATCTTTTTCTAATGTTTCAGCCAACTACTTAATAAGTAGGGACTTGAAGAGATAATCATTCATCATTTCCTTGCCCCGGTCTTGCAACAACCTTGTGCAAGTTTAATCTTTCGTGACTGCCACTTCAAAAATAGAAAATCTCTCCCAGTAGTGCAAATTAACTTGGTGATTCTCCTACTTTAGGTATGAGTTGCATTGACAGGATTGACATCTAAGTTGTATGTTTACAGGTGTTTGATTAGGAACACCACTGCGATGTCAGATGCTTGTCTAGCAAACATGAAGACAAGACAGATACCTAATACCAGTGGGCTGCATGTGATGTGTCTTTCAAGAAATAACCGAAGCAAAACTGGTTTTGAAAAACTGAACCAATTGGTGAGTTGCCAAACTTTGAATGCTAATGTTTGGAATTAGACAAAGGGTATCACGCTAAAAGATGCCCTAGATTGCTGCTGTTTAGTAAATTAGATCTGTCTTAGTCTAAAACCAACTGGTTTGTTGTGTGTTTTATCTGTAATAAAAAATGTTATAGATCATTCCCAGCATAAGACAAAAGTGATGATCTTACCCTACAGTAATGGAGTTGCTAAGGCTTTGTTTTTTGTGGAGATTTAGTCACAAAGACTCGGTAATAATGGCAATAGATCCTGCAATTTTCAGAGGAGGGAATTCTTCTGAACCATATTTTTATTGAAATGTTATTTCTTGAGCTTTAGTTCAAATCAGCCATCTGCCCTTCTTCTCCTCATGGCTGTTCAAAATCAACTAGGCTCTCACATAATCTCCTTTTCATATAGTAAATTCTTGCTATAAAATGCCAGTGCCATCAACTCTATAAGACCATGTGCGACTGGTTTATGAATGCAATATGTTTGATGAGGGAATACAACAGTGTATTCTCGTCCTAACACATCCCCCATTTTGTTGACTAGGCTTTTAAATCTTACAAGAATTAGACCTTATATAAGAAAATTTTCCTGTTACATGTTAGATAGAGAACTTTTAAATGTAAACTAATTTAAGCAAATTTCAAAGAAATCACAGATTGCTGATGGAACACTTACCCATCTTATCGTTATTCTTTCCTTTAATGGCCTGTTTTGTTCAATTGGATGCCTTCCTGTCATCATTTCAACAAGTAGTACCCCAAAAGAGTAGACATCGCTCTTTTCAGTCAGCTGATATGTCTTCAGGTATTCAGGATCCAAGTAGCCTGTAGTTCCTTTTACTTGAGTTGAAATGTGGGTGGCATCAGAATCTCCTGAGGCCAACCGGGCAAAACCAAAATCTGCAACTTTCGCTCGGAGTTTCTCTGTGATTAGTATGTTTGGTGATTTAATGTCTCTGTGGATTATCGGAGGATCTGTCAATTTGAATCAGTAAAATTAAGGCTTCTGAAAAACCACTTAAAACAAGGGATGGATCAGCAAGCTGTCCCCGACCCAACTTAGGAGAGGGTATATGCAAAGGGAATTCTAGTTGAATCTAGCAGTTTATCCATAAAAGCGCAAGCCTAACACCCTTTACTCATCCAGAAACAATCCATCACCGTTGCAGCTTAAGGCAAAGGCCAGAACCAAATTTAATAGTGCCACTTTGGATCACAAATGATGCCATACCTGTGTACATGTGAAGGTAGGTGACTGCATGAGCGACATCAGTTGCAATGTCAAGACGTTCAGCGATTTCAAGTCGAGTTCCCCATCTACCTGGATCACCATTCCAAACTTGTTACTCCCACATTGTGTTGTTCGTGCTTAAGTTTAGGTGGGTGCATTGGCATGGGGGACCTATATGCTCTCCTATAGACCAAAAGAGCAGGGAGTAGACTCCGGGCAGACAAGTCTTTTATTAAGAAAATAACACTTCTCTAGCAACAAGGTTGATGGTTTTCACTAGCAACAGCATACCAAACCTGTTACCTACTTGCAAAGGTATGCAAGGGCTCCAATTTTTTAACCGTTTTCCTGAATCCAACTCAATAAATCTAGTACTTGTGAGTTTAATAAACATCTATGATGAGACTTACCGTCCAGATGTTCTCGAAGATTCCCATTGCTGACATATTCGATCACAATTATTCGTTCTTCTTTATCCTCCACAACTCCGTATAATCTGACTAGATTCCTATGTTCAATCTTTGACAGGGTAAGTACTTCATTCTTGAATTCAGAGGACAAGTGCTTGTCATATGTTTTCTGCCAGAGTCTCAAGTCATTACGGTTACTGAGAGTAATAGATAGATCAGTTCTAGGATTCTAAAAGAAGCTTTCTGTCATGTTTGTATTGTGTACCTTCTTTGCACGCTTTATAGCAACCAAAGATCCATCCTTGAGCTTGCCCTTGTATACCGTTCCAAAACAACCTGTTCCAATCTTATTTGGCTGGGAGAAATTTTGAGTGGCTTTGAGAATGTCATCAATAGAGAAAATGGTTGTTTCAACCAGTGCACTTGTGTTACTGGAAGAGCCATAGGAATTAAATGACTTGAATCTTGATGAATTCCTGTTGTTGCCTTCTGTTGAAAGATCAGTCGAAACTGCAGGTGAAAGTTAGTTTCTGACTGTTATGCACTTACACATGAAAATCATCGGTGTTTGTAGGTTAATTTTTCATGGCCATAAAGCTTCCTCAGATGAAGATCATAACCGTAGCACATAACTATGACCACGGCAGGATTACTTAGACCAAAGTAACTAGACAAGACAACTCACAGGAAAATCTTCTCTGATGACTGTTACTTTTGCTGGCATCAGTGACCTTGCCACAGCGAGGAACGAAGATTGTAAACATTCCAGTCACCCGGTTGGCTACATCTTTGATTTGCCTCAAGACTGGACTAGGCTCAGGGGAGATGCTTGTGCTACCCCTGTTGAGCCCATGACAAGAACTGGAGTTTTGTCTGCTTCGGTTTGAATTCAGGCTACGGGAATTGTATATGCTCTTCATTTGCAGAGAAATACCTCTCTTCAAGTTTACGGCATAAACCTAGGAAGTAAACTCCAAAGTTCTATCGTTTAACTTTGCCTCGACTGTTTAGAAGACCAAGTCATCCAATCCTGTTGTTACGTAAAAGACGACAACCCACCGGAAATAAACTACAAAGTCAATTAGACTCGTAGAGAAAAGAGTGTGATGACCTGTTCTCAGGAGAGAGCGTTCATTGGAAAGACTCTGGGTAGAGGATTCAGATGAACATTTTGATTAGCCTGTGACATGGCATGACTCGATCAAACTCTTATCGGATCAGGCCCTCTCTATCAACCATATTTGTTTTCCTTTTCCACTTGCAATGATTAGTACTTGACGCTGTCCCAGCCATTGACTTAGTGCTTTTAATAAATTACGCAAGCATGAGCCTGCAACGACTGATTCAAACCCGTCCGTGCTTTGACAGATGTTTCAAGAATGCTTCATTATGGCTTAGAGCGAACCTCAATGGCAATCAAACCTTTTGAGTGACTAGACTAGATATTACTTCCACTTTCAACGTTTCTGTTTCAAGCAGACCATCAGATCTATTTCTAACTAAAAAGATCGAAATTTTATTCCTCCTTGATGTTGAAACAATAGAGAAAGTAATGAGAAAAAAATTAAGTGAACGACGAAGATAAGAGATTTACATGGTTCGATCGGGACCAGTATGGCTCAAGCTGTCTGTCGCCGTCAACAACTAAGCAAGTCGAGGTTACTTGTTACATTAATGACTCACTTGTGTTGATATAATCTCAATCATGTTTAAGTTGAGGTTACTTGTTACATTAATGACTCACATGTGTTGATATAATCTCAATCATGTTTATCTTTCATCAACTTTTTAAATTAATTGTGATTTATTTAAATTCTTAATTATGTGTATATCACAAATTCATGTATACCTAATTCCCCCATCTTTACATACTAAGCCGAGCACGGACGACTCTCTCTGAATGGAAAGCAGCAAAGATGTTCACTGCTATTAATGTCACACCAACGCCACGCCCTCCAATGCATTGGGTAGCTCCAGCTCCAAACCAATTTAAACGTAATGTTGACGTTGCTTTTGTTGGAGGATGGGAACTATGGTTTTGGTATGATTACCCACGGCTCACAAGGGCGCAATTGTGCTAGTAAATTGCTGAAGCTTCCAGGTTGAAGAGATCCACAAATCGGTGAAGCACTTTACTTTCGGGAAGCTTTGAGTTGGATCAAATCTTTATCTTTCTTCCCCATATGTGTGGAAACGGATTGTCAGATTGTTTCACAATTTTTGGACTCTACGCATATTTTTTCCTCTTACTTCTCTGTGATTATTCAGGATTGTAAAGCTTTCCTTCATGAGCTATTGTCGGTTTCTTTTGCGTTTGCTAGAAAACCAGTGAATCAAGTTGCTCATATCATAGCTAGGACGGCTAATTCTATGTCTGGTTTCGAGTGAAGGTATGCTCTCCTTCTTTTTTGTATGACGTTTTAACATTGGATTTCAACAATACGCGCTAAGCGCATTCGTTATTGTTAAAAAAATTCCTAGTATACAAGAATTTGTCTATGTATAGGAGTCATCTTTCTTATATAGAATACACACAAAACTATGCGAAAGTTGTGAGATTTATCTCAAGACTGTTGCATATAAATTTCATATCTTTCTCTTTCACTCCCTTAATTTTATTTGTCATTATTTCATTTATATTTCAACAGTAGTTGTTGCTAATCAAATGGCCAAATATCATGATAATGCAAAGCCTTCTTTTTAATTTTTTTTCAAAATTTCTATTTTAATTGAACCAACTGAAAAGTAAAAAGAGAAAAAGATGGAACAAAGCTGCCTGCCATTTTTTTCAAAAAAGAAAAAGAAAAGTAAAAAGATGGATTCTAAAAATTTTAATAATATGATCAAGAAAAAAAAAGATGTGTATAATAGTAAAAAGATAGGTAGCTTTAGACATGAATGTGTCATCGTAAGGTAGTTATAGATGCAATGCAACAAAGGACCACAACATTTGAGCATGAACCACGACACGATTCACCAATTAAAAGGTTTCTTAACCTGCATCACCGACTCCACAACCGCTAGCCCACTGCAAATCCATTCGCCATCTCCCTCATCAAACTACCAACTACTCTTTCACTTGTAGCTCAACCATTGCTTTTCCACCTCCTATAAAGCTTTTGTTCCATCTGACAATGTGCATCCACAGAACAAAGGGGCTTGAAAGACTTGGAAATAGGTGGTGGGTTGCAATTCAGATTCTTCTTTGATCAACTGTCCATCGGTTGAGATTGAGATTAAATGAAAGCTAATGGTGGCTCCAAGTCTAGACATTCTGTTGGAGGGTGCTAGGTCATGGAAAGTGGCACTCATTGGTTTTTATGGGATAAAAGGTCAAAATTTTTAGTGATACAAGCTTGACCCAGAGAAATTGGAAAGATAGAGAGCTAATGGAAGTTATGCTAATTGAGGAAGATAATATAATCTTTACCTTCTCCTTTAAATAAGAAACTCAAAAGGTAATTAAAGAAGATCCTTGGTTGATGGGCATTCTCTCTAAGAAGACAAGGTATTGGTTACATACCAATATGGAGGCCTTCCCTAAGAGCACAAGGCAAAGAATGGAAACCAACAGGGAGAGTTTTTACTAGAGGAGATTATTGAGAAGTTTTAGGTTTGGAAAAGCAAAATTCTGCAGATAAAAAAGAGTTGGAGGAAGCTAAACATTTTTAGATAATCTTGAAAGACAAGGTAGATTGGTTCAGGCTAGAAGTGAACTAACTACAAAAGATGAGAGTGCTGAAGTGGAAAACCTTCCAGATTCAGGTCAACAAATGGAAATTCAATAGCACCATTTGAGTGCCTCCAATAAACTGTAAGGGAATCAATGACAAAGTGAAAAGGAAATTAGTGGGACAATTCCTTGTCATAGAGACAAGGAAATCCAACTAAATGAACATACCCAACAATCAGAAGAATAGCAAAACGGAGCTACTCAAGAGGAATATTTTGAACAAGTAACCTCACGAAAAAGTAATAGGAGCAATAGGAAAGGCTCCAAAAGGAAAAGCAATCTCATATAACCCTAATAGTTTGGAATGTAATAGGAATAAACAACCCTTCTAAGCTTAATACGATAAGGGATTTTGTTCTAAAAGAAAAACCTTTGTTATTTTGTTTACTAGAAACCAAAATTAGGGAAGCTAATATGAATAAATTAGGTTGTTTGGGAAGAAAATGATAATGCCTAACAAATCACCAATGTCATGCCTATGAAAGGATTATTACTGTTTAAGGTGGAGACTTTTGGGAATGGGAGTACTAGAAATGTTGGCCCCTAAATTTTTTTTTATTTACTTAAGCATGTCTAAATTATTTGGAGGTATTGTCTAAATTATTTTGAGATTTTAGCTCTTAAGAAATGGAAATTAAATGATGGATTATGTTTAAATTAAAGTGAAGTATGTTGTTAGAAATTAAATGAATAAAATGGTGTAAGGGCATTTTAGGAAGTTCATTTATGTTTGTAAAGTCTAAGGCTTTCAAGGAGGGCTTCTTTGGTCTTTTTAGTTTACTTAAAATGAAAAAGAAGGAAACAAATGAGTAGGAGCCATGTGGAATGAAGAGGCCCACGAAATTTACATGGAAAAACAAGTGACTTGACCAAAACTATGTAGTTTTGAGGTTGAGCTTAGGTGTTTAAATTAAAAGACAAGAGTTAATACTAAGGAAAGAAGAGTCACGAAAATTCTAGAAAAAGGAGAGAGGGAGAGTCGTATAAGGAGAAGAAGAAGAAGAAGAAGAAGAAGAAGAAGAAGAAGAAGAAGAAGAAGGGAGCAGAAGAAAGGTTAGAGCTCTAGTTTCATCTTGCTTTAGAAAGGAGAAGGAAAAGGAGGGGAAAGGATCAAGCTTCCATTAGAAGCCAAAGAGGAATTTTCGTGGGTCACTCTTTAAGGTAAGAGAAAAGTGAAATCTTTTGGTTTTATGGATGGATTTAGGTAAAAATGGCTTAGTATATTTATGGGTAAGGTTAGTTGGGTTCTTTTCATGCTTTAATGTCCTTAGAAATGGCAAATTTTGACATCTCATGTTGATATGGGATTCTCTTGTGTTGGATGTGTATTATGAAGGTGAATTTAGGCAATTGAAGGAAGAAGAAAGGCCAATTGTTCAAGCTCCTAGCTTAAGGAATTAAGGTGGGTGATAATTTAATAGTTGAGTTTATAAGCTACTAAATTACTTTGAAATAAATGTCATCAAATGTTTTCCTATGGTTTCCCAATTTTAATTGAATTGCTATTGTGATAGTTTAAACTCATATGAATTGTTTTTGAATGTAAAGACTTTGTGATAGTATATGTAAATTGGTTTATAAAGAGAAAAAGATCCGATTGGATGATTTAAACGATTATGTGAAAATGATTTTGCCATTTAAGGCTAATGATCATGAATTGTGTGAATTATGTGATATACATGTTTG
>JANIHY010000008.1:40111554-40123421 GCA_027479065.1 Erythroxylum brevipes | reverse complement strand
ATTTTAGAAATATTTCATAAATTTAAAAAATTTATCGAAACGATATCCAGTATTAATTAGTATCATTATAGTTCCGTTTCAGATCTTAATTCGATACCAAATCCGGTACATTGGATTTATCCACCTCTGCCAAAAGAACGATCCACTATTAGACATGCAAAGAACATGATCATTTGATAACTTTCCAGCCTCTCTTATCCGAAAGCCTTACAGGCAATTTTTTTTAAAAATTGATTTGGTTCCTTGATATTTTCGACTACAATTTAATCGGCGCATAAAAGTTCTCATTGAAATGGTTTTTAGGCAAATTAATTTTGATTCCAAAATAATTTGTAAAATTCCTCTATTTTAGACATAATATGATTTTGTTTTGATTAAACTAAACGAAGCACAGCTTAAAATGTATACAATCAATATTCCAATCATTGTTAAATATTGATTTTTTTTAAATATTTGGAAAGAGCATGAAACCTAAAAGCTTCTAGAATGAGATGACAACTAAATTAGAACATGTGAAAATGGGAACAGTCGATGACTTTGTGACCGTACCCACTCTTGCCATTGGACAGGTCATCAGCGGGCGTCTCAAGTCAGCGGGCGTGGTATGCAGAAACGACGTCTTCAAGTTACTTGGACAGAGTAGACAGAGTAACTTAGACAGGTGATCTGCGCTCCTCGCTAATGCTAATTGATATAATAAAAGGCACATGACAACTATTGCCCAACGAGAGCCTAAAAAGAGAAGTCCTGCCTATGCATACTTTTTATTTTCTTTTTTCTTTTCTTCTCAATTAAGGCTTACGTGACTCTCTCCTTACGTGTATCTGTCCATGTCATCTACCCACCGCCTTCCACGTATTTCCCCTGTTTTTCCTCTCTTTTTTTCAATGAAATGAAACCACATATCACTACTTAAGTAGGCAAGTTCAGATCTCTTATATAATATTATAATTTTTTATTATGTCCAATTAATCTTAACTGTTTATTTATGTGGATCTTGTATAAGTCTCGTGTGAGTCCCGTAAAATAAATAGTTAAGATTTTATGAGACAGAATAAGACAAGATTATATTGGATAGAGGATCTTGGTTCTAAGTAGACCGGGGGACCAATCATTCTAAACATGGTGACGGGTTGATTCATGTTACATAAAATTGCTGGTCTAAGTGGAATTTTTATAGATACCATCAAATTAAATTATTGATCTCACTAACAGGAATCTGAACCACCAAATCTGGAGAAAAAGAATTGCCCGAATCAGTTAGAATGCTCCAATCCATGAAGTCATCTTTGTTACTTACCTCCTCGATATTAAATTAAGGAGGGCGTGGTTGAAATCATGTTCTGTTATTCCTTTATCAGAAGTATTGACTAAGCCTCTAGTTCTTGTGCATTTCTATCTTTATTGAATGGCACTAATCTGCTTTGCAGAATCTTATACCAGGAGAAGGAAAGAAGGTGAGTAGGATTAGTGTTTCAGTTGTTGATTAAGATGACATTTCCTTGACCTCAGGGAGAGGGAGAGGGCCGGAGAGGTAGAAACGGTTCCATTTCCACTTTTATGGTTAAGTTAGATGGGAATCGGGTGTACTTCACCCCATTACGGTTGGACCAAACCCAGCATCTGCTGCTGCTGACAACCTAGTCTATTGACAAATAGCACACAAGTCCGTCCACTAGCTTAGCTTCCAATATTATATATCCTTTCTCATCTCATAACTACTTTGTGTGATACTTAAGAAACCGTTGAGGCGTACGTCCAGTTCGTTTTCTGGCTATGTATTTGTGTGCACTATATAAAATATTTAGCTTGCCCCTCAAGTACTGCCTTCAACCCCACCTAATCAGGTAAAACGACATGGCATCAACGTGTTCGACTTTTAAGGTTTGTATATAAGTCCTGGCGGGTGTTGGTTCAGCTAGCAAATAACAACATTTTACTACAAACATTGCCTCCGTGTCTGTGTCTGAGACGGAGAGAGGGATGTCAAGCACCAGGATCATGGCACAGTGGGTTCTCGTCCTCTTGATCTTTGCCAGTTGTATGCTTCTGTCACCGGTGGAGTGCATAGTTAGGCACTACAAGTTCAATGTAAGTACTTCAGCTTTCACATTAACTGAGTCTGTTAATAATAATTAGTGGTCTCATGAAATCAGTTTTCAGTTTCAGAAACTCCCATTGAATTTTCATTTCTAGTTTTTCTCCACCAAGAGTTGAAGTGACATGAAAACTAGGCTCATCAGTTCATGCTCATTTTGTGGACTTTTCAAGTTTTCTCACTGTGCTTAGGATGCTAACAGAGGAAAGAATACAATAAAACAAAGAAGAGATAGTAAGATCAAGTTTTAAGTCGTAAAGCTTAAGACCAGCTATTAGCTAGTGGCTTAGACGACCTACATCATGGGTTTCCAGGACAAAGGTTTTAATGAATTGCTTAATTCGATCATTACATTTTATATATATGGTAGCCATTAACCTGTTCCATGCATATTAACAAGTTCATATTGGATTGAGGACTGATGATTTTCCTTGGTGATACATCAATGAAGAAAAAGTAAACTTCTGCCATTGCCACCACCATCTCAGAGTTCTTAATAATAATAATAATGGTTAAGAGGTCTCTGTTCCAACTTGAAGAATGCCTGCCAGCCAGCCAGCTTATTTTGATCTTCACCTTCAAGTTGTGATAGGTACCGACAGTTCAAATAATACGATTTGTTGCTTAAACAAGCTACTCAGTCAGTGGTGCATGGTCCTAACACAAAGAATTCGATTCAAGCCAGTTGGTGAAAT
Organism: Erythroxylum brevipes; assembly: GCA_027479065.1. Taxonomy (NCBI): domain Eukaryota; kingdom Viridiplantae; phylum Streptophyta; class Magnoliopsida; order Malpighiales; family Erythroxylaceae; genus Erythroxylum; species Erythroxylum brevipes. Next base: position 40,120,628 of record JANIHY010000008.1, on the reverse strand, counting down.
TAATTAGCTGTCTAACCATAGCAAATATGAAATATTTAGTTTTCTTTTTTCTTCTAAATGATCTTGCATAATTCTTTCTCTAGATCATATGCTTCTCGTTTAGATGTTGTGTTATAAGTGGCACATATAGTATTAGGACCATCACCTTTTATTAATTCCTTTTATACTTGATTTGTTTTATCGTTCGTTTGTTACGAAAAGTTCCACATGTATGTCGATGAGTAGGTGATTCTCATGATAATATGCCGTGACTCAAATAATTAGCGAAGTTAACAAGTTATTTATTAAATGGACTTATAAGTGGAAAAAAGAAGCTTAGCTTGTGCTTGTTAATTAAATTGTAATTAGTCAATGAGAATGATGGTATTTGTGTTTAAGTACAGTAGATGGATATCTTTTCATGTCAATGTTAACCTCTTTTTAAATAACGATTTTCATAGATCTAATTTTTTGCGTGGAAGTTTCATACTTAATGATTTATCCTCAAAAAACGAAAATCTTATCACGTCACGAACTTTATATTGCTTGCTTTATAACTTTCCACAAAAATGATTTTGACATCGATCGATCTAGACATGTTGATATATATTACTTGCCTAATTTTATTTTATGTCAAGTATCTTTTTATTTTTATAATCAATTTGGAATACAAACAAGTTCCAAGTCATACTTTAGAAGGAAGAACACTGCATCGTATTACTATTCAGACTTATTAATTATATCCATGTCATCAACTTCCTCGTTTTGTATCCATATCTTTTATATGTACGAGTTGAACATATGATCATTCAAAATATCTTAAAAATAACCACAAGGCCTGGTATTCTTTGAGTCCAGATCTTCTGTCTAATATTATGGTGTCTTATTGTGTTCAATAAATTTCAGCTATTTATTTACGTGGATTCTATGTAGGTTCTGCGTGGACCCCGCATAAGTCCTACAAAATAAATGATTAAGATTTCATAGGACAGAATAAGACAGAGTAATACTGGACAGAGGATCTTAGTTCGGTCTTCCTTAAGCAAAGTTAGATATTAAATACTCGATGATGGTGCTAAGCTGCCTTTTGTAGGGATTAATTTGGGTACGATAAGAGTTTCAAGATGCCACCGACAATTCAGGCTTACCTAGAACAACTATATTAGATTAACCCAAAAAAATATATCTTAAAATAGCATAAAAGTATACTTATTGAGGTTACATTAACAAAGTCTGGCAACTTAATTCCCACTCCTGATTGAAGGAAAAAGTTGACACTAAATCCACATTCGTGTATGTCCGTTTCATACAGGTGGTGATGAGCAACGTTACGAGAATGTGTTCAACAAAGCCAATTGTCACCGTGAATGGGATGTTTCCTGGACCCACTATAGTTGCTAGGGAGGACGACACTGTTCTTGTGAAGGTGGTGAACCATGTCAACTACAATCTTAGCATCCATTGGTGAGTTTGAAAAGACATTCTAATATACGACTTAAATCAAAATCTTCTGTCCAATATTATCCTGTCTTATTTTATCTCATGAAATCTTAATTATTTATTTTACGGGACTTATATGAGATTTACACAAGATTCATATAAATAAACGGCTAAGATTCATTAGACATAATAAGACACCATAATATTAGACAGAAGATTTGGACTCATCCCGCTTATGATTTTGATACGTAATAAAATGTCTGGATGATGCGTCATGGTCAGGCATGGGATAAGGCAATTGCGAACTGGGTGGGCGGACGGTCCAGCGTTCATAACTCAGTGCCCTATTCAGCCAGGACAAGTATACACGTACAATTTTACGCTTACTGGACAAAGGGGCACCCTACTTTGGCACGCACACATTCTCTGGCTCAGAGCCACCGTTCACGGTGGTATCGTCATCTTGCCCAAACGCGGTGTTCCTTACCCCTTCCCCGCACCTCACAAGGAAGAGACCATCATCTTAGGTAAGCCTAATATGCAGTGAGAGAAATTAAGAATCACCAAATGTGCAGTTTTTATAGTAAGCCATATAGTGACCCTTTTCATGTGGTATAATAAAGCAAGACGTTGCAGATCCGTTCTTGTGCTTACCTTGATTGAATCAATTTCATATTAATTAATTCACAGGTGAGTGGTGGAAATCTGATGTTGAAGCTGTAGTTGATGAAGCGATGAAATCTGGTGCTGCACCAAATGTCTCAGATGCTCACACCATCAATGGCTATCCAGGGTCACTAGCATCCTGCCCTTCACAGGGTAATACAACTAACAACAATTCTTCATTATCAACTATTAGACCGTCAAGCAGAGTCACTAACACAATTAATCACACATTTTCCTAGTTGTTTTAGTGATTCTTTACTCTTGTTATTATTTGATTACAGGAGGATTTAGTTTACCAGTGCACTCTGGTAAAATCTACATGCTTCGGATCATCAACGCTGCACTGAATGAGGAGCTCTTCTTCAAGATCGCCGGCCATCAACTCACAGTCGTCGAGGTCGATGCAACCTATGTTAAACCCTTCAAAACTGACGCCATTTTGATAGCCCCAGGCCAAACCACAAACGTCCTTGTTAACACAAATTGTAGCTCCGGCAAGTACTTGGTTGCAGCCTCCCCTTTCATGGACTCTCCTATTACAGTGGACAATAAGACAGCCACTGCCACTTTACATTACTCTGGCACTCTTGCTAGCGCCAGGACCACCCTCACCACTCCACCTCCGCAAAACGCCACCCATATAGCGACGAACTTCGCCAAGTCTCTTCGTAGCCTGAACTCCAAAGAATACCCTGCAAAAGTACCCTTGAAAATCGATAGTTCACTTTTCTTCACCGTTGGTCTCGGTGTTAATCCTTGTGCTACTTGCCCTAAGGGCAACAGAGTTGTGGCAAACATTAACAATGTCACATTTGTCATGCCAAAGATTTCTCTGCTTCAAGCTCATGTCTTCAACATTAAAGGAGTTTTCACGGATGACTTTCCAGGTAATCCGCCAGTTCAATTTAACTACACTGGCACGCAGCCGACGAACTTGCAGACTACAAAAGGAACGAGGCTTTACAGGATTCCATATAACTATACGGTGCAATTGGTTCTTCAAGATACTGGCATGATTGCTCCTGAGAACCACCCCTTACATTTGCACGGCTTTAATTTCTTTGAAGTTGGGAGGGGAATAGGTAACTTCAATCCAAGCCAAGATCCAAAGAAGTTCAACCTTGTTGATCCTGTGGAAAGAAACACCATCGGAGTCCCATCTGGTGGATGGACTGCAATAAGATTTAGAGCCGATAATCCTGGTAGGTTTTTCTAATTTTTCTTATCCATTTTAATTTTATTGTGAAGATCATAGGCAACTTCCATAACACAATAAAAACTAGTACGGACTAATATAATTGAGAACAGCTACAAGAGATATTAAAACAAACACTGTAAAAGAATATTGATAGATGAGAATTTTTGAGTTGCAGGGGTTTGGTTTTTGCATTGCCACTTGGAAGTTCACACATCATGGGGACTGAAGATGGCGTTCATAGTAGATAATGGAAAAGGTCCTAACGAATCACTCCTTCCACCGCCTCCTGATCTACCCAAGTGCTAGGAAGACAGAATTAAATAGTCAAAACGTCAACTTTACTTTTCTTACTAGAGATTATGCCTAAGAAAGGCCAAAAATGATACCAGTGCTGAGTCAATAACAAGTATCTCTTCTTGAGTAACTAAATTCAATCATAAGTTGCTCCTACTTCAAATAAACTGAATTCGGGATGTATATCTTTAATCTTCCTTTTTGTCTTTTCCTTTTCTTACTCGTTTATGGTTTGCTTTTGACCTGAACATTTTGATTAGGTTTTGTATGTTTTATAATTGTAAAGTATAAATGTTGTCAATTAATGAGTTTAAAAGTCTCTTCGGGAATTAAGATCTTCTGTCCAATATTACCCTGTCTTATTCTGTCTCATGAAATCTCAACTATTTATTTTGTGTGACCCACGCAGGATCCACAGGGGACCTATATAGGACTCACATAAATAAACAGCTGAGATTTATTAGAGACAATAAAACACCTTAATATTAAATAAGAGATCTGGACTCTTCTTCGGGGACATCCCATAAAGTTGGAACGATACAGAGAAGATTAGCATGACTCTTGCGTAAGAATGACACGCACAAATCAAGAAATGATCCAAATTTTTAAAATAAGTTTAAAAAGTTTAATGCTCTTTTTTCCTCAATCAACTCACAGAAATATTATTGTGAATATTAAACTAAAAAGAATCATTTGGGACGGTTCATTCCATTTGTAAGATTTAATTTACATGTACGGATCAAAGCAACACAGAAAAATTGCCACAAAGAAGATGTTTATCTTAGGATCATTAACTTTTAGTTAAGAGGTAACCTCGCAATATAGCTCAAACTCAACTTAATGTAACTAAAAATCCGAGTTTAAATTGAAAAGTAATTTAGAAAAAAAGTGTGGAAATATAGGATCAGACAATAGGTTGGGGGAATTGCTTCTTTTAGGAATGGATTCACGTCCTTTGCTATTGAATGTCTTATTTCCTACAACATATGTATTATTATTTTTTAAATTATTTACATATATTAATACTATTAAATATTTAACAAACTATAGTTCATGTATATTCTCTTCCTATAATTTGTTACAAATATCTTTATAAACTAGTCAGTATGATTTAAATGCATATTTATCAAGAGAATGAGAATAGTAAAGCAATAAGATAACCAATGGCATAATAAGTTGGTGGAAAATCACAGCGGGATTAGATCCCGTGTGCAATAGAATAGATATGAACTTTTTATATAATTTTTAAAAAGTCAATATCACTTAAATTCAATAAATTGATTAGCATATATCTAATAAAGTATATGGATCATAATTCACACCTTATTATTAAGTTTGGTCATTTTTTGTATTATTTCCCTCGAATTATTTATGAAATCGACTCATTTCAACCACATTAGCTACTTAAGTGTCTGGCTAATGGCCTCTAACGTATATGCACAGAGCATATTAAGAGAACTTTATAATCGTTGTAGACAAGGTTATGTAAGGAGTACTAGTTCCTTTAGAGCCCAAGCTTATTTATAATAAGTTTTGAATGTTTTGTAATTTAATTGAAATGAAATTTTAATTTCAATTAAACTTAATTAGAATTATAATTAATTCTAATTAAATTTCAATTTTGCTTAAATAAGACCCAATATCTTATATTGGTCCTTGTTTATTAAATATCTCATATTTAATCATAAATTTTTTTAAACTTTACAATTAAGTACAACTTGATTAGATCATCTTTTCTCTTTTCATCTTGTTCTTTGTATGTGACCCTAAAAATTCCAAATTATGTTGTCAATGATACAAATTATAACCTTATATTATATTTATGATTATATAAATTAAACTTCTTTAATTTATCTTTAATTCTCTAATTAAACAATTTTTGTTTACTGATCAAGATTGGCTACTAATGTCCAATATTGGCTATTAATGTCCAATCATAAGAAAAAAAGTATAACAAGTGCTAATATTTTTACGGTCTATTAATATTTGGTCTTAATAAAACAATGATTAGAAATAATTCAGAGATAATACATAAATGTAATATAAATCTCATACTTATGATTCTATTATAATTTCAATTGGAATTTATATTTATCCTATGGATTTTATTATATACATCTAAATACGTATAAGATAAAAAATACTTTTGAATAATTATGTCACTAAACTATAATCAACCAATTGGTTGTAGTGCATAAACCAACAATCTCTCATTTACACTAAGCAAATCGTTTGTGTATATTATATTATATCTCTATATGACAATCATGCTACCACTGAGATAGTGATTTAGTAAGAGAATTCTACAATATTCTCTATTGTAAGCACTTAATTATATCTGACAACCTTCATCTTAATTATTGTTATAATTAAGAGAAACTACCTAAATACATATATGGATCTTTAATGAGATCTTAACTCATTTTATATGTACAATGTCTCTAATATTCTACACTAATACCAGGAACTATACCAAGTTTATTAAAGAACTCATTAATCCATTTAAGCATTCCATTAAATAAAAAATGTATTATGGCTTGATTAGCAATTAATTCTATATTGAAACATTTCTAATCTCAAAATAATATTGATCTAAGTAATATATATCTTAACAAGGATTTGCTTTTAAGTTTAATATCCTTATAATCTTGAACTCAAATATCAACTTATAGAATAATGAAAATCTTCGATACTTCACAAGTATGAGATATTTTAAATATTAAACACCTTTAGTACATTATTTATATACTTGGACTAGAATAGGTAAACAACTTCCATATTTATCTCTATAGATCTAACTCATAAAATTAAGTTATTACTTTTTTTATAGCCAATAAGAGTTACTCTTGGACAATTATATTTTCGACAATTGAAATATGAATTATTGTTCTCTTAATAAGCAATATGTCTCTATATATTCCCACTGAAGAGGACAATTATATTTCCACTAATCTTCTTGTAGATATGATCAATTCATAATCATCTATAAAAGAAATTCTTTAAGTTCATCATGAAAGTGAATCTTTCAACATCTTGTAGCATTTCAACTATACATCAAATATATCAATAAAGGCAATAGTTCCAATTGAATGCATTGCCACAAGATTTGAAAATTTTCAAATTTCATATTACTTCCACTACTTTTCTTGAGAACTATTCTCCTATAAGTATATATTGAAACAAACAATTTGTTCAATAGGTCTGCAAGATTATATCCAACATGTTGGATATTTTATAACTTTTTATTATTCAATTTAGTTATAAGCTTATTAGACAATACATGCTTCAACTAAGCATCACATCTCAAAATCATTAACCATAATGATTTCAAAGTCTTAGTTTTCTATATCTAATATGGAATCTTGTTAATTGATCTAATTGAAACTTTCGAAGATAAGTTGCATTATACAATATCTCATATTGTACTTTTTTTTCTCCTTACATAAATTCACGTTCTTATGAAATTTAGTTGTTGAGATATTCACTATATAATCTCATTCCCTATAGATAATCAAGGAATTTATATCTCACTATATCAATCTTATCGAAATGCTTCAGTATTCTCAATGTTTAATTTTTATTTGGATTTAAACATTTTTTACTTTTTAAACATTTAAATCAATATTATATTTGATACATACAACTGTATCACACGAAGTCATTAGTAATATAATGAAATACAAGTATAATCCTTTTATGAATTATTACTACATCTAATGTGTCACATGTATAAGATTTAACAATTCGATACCATCATCATCCTTTCACAAAAAGTTTATTTGGTTATTTTCAACCTGCCAAGATACACAAGTTTCATACAATTCATAATCAAAAGAATATATCCTTGTATGTAACTTTATAATTCTCATTATGTTGATTTAACCAATATGGCATAAAAGGATAGTTTTAGTTCTCTAACTTTGTATTCTTGATACTTGTGTTAAGTATAAGTCTGCTTTGATCCAACATATATAAACTACTTATATAAAAATGAATTAACTACTTTTACTTGACAATATATTTCTTATCACACCTTAAACAATATAGTAAGTTTGAATCTGTATTCAATATCATATATTCATATGCATAAACTATAAATATATTTAATCTTTATCATATCATGCATTAACAAGAAAAGTCCTGCAATTTTTTTATATGTAATCTTTATCATATCACGAATTAACAAGAAAAGTCTTACAATTATTTTCCTTTTAATGACAACTGTTATTATACTATAGCAAATGCCTTTAATTGTAATCCATATTTACATTTTTAGTAAGCTAAATTTGAGTAAAACAATTCCATTAAGCTACTAGCTTTCAATTGTACTTTATACAACTATTTGCATCGTGCAATATGTGTTGACATATATCTTAAACGTTATCATTAAAGTTTATGAGACATTAGTTAATTCAAAATATCCATGCATTTTTATCATCTATATGATGTTAACTTATCTCTAAAACTTTATCTCCAAATCCTGAGCAAGGATTAATAGCAAAATTACATAATAGACATGTAACCTTTTTATTAAACTTTGATAACTCTTCTCAAATTTAACATATGTCATAAGAAATTTAGTTCACTAATGGCTTTATATCAACGATCTCAAGTTTGCTTAATAAAAAAAAACAAAACTTAAATTAGGTAAATAATAATTTTATCAATTATAACTCATGTGAATCTTAAATTCATTAGATAACGACTCTTGTCAAAATATATCTTATATGTTATTCCTAACCTTGCCTCTAAATTCATGTGATTATGAATTTGTTCATCCAAATCACACAAATATGGTTAAATAGGACTCATTGTTATAAGACTAAACATATTCGAGTTAAAGTAGTCTTGAGTTTGCTCAATAAGCCTAACATTAAACAAAAGTCTAGCTTATTCCTATAATAATGGAAGAAAACAAGCACGTTCTCAATGTATATTTAATATTTTAATTAGGGATTTCTTTTATTCATCTTATCAAGCACAAAATCACATATAACAATATCATATGTATAAAACATGCAATCATATATGTATAATATATCAAACATAGATTAAAACATGCGATTTATGCACATATAATCAAGTTATATGCATAAATATCAAGCTTTATTATATTATACTTATTCATCTTCATAATTTAAAATAATATTTCTGACTCTTCAATAATTAAATTAGATCAAACTCATTGATTCCTATATACATTAAATTCCTATTTCAATAGAAATTTAATTAATTTGAAAACTATTTCCGATTATCTTAACTCTTTTAATGAAATCAATTCCAAATAATTTGTCAAAAAAATTATGCTTCTTACTCATTATAATTTGGAGAATTTCCTTTTCAAAAATATATAAATAAGACATTCTAATTCGATTCGATTTTTATTTCCAATCTAATTAGAAATTACTTTTCCTTCATTAAAAAACTATTTTATAATATTAAAATGAAACCACTTTCAAAATTAAATTAAATACTTTTAATTTAATAATGAAATTCC
>JANIHY010000008.1:40100239-40111102 GCA_027479065.1 Erythroxylum brevipes | reverse complement strand
TTATAATTGTTAATTTGGTAACAAATTTAATTTAATAATTAAACTCTTAAAAAATTAAACTAAAATTTAAAATCCCTAATAAAATTTGACCTTTTTGAAAATAATTTTCAAACAATTAAAAATATTTTCTAGATTTATTAGGCGTTTGAATTAATTTATTCTCAATTAAACTAATTTAATTAAAGAGAAGATTTAAAACACGCAAAATGCAGATTGAATGGGATTATAACTGCACGTGCCAGAATGTTTCTATGAGGCGCATGAATTACATATGCCTCAGTCATTGCGTGTGCACACAATGTCTGCCATTAGTGGACATGATCCTCTGTCCAATTTTATGGTGTCTTATTATGTCTTATGAATCTCAGCTATTCATTTATGTGGAACCCATATTCATTTGTGCGGGACTCACGCGAGACTTACATAAATGAATGATTGAGATTCATGGGACACAATAAGACACTATAAAATTGGATAGGGGATCTGGACTCTGCCATTAGACCTCAGATGGGGCACATGTCGTTTTGCAATCTAGGGTTTTGGGACGTATCTGTGCCACTGTCTTTTTACTCCAGCCCTAGTTATTTAGCTACTCATTGGTAGCATGGTGTGCCTATCGCATCTTTATATGCCTCTTTCTCCTAAGTTCACTCTTCCTCTTAGGTATTATTATGCCTTGTTAGTTGTTAGATTGCCATTGCTCTGTCACTAGAGACCACTTCACTAGTAGCAAGCATTGCCTCTGAGGAAGACTCAAGACACGTAACCCAGAGTGACAAATAATCAAGCAAAATTGATCCAAGTTTCTAAAAACTTCATCCAATTGATTTAAAAAGTTAATCTAAGCGAGCATGCTTAAAAGATTTTCTAGAAACCACAAAAGCAACATGAGAAATTCTCAATTTCAGAAACACAGCAAACAAAGAACTAGAGTATCTAGAAATAAAGTTTTTTATTAGCAACTAAAAGCTACAAGACATTCATCTAGTGTTTGTGAAGACCAAAAATAGAAACAAATATTTTCCAAAAACAAAACTGATAAGATATAGGTGATTATATCTTACTATTTAACTTTAGACATTATTTAATAATTGAACCTAATTGTGCTTATGTAGGACTCTTCCAAGACAAATTTGATAAGGTTTAAAATCCTAATTAAGACGATAGTCTATTTTTGGAATAGCTATCTTAGGAAGCAAATTTTTTGGAATTTGAATTGATTATAGCAACTGGAGTATGGATGAGATTCATGTATGAAGTGGACTGAATGTTTTCGTTTTTGGAGAGTAAAATTGACATATGTTGGATGAATTAGGAGCAAGATATCTAGGGATATTATCAATAATGTTTGTGAGTAGATTGCGTTGAAATAAAAGTCTATTTGTTGCAAACTTCTTTGTTGGATCATGTTACCTTGGCTGACGGGTTTTGTGTTGCATTTTTTTTATTTTTTCCGATGATTGGATGGCCTTGCAGCTAAGATTTGTCTCTTAGATCACATGACTTGGTTAATGATTGACACACGTGCATTGCTGATTTTTTGGCCAAGGGAATTACGTATTCGTAAAAAAACTTCTTCTAGCTGAAAATGCTAACTTAAGTTGTTTATGTCAAAGCTGCGTTTTTCTCTCATGCTTCTGTTATTGGTTTAGTAAGGATGTTTGTGTGAAGGCTAGGGTTTCTTGTCGTGAGTCTTCCTTTGGCTAGTTATTTTTGACAAGTTTTCTTGTCGTATGCTCTTTAATCTATGGTCGATTGATTTGATTATGTTCAACTGTGGTGTTTATATCAACTATTGCATGAATTAGCTAGGCATCTTTATTTTACTATTAAATGTCAATTGAAGGTTGTTTTTGGGGACTTGGTAGCCGATCTATTTTTTGATATATGTGTTATCTTTATGCTGTAGTTTTATTTTGATGAAGTGTGGATTGAGTGGCTACGCTTGATGGTTTATGGTGGGAAGTAATGCGTAAAAATTCCAGCAATTGATTACGGCAATATACCTGGTGAAAAACCTTCAGGTCTATCTTTGAAGGATTTGTACTCATTGGGAAGTTTTTTTTTAAAAATCTCAACTATATTTGTTTTTGTTCTTTGTTATTTTAATTGCTTGATTTGTCTGTTTATCGTCTTTATCATTAAAAAGTTGTTGAGAAAATCCTCTGTTCAGGTTAACACGAGTCGGCCGTATTATTTGGTATGAAATAATTTCATGGATAGTGAAGATGAGGGATAATGTCAAGGGTTAGATGAGTCGGCTTTATAATACCTTGAGTAAAACTATTGTTATATCACAGGTGAAAGTAATTAAGCTGGGTGAGAGCCTTGCGACTTAAACAAGGTATGTTGAACTACATTACCAAATCTCGGGTGGTGATTTGTTTATTTTGTGTTTATTTTTTTTGTCTTTAATTGTGCTAGATTTTGCGAAACTATTACACCCCTTCGGAAACTTTTAGTTGGAATCAGAGCGGGTCATCAAATCAGAACTTGGTTTGTCAAGTTGGTTCAAATCCGTGTTTCACAATTATGGTTATAAAAGAAGGGGCATAAATCATCAAGCCATCATTGTTAGATGGTTTAAATTATCTTACATGGAAATCACGGATAAGAGCATTCATTCAAGCACAAGGAACAAAAGCCTGAAACTTAGTTTTAAATGGCTGGACATATCTAATAATGATAGATAAAAAGGGAGTAGTAGTGCGTAAAGATGCATTTGAGTGGACAAGGTTTGAAGAAAAGAGAGTGCTTGGAAATTCTCAAGCCCTGCACGCCATCTTCAGTGCATTTGATGAAGATTGCTTTGCTATGATATCAACTTGTGAATCGACGAAAGAAGTGTGGGAAAATTTGCAAACTATACATGAGGGATCAAAATCTATGATAGCCTCAAAACTTCAGATCTTAATTATGAGATTTGAAGAGTTAAAAATGGATGAGAATGAAACCATTGGAGACTTTCATAAGAGACTACGTGACATAGCAAACCAAGCACATCAACTTAGGAAGAAGTACTCTAACTTGAAATTGGTTAAGAAGACGTTGAGATCATTGCCTCCAAGGTTCATACTGGAAATTGCAGCAATTGAGGAAGCTCATGATATCAATGAATTATCATTGGATAAGGTAATTAGAATTCTTACCAATTTTTATATGAATTTGTTAAGGGTGAAACAGGAGAGGAACAAAAGTTTGACATTGCAAGTCGACATTAGTAAAGTCATGAATGAATTCAAAGATGAATCTAATGAGAATGAGGATATGGAGTTATTGACAAGAAATTTTAGCAAGTGGTTAAAAAAAGTGAAGAAGGATAAATCCAATTTTAAGCAAAACGATGGGAGCTTATGAAATAGTAAATTCAAACAACATGCTAAAACTTAAAAGGTGAAAGAAAAGTGATAAAATTCAATGTCATAAATGTCAAGGCTTCAGATATATGCAAGCAGAATGTGTTAACACTTTGAAGAAGAGAAAATGGATGTCTTATATAAGCATTTGGAGCGAGAATGAATCCAGAAGTGAGTATAGTAATGAAGAAGAATTTGTGAGTAGTGTTGCGTCGGTTGCTTTATATAGAAAAAGTCCAATCACTTGCTTATCAACAACTAAGAAGGAAGAAATTAATGATGAAAATGGAGATAAATCAGAAAATTACGAGAAAAACACGGATGAATTAGCTCAAAGTCTAACCTCAGAGTATGACAGTGATGATAGTGCTTTAGTTGAAAAAACGAATGATATATATGAAGCCTAGGAATTAATGTATGCAAATTGGGTGCAAACATGAAAGAAAAATGAAAAGCTAAAGAAGAAAAACCTCTCTATGAAGAACATCATTCAAGATCTAGAGAAGAAGTTGTTGTCTACATTAGATGAGCTTAGTGAAACAAAATTGAAGTTGGTCAGTACGAAAAAAGGAATAAGAATGCTAAATGGAGGTATAGAAAAATTAGAACAATTGCTGAAAATTGGTAAAATTAAGGGATACTTGTAGGACCCCACTCCAGTTAGACACTTACCCAATATTTATGGGTGATATCCAAGTCTGTGCCCCGTGAGGATGACGTGCTAGAGCACTTAATCAATCAAAACTCAGTATAATTTTTTTTGAATACAATCAAACATAATATGCATAAATTCATAACCAAATCGAGCCTGCTTTATTCTCAAACTTTTTCAATCATAACAATACAATCAACAAAATTTGTAATAGCCATTTTGGGCCCTTTCACAAAAACAAAACACTTTAGTCATAGAGTCTTTACATTACAACATAAATCATATACGTCTTTTTACAAAACTTTTGGAATAAATAATTTGATACAAAAGTTGCGGAATATACAATTCCATACAAAAAGAAGGAAATATAATGCAGACACAAACTTATCCCGACCTCTATCCCTTACTTGTATGCTGTAGGGATACTCCCGTTTGCCTAATAGGGTATTCTTCTGATCCTGAAAAATATTTGTAAATTTTGGGTGAGTTTTACGAACTCAATGAGTGACGATCATCGATGGCTCACCCAGTCATATAACACATAAATCATATTCACATTTCACATTCAATACAATTTAATCATTTATATTATGCATATGCAGTGAGCATGAGATCCACTTTCTATTTGTTACTTTGTTGTGACAAAGTGCCTAAACTGTCCCGTATCTATTAGATACCGAGCTCATTAAACGTTGAGTCTGAGATTCTGAATCACTTTATGAGCTCGAGGCTCTTTTCACACTTTGAGCTTTAAGCTCTTAATCACTTTCTGAGCTCGAAGCTCTTTTTACACTTTTATCTTTAAGCATTGATCAGTGGCTACTCTAATCACAACTCCCATTATCTGATCATGCATTCATGTATAGAATGTATCTCTCATTTTAATCAATCATATCATAAAGCACATAGTTCGTCACATTCACATTTAAGCAGCTCTTCAATAACCTATTCACATTTCATAATCATCGGACCTCCTATTCGGAAACCAACACAATCAGTCACATTCATATAAGCATTCAGTAGTCAATAAATACAAAAATTCAAACAAAACAAACAATAAAATGAGACCATCTAGGTCTACTCACAGTACACTCTAGACTAGCATTAGCTTCACGCTTCGGAAATGTCTGGATGCGGAAGTTCTATCTTGTATCATCACTATGCAAAACACATATTGCACATACATTATTAATTGCACAATCACATAAACATTTACTTTTACACATATGTATATACGTAATGTATAATGCATGCTCAATGACAATACCGAGTATTTATCAATTATTTTCATCACAAATCAATCCCATATCAAAACTCACCTAAGTATAATTTATACTTAGGTTTATACCTTAATAAAACCATGAAATCACAATTCATAATTCATTGAATCATTTTCAAGTTTTTTTAAAAGCTGAATTTTGAGTCTACTATTCTTGATCGTTTAGACCATGAAAATGAAGTAATTTGGTCATACTCTTTTGTAGAAAATTGTTCCCCCACCTCTTAATTTTCTAACGACACCAAAATCATTCAATTTGGTTCAGAAATCTGAAATTTATTCTCCTAATATTTTTGAGCTGTTCTCATTCTAAAATAGTACATCAGATTCAACTTCCATCCCAAAATTTAAAGTCTTCGAGTCTGAATTACAATTCTACTTCTTTATATGATTTGTATCCCTATGTCTCTCGTTTAGTTCAACTTAAATATCATCTCATTTTGATAACTACATAACAAGTTATATCTAAAATACCGAAGCATGTTTAGTGAAAATATTCCAGTTATCATTTTCCAGAACTCGACATTAATTCCTTCAAAAATTCATCAATCAATCTCTCCTGAATGATTTCATATGGTTATAATATTTGGTGGATATGAAGATCAATGTGTTACAAGTCTGATGGTTCAAGTCCCATGTCATTTGGAGGTTGAAAGAAGAAGTTATAGCCAAAAGAGTGAAGGATGTTCACATTAGTCCACTTTCATTGCACCTTCATATGCATGATTGTGCAATTCCAATTGCTTCTCCATTGTCACCCTCGTGATTTTGCACGATGGTGAGATCCCTTTTGACCCCTTAATAGTCATGATCGTGCTTGTGCACGATCGTCCACCCCCATCTTTTCAAAGTTCATTCTGGCTCTTCTGAAACAAACCTTCAGGTCAATGTTTCCTGGCAATTTGGACAAGGAACATGAGGGATTTAGGCAAAACACTCTTCTAAAAAGTTGTTCCTTTATGTATTAATGTTCCATTTACACCAAAATCACTCAATTTAGTTATGTAATTCGGAAGATATACCTCAAGGATCATCTGGTTGTTCACATTCAAAAATAGTGTACTATGTACAATTTCCATCCAGAAATTCAATATCTTAGAGAATGAATAAAAGTTTGACTTCTTGAGACAATTTTTAGGCCTATATCTCTAGTTTACTCCAAATTAAAAATCATCTCATTTGGAATCCTATAAATCCATATATAATCAAACTACTGAAGGGTGTTCAGAAACAAATTCCTATTTCACCGTTCCAACAAATTCCACACTTTGATTTGACTAATCTTCCTCAATTCAATTCCAAATGCCACAAAATTTCATGGAGGGATAGAAAAATGTGTTAGGTATCCATTTGTTCAATAATAAAATCATTTAGAGGTCTAGAGAAGAAGCTATGGTCAAAAGAAGGAAGGTTATTCAGGGTGAGTCAACTCTTTGTTCAAACCAGCAAAGTCACCGTCGTGCTTATTCCAGCCAATTTCAGCAATGAGCACGAGAGTGACTTCCCAATCTACAACCAATGTCACCCTCATGCTTAAGCATGAGGGCGACTTCTACTCAACTACAAATTGCATCTTCTTCCTCTCTTCCATTTTTCTCCAGCTCTTCCCAAAATAGAATTTTGGGTCACTTTTATCCGATCATTTTGACAATAAAAACAAAGGATTTACATCAAAATTTCTTCTAAAAATTATTCCTTTATGTCTTAACTTTCAAATGAAACCAATTGCATGCAATTTGGTTTGATATTATGCAAGTTATACTAAAAACACTACAGACTATTCCCAACCACGATAGAATCCACAAACTCAACTTCCAAACTCTATAACTTTTGATCCAAAACTCCAAAAATTACAAAATTTATATCAATGGAAAATTTAACGAAAGATATACAACTTCCATGAAGATAAATTGGTCAAAAACTCTCTATATTAGTACAGAAAACTCATGGAAGTTTCAGATCAAAATTTTAACTCTTTCACTATTCATTCCTAGAATTTCCAGATTCTCATTCACAAACGTCCAACACTTTAGTTTATTAATACTAGCCTTTTTACTCCATTTCAATAAACTCATTCACCACAAATTTACTCTACCTATAAAAATGAAAATTCAACTAAGTTCCATTGAAAACACCAAAAACAATAAAAATTAGTGAGTGAACTCTCCATGCTCTGCCATACACCATTCACTGTATTTTCAACTTTTGTCATATTCCATATTTTCCTCTAAACCTTCATTTTTTCACTCATTCCCATCTCAAACCATCATTTTAAAATTGCTCTTCAACTTAAAAACCATTTCCTTGATCATCTTTAAAGCTTTCATCAATTCACGTATACACTCATATATATAAACACGCACAGTGAAGAATAGAGCCCATATCACCTTTTCATATCTAATTTTCTACTCTAATCCTATACATCATTTCATTGCTATTTCAACTCCAAAAACTGTTACCACATCACCTGATCACTAACAGTCCACCAAAAACTAAATTAACACTATAACCAAATTTTTCATCTCATCCACAGTGTTCATGAATATATATATATATACATATATATACACGTAAATGCCATGATCCATGCAACTAACAATAATTCATCAAATTATTTCATGAATCCACAACTCTAAAGGATTTATTCAACACTTACAACTAACAATAATTCATCAAATTATTTCATCAATCCACAACTCTAAAGGATTTATTCAACACTTGTTGAAAGCTTCAAAAGCTTCAACTATTTTCAAGCCCTAACTCCATGTAAGAATCACATATTCATTGTGTAAGCTAACCAACTTCTGGGTTTTTTAGGTAACAAGGCAAATAGCAGTATGGTAGAGGTGTGGGATGAGGACAAGCAAGGAAATCTCTCGAAAGTTGTTTGATGAAAAACTCTGTGTATTGGAAGGAGACTTAAAGAAGATGGCTACGAAGAATATATTTTTAAGACAAGACAAATAGGGTCTTTGTCTTTCAAAGTTAAAAGAAATGTAGCTTTAAAACTTGGCTTAGCAAGTGACACTTGTCACTTGCCCATTTGTCCAATTCCTAAGGCTTTAACTAGGTTCTCACTTAACTAGTTCCATCAAACTCCAAATTTTGCTCAAATTGTCTCCTAATCTTTAGTGACACTTGTCATTAAATCTTAATGTCACTTATAAAAATTTCCACAACCATTGGACTTTTATTTGTACTACTATTCCTCAGTTGTTCTATGACTTGACATTTTTCCTAGCCCAAAAATACCCTGAATTCTCAGAAAATTTACCAAAATTCCACATCAATAAATACACTCTCTAAATCAAATTTTCAGCATATATATAAACTACAATTCTCAATAAAATCACCTTTCACATGTAAGTCAATTATATCCAGAATGTCAATGAATGCATATACAGTCATTTTAATGTGTGCAAAAATTCAAATTCACGTGCATGTATGCTAACAATATGCATGAGCATGAAAAATGCATTTTTTTAATCTCTCTTTGATCTCACATGTAACAAATTTTTTGGGTTCTAACTCTTAGTATGAAAACGGGATGTTACAATACTTTTAAGGCATTGGCTATAAAGGTGAATGTTGTAAGTATAATGATGAGAAAAATTGTGCAACCAGATCTGTCCAAGGAGAAACTTCAAGGAAGAAATGAAAATTCATACCTACATGTCACTTTTGTGAGGTGATTGGGCACATAAGGCCAAATTGTTACATGATGCTACAAATGATATTTCAGCGGGTCAAAACTAAAAATCTAGACAATTTCTATTAAATTTACAGCAGTACCCCTATGTTTCGAAAAAATACTTGGGTTATAAAGGGTCAATTATAAGCACAAAGAAATAGTGAAGGAAAAATAAGAAATTGTCTAGATTCACAGCTAGTTGTTGTTGTTAAAGAAACTGTTCAAACAGAAGACCAATTGGATGCTTACGAGGGAGGAATCAACCAGACATTTGATGACAAAGTTAATGTGAAGAGGAATAAGGCCAAGTTTGAATTTCTTCGAGAGGCATATGGGTTGTGTTCTTTACATTTTTGAAGTATATTGATTTTTTTAAAAAAATAAAAAAGGTTCAAAGGAGTAAACATCTAGAATTTTTGAGTTTTTAATTTATAGTTTTTCTAAGATTTAAGTGATTAGTTTTTGTCTGGCTTTCTTTTACTTGTTGAATTTTACATTTGATGTGAGAATGAGGCTTTGCTTGATGATTTGAGAATTCTACTTTTGGATTGATTTATGGAGTTATGTCGAGAAAAGGTTTATGCTTGGTTGAACTATAGGAAGATTCTATTTTTCTACGATTTGGGTTTTTTCAAGTTTTGCCTTGGTTTGTTTATACATCGTGGGTTATATGAGTTTGGACAAAATGCTTTCACAGGTTTATGTGAGGGGAAGATTGATTAAGTTTGATTTTGATTCGTTGAATGCATTTTTGGGGTTTAAGAATTTAATCAGTCGTATATGGATGGCTTTGATGTAAGTAATGATGAGTTGGCTAGTATTTTGACTGGTGGTAAATTGTCATCTTGGCGTGCTTATGATTCTTTCGCTACACCTACAATTGATTTTTTGGCATCTTTTGTCCTAAGGGAGAGAAATTTGGATGATTAGATAATTGTGGGATTATTGTTTCTTTGGATATTTCTTGAACTTGAAGAACTTGATGGACGCTCTTTGGAATTTGATGTTTGATTAAGGGGGAGATATGATTTTTTTATGACTGTTCAATTTGATGTCAGAAAATTTGATTTGTTTGGGTTATGTTAATTTTGTATATTTGTATCTTTGGATATTGATTATGCTTGAATCTTATTGACTGATTAAGGGGGAGTTCTTTTGTGGTTTGTGAATTCGATACGCCCAATTATCTGCTTTAGGGGGAGTTTCAAATATGTGACAAATAATGTCAAAAAGGGCAAGATTGTTAAGATGTAGGTGATTATATATATCTTACCATTTAATTTTGGACATTATTTGATAATTGAACCTATTTGTGTTTATGTGGAACTCTTCTAAGACAAATTGATAAGGTTTAAAATCCTAATTAAGATGATAGTCTATTTTTGGATAATAGCTATCTCAGGAAGCAAATTTTCTAGAATTTGAATTGATTATGGAAGCTGGAATATGGATAGGATTCACGTATGTAGTGGGCTGAATGTTGGTCGTTTTTGGAGAGTAAAATCGACATATGTTGGATGACTTGGTAGCTGGATATCTAGGGATATTGTCGATAATGTTTACGAGTTGATTGCATTAAGATATAAGTTTGTTTTTTGCAAACTTCTTTGTTGTATCACGTTACCTTGGCTGAAGGGTTTTATGTTGCATTTTTCTTTGATTTTTTTTATCGATGATTGGATGGCCTTGAATCTAAGATTTGTCTCTTGTGTTGGGCCCCAAATTTTTGTTTTCTTGATGTGATTAAGTATGAATTAATTTGATTTATGCTTTATGGTCTAGTTTGATTTTATTGAAAATATTCATGAAAAATGTTGGATTTAATTGAGTTTAGTATGGAATAATGGTTATGAAAGAGTAAAAAGGTTTAGGGGCAAAATGGTCA
>JANIHY010000008.1:40064153-40076461 GCA_027479065.1 Erythroxylum brevipes | reverse complement strand
ATCGTTGATCTTGCAAGGCATCGGAAACTCCAAGATAGTTAGGAGCTTTGTATTAAGTTAGTACTTTGGTTGGCCCTTCGAGCATATCGTCATGGAGCATTTTTATGTATTTTAGATTTAGACTTTATTCTGTATTGTGTATGGTTGAGAATACTTGTTTGAATTTCCTTCGGATTGTAATGGCATGAAGCCCCTCAGTTTATGGGGTGTTTGAATTTCCTTCGGATTGTAATGGCATGAAGCCCCTCGGTTGACTTTGATTTTTTAGAGACAACTTTCGTGGAATTATTTATTAAGTTAGTGGAATTAGCCAGCACATCACATGTCTATGACACTTGTCGTATTACTTCTAACACTAGTCATATTCTACATCATTAATGCATAAGATAATCACTTTAATAATAAGTTTCATGAATCTCATACATGTGTCAACATCTTATCTTGCATTTCCATGTAGAAAATTCATAAAAAGTTTTTATAACTATTACAAAATTTTCAAAACCAACACATGCATTCAATTTTCTAAAAATTCCCAGAAACCAACATATGAACATGCTAGATATTAATTCGAAATAAAATGGGAAATGACACTCAATTGCAATTTCCTTTGGCAAAAACATGATATAACACCTTATAAAGACTTTTGTGAAAGAAAATTAGGAAACAAATTTCTACAATTTATACAAAATTTTCCAAATCAAAATGCATGTCAGTCATAACCCAGCAAACACTTTGCACATGTTCAATACATCATCTAATACATGCATGACCCTGCTCTGATACCACTATTGGGGGGATACATGGATTCATGCATCATATGCATGATAAAGTAGCAAAAGTTTCAAAATCAAAATTTCGACCCCATGACATCCCAAAAGGCCAAATTCTCAAATGCATGCATAAACAGATTATATGAACATGGTATAATAGTACATATACCTTTTGATTCTCCTCCTTTTGTTGATTCTTCTCCTTTTATGGGTTGTAGCAAACACCAAACCCTTCCTTGATCACTCAAGAACACGTAAAGATGAAGAAGAAACAAACTAGATGAGTTTAAGTAGATGCTCTAATGGAGAGAAAGATCAAGACTATGTTGCATGCACTTTGATTCATGTTGCATGAACAAGACTCAAGACACTTCTCTCTAACTCTAGAACCCTTCTAGACACCTTATTCTCTCACTTGAGTGTGTTTCTGACTAGTTAGTTCTACTGTACATAAGTGAATAACTCACTTATGTACATCTGTTGAGCCTTCGGTCACAATCGTAGCCTATGAGCCATGGAAGTGGCCTACCTAATTGATAGCCTTGCCTTTGGTCACGATCTTGACTTTTGGTCATGATCGTGGCCTATGAGCCACGATCATGGCCTATTTAAAAATAGTTATACATACTTTGTCTTTTTTCCAATCTTTTATGCATGTGACCTTTAAGTTTCCGGTTAATTTGGGAACTTAAATTAACTCTTAATTCAAGCAAATCACATATGGTTTTATGCCACTTGAATTAACTATTAATTCAATCAAATCATAAAGGGCTTTATGATGTCAATTTACTAGAATATAAGTGGATTAACACATAAAATCTTCGACAGTTAATTATCTAACTTACAAACCTATCTATAGATAATTACTGTGCAATTTGTCCTTCACCATACTATACCCACTTGGTTCATAGTATGGGCTATGTGTCAACTCTGACTTGACTGACTACATCATATCTAAGTCCAAGTGATGTTAGTTCTTGTCCTGGAATCTCATTACTCAATGTGTCATTGAAGGCTCTTTTCATGACACATAAATGCTCTAGCTAGACACTCTTGAGTAATGACCCTGACAAGAGGTCGTAGGTATCATCTCCTTCTATCAGGAGTGGTGAATTCCTTATTGGCTACCCTATTACCTTTGAATACTAATAGCTATAAATAATCACCAACCTATGAGTTACCTCATCTTCATGCAACAATGAATGATGTCAAAACACAGGATCAATATCTAAGATATCCTTGAGTATCTCAGGTCTAAGGAAATTTTCACCAATGCTATAATGAGATTAATCATTGACATTTGATAGATCATCCACATGATAATCTCATAGCAGATCATCCGACGTACTAATAACTCTTAGTCAGAATCCACATGTTAACTTTAAACATCTCATGCTTGCAGTTTGTGACATCCATTGCTTGATCAAATCAATGAGTATAACATATGCTAGTTTATCTAGAATAATAATTTCCTATCTTATTAATCCTATAAGTAGGGATAATTTAGATACTAAGATAATTTCACATAATAGGAATCTCATTTTCATGATCTCATTATGATTTCCTTCATGTTATGTTTTGTATCATGGACTTCATTAATTCGATTTAAGATCGACATCAATTCATAGATAAACGAACATCAAATTAATGAAAAATTGATTTCAGTTTATTAATCAAAATAATTTTTGTACAAAAGTGTTAAAGGTGATTACCTTTAGAGCAATACTCTAACATTTGCAATGGAAAAAATTTTGTCGATAAAAATAGAGAAAAATCAACCTGACAAATTTTTTGACAAAGTATAGCGACTATAAGAAATGTCTATCAATAAAGAAAGTGGGAATGCTTCGTAGAGAAAATGAGTTTTGAGTTTACTGACAGCAATCTGTCAGTAAAGTTTAATCATAAACAACATCATTTGCTTTTGGTTCAGCATTTTGAAAAAACAAAAATGACGTTGTTTGGTTTATCACTAAATGACATCATTTTTGTATAACCTAAATCAAATGCAGCTTCCTTCCCCATATTTCCCCTTATCTATCGCTACCCCATTTTTTCTCTTTTATGTCGTCACCGTCCGATCGTGCCTCTTATCATTCGACTGTGTCTCTCGTCATCCCACTGCGCGTCATCATCATGCCACCATGTGTCCTCAGCGTGCCTCCATCCTCGGTGAGTCAACATTGTTATCTCTATCACTAATGAAGGCCACTGCGAGTCGTGCCTCCACACCTCGTCACCACTCGTCCTTGTCGTTGTCATCGCATCTACTTCAAGTACTGTATAATCATCTCTCCTGCACCACACCTCATCGCTGTCATGGTCCTACAAATGTGTAGGTTTATTATGACATCGTTTAGTTATGTAAATATGGAGTTGTCTCTTTCAAATAAAGTCCATTATTAAACTTCTTTGTTAGATAACTTTCAATCTTCATTTCTTATGTTTGCTCTTAATTTATGTTTTTGAATATATGTTTATTTGAATTTGAAAGTATTTCTTGAAATGTTAGATAATGTTTGTTTTCTGTTGAATTAAGAATAATTATGTCATTAGTAGTTAAGATTTTTATATTTAAAAATCTCTTTACGAGTTGTTCAAGAAGTTGAGTAGTTCGATTATTGACGGTGGATTGATTTATATGGTACGATTATTATGAACTATTCATTTCTTTCCTAACTTTTGATTGCTTCAAGTTACAATTTTCCTACTAAGGAGTTGGGAGGTTCTTCTCTTCTCACACCCATTTACTTTCTTTGCTTCCATGACGAACCAAAAAAAGTGAATCTTTGTGTTAAAAGGGGCAATTTTTTCATATGCTTCTTTATGTTACCATGAAGCACTCCTTCAACTACTTTATTTCACATGCCAATTACATAAAGAAATGAACAAATTAATGTGAGGTTTTGCTATTCACAAAAGATTTTTTATGAGGGGAAATGCACGGAATNNNATATATATATTAATCACTTTATGACCAAATTTTTTAAATGGTAAACATAGTATAATATTGTTATATAGTTTAGAAGAAAATATTATGTGAAAAATTATGTTAGCATAGACTTTTAGCTCACAAGATATACATTCAAATTTTCTAATTTAATTGTCAAAACAATTGGGGCAAGAGATATTTAATAAAAGAAGATTAGTGGACACAACTTCTTAATTAAAATTACATAAGACATATTGATGAAGCTTAAGAAAAACAAGAGCACACTTTGTCAGTTGTTTTATAGAAATCAGAAAAGGAAAATCCCTAAATTTGAAAGTTTGATATATTATGCTCTAACTGTAAAGTTCCTAAACCTAAGTGGGTTAGATTGCAATTAAGAAGGAGATGAGGAGCAAAAGTGAAAGAAAACAAAAAATAGCACACTTGAATTGATAAGAGGGAGATGAGTGTGAAAAATGTGAAATTGGGGGGCAAAAATAGGAAGGGGACTTCATAACATTAGAAAAAGAGAAGGATGGCATTTGAAACAACCCATAGGAAATGCAAGCAATGGTCCTTGGTTTTCCTTTTCCCTTTGGTGAACCAACTCTATTTCTTTTTCAGCCTTGCGCAAAAAGAACTTGATGGATTTGAACTTCGAAATTCTTAAATTGATGTTCCCAATGTCTTTTTTTTATCTTGCATACTTTTGAAGATGAAGCAGATTTTTATATCGATTGTCATCCTTTTCAAATAGAGGTGCATTCCCACTAGTTAACTAATACAAAATATTCTTTTTACAGTCCCTATTTTGCATTGAAAAGTTTCGGTCATCCTTCTTCTTTGTAGTCTGTAATTGTCTACCCATCCAAGTAAGTCTTCCAAGTAATATCTACCATATGTGTTGCTTTAATAATACATTAATTAGATGTGTTTGAATTTTGTGTGAATGCAAAGGAGGTCTTGATTTTGTGTTGTTGTTTAGAATATTTTTATAATCATTGATGAGTTTTGTGTTCTTCTTTAATAGTCTAAGTATTTATGTTTGGGTTATGTTTAAATCATTGAGATCTTATGGATGATTTGAAACCGGTGATGCAGCTCCCATGAGACTTGTCGGTGAAAAATTCCATAAGCCTAGGAGTCACAATAAGAACTTGCTTTCTTGATTCACAAGTGTAAACAATGCCACATAATCATAGTATTGAAATCAATTGTAGGTGATTAATTCAAACATAAATACTTCAACTTCAATGTGATTAACGCAAACTTAATATTAACATAAGAAATCCATACCTTTAATAGACAAGACAATTCTTTGCATAATAAACCCCTAGGACGATATATTATATGGACAATTAATCACAATAGTCAAAGAACATTGGGGAAAATAAACAAACACATAGATTTATGTGGTTCACCAATGTTTTTTGCTACATTCACGGTGGCTAGGGTTTTATTTAACTGTGAATGCTTTCAACAACATGATACACTTGGAGAATAGAACGTATTTATATGCCCAGGAGAATATAAAAGACATAACGTAAAGTCTATAATATTTTATTAGGCTCTATATCTCAACAATTCTCCCACTTGGAGACTGATCCAGTCAACCCAACTATCTTCATTCTCCATGTCAATGTACCCATTAAACTCCCCTAGCCGCAACATCTCCCACGCTATGGTAGAAGACCAATTGAGACCTTACACAGCCCCAGTTTCCCAACATCAACACCTGTAGTCAACATGTCTGTTGGATTCTTAGCACCATCAATCTTCTTCAAACACATCTCACCTTCTTCCACGAAATTGTGAGTGAAATGGTACCTGCGCCGGATGTGCTTAGTTCTAAAATGATGCACTGGGTTCTTTACCAGCTGTATGGCACTCTAACTATCAGTGAAGAGAACCTTGTCATGCTGCTTCTTGCCCAACTCTTCCAAGTAATCAGTCAACCATATCATCTCCTTACCAGCTTCAGCTATTGCAACATATTCAGCCTCTGTAGATGACATAGAGACACACTTCTAGAGTTTAGACATCCAACTCACTGTTGTCCCATCTATAGTGTAGATAGACCCGGATGTACTCTTGCTTGAATCCACATCTCCACTAAGATCAGCATCAACAAAACCTTCCAACACTACCTTGCCATTCCCATAACAAAGTGAGGTGCTAACTGTTCCTTTCAAGTATCTCAAAATCTACTTCACAGCTTCCCAATGCTCTTTCCCTGGATCTGACATGTATCTGCTCACAGCTCCCACTGCATGTGCTATATCAAGCCTAGTGCAGACCATATCATACATCAAACTCCCAACAACAGAAGCATAAGGCACTTTTGCCATGTACATTGGCAACACAGTCAAAATTTCGCAGGTGAGTAAAGTTGACCTCTTTACCCGACCAAACCTATTCTGGCATCTTGAAACCTAAGGGAACTAAAGGGACCTTATATATCAAGTATGCTGCTATGCTCACTACATCTTCCCAAAATGTTTTTGGTAGCCCAGTATGTAACCTCATGTTTCTCACTTGCTCATTCAACGTTTAGTTCATCATTTCAGCAATTCCATTCTATCTTGCCTTGCCAGGAACTATCCTGGTGCACCTTATTCCCTCATCAACATAGAACTTCTTGAATTTTGTAGAATCAAACTTCAGCCTTCCACCTCTTAAAAGTAATAAACACATCTGACTTATGTTTTAGAAAATAAACTCATACCTTCCTGCTGAAGTCATCAATGGAGGTAACGTAATATCTCGAACCACTAAGAGAAGAGACTAGAGATGGTCCCCACACGTCTGTGTGTACTACTTCTAATTGTTCTGCCTTTGGTTCTCTACTAGCCTTTGTGAAACTGACTCATTTCTGCTTTCCCAAAACACAACTCTCACAAAAACCCATATCAACATATTTCAAACCTTACAGATACCCCTTTGAAGCTAGCATCTTCATCCCCTTCTGACCCATGTGTCCTAGTCTGTTGTGCCACAGACTCAAGCTCGATGTACTATCGACTACAACAACCATATTTGAACACCTTACGGTACTATATAAAGTTCTAGATTTTGTGCCCCATGCTATCACTATAGCTCCCTTCACAATTTTTCAGGAACTCTTCCCGAACATTGCCCTATAACCCGTGTTGTCCTACTAACCAATAGAAATTATGTTCTTCTTCAAGTCAGGAATATATTTGACATCCTGTAGCTTCCATCAACCTCCACCTAAGGTCTGTATACACACATCCCCCTTTCCTGCAATCTCTAAGGCTTTATTATCAGCAAGATACACCTTCCCAAAATTTCCAGACTTGAAATTATAGAATAACTCTCTACTAGGAGAAGAGCAGAATGATGCACTGGAATCAAGTATCCACGATTCAATCGGACTGTCCACACTAAGAATTAAGGCGTCACCAATGTCTTCCGTAGAACATACAGAATCATCATTTTTATGGGACTTATTGTTTTTCTTGGCCTTTCTTCTTCTTGGGTTTAGGGCAGTCCTTCTTGAACTATCCTTTTTCACCACAGTCCCAACAAGTGATCTCCTTCTTACCTCAAGATTTTTCCTGCCCTTTTGATTTCGATCAACCATGTTTATTATGGCCTCCCTTCGATTTACTCCTGCCCCTTTCCTCAACACTGAGAGCATTACCAAATGAATCCTTGATTTCTCTTTTGCGAATGCTCTCATTCAAGACAACATCTCAGACTTCATAAAACCTTAGCTTCTTAGACCCACGTGAACTGCTAATTGTGGAAACAAAAGTATCCCTCAACTCAGGTAGAGAGGACATCAAAATTAGGGCTCTAATCTCATCATCAAAATTAATATCCACTGAGCTTAATTGACTGATAATCATATTAAATTCGCTAATATGATCTGTGACAGATCCACTTTCAAACATCTCCAAAGTAAACAGACGATGCATCAGATATAACTTATTAATGGTCGACGATTTTTCGTACATGTTTGCCAAAGCCCTCAGTGCTCCTGTAGTTGTTGTCTCTTTAATGATGTTGAAGGCAACATTTCTAGCCAACGATAAACAAATCAATTGTAGCACCTGCCAATCTTTCAGATCCCAAACGTCATGTCTCATGGTTTCTGGTTTCATCCCTGATAAAGGTTCATAGAGGTTTCTTTGATATAGATAATATTCCATCTTCATCTTCTAGAAACCAAATTCGTTCCCGTCAAATTTCTCGATTTGAATCTTCATGCTTTCCATCTTTTCAAATTGTTGTGATATGAACCAAGCTCTGATACCAGTTGTTATCAAAGAACAGTATGGAAAATAAACAAACACACAGATTTACGTGGTTCACTAATATTTTTGGCTATGTCCACGACAGCTAGGGTTTTATTTCACTGTGAATGTTTTCAACAACATGATACACTAGGAGAATAGAACATATTTATACGTGATCATGGGCCTGGTGTAAAGTTCATAAAATTTTATTAGGCTCCATATCTCAACATATATAGGCTAGAAACCCATGATGTAACTCCCGTGAGGCTTATCTGTGAAAAATTCCACAAGTCTGCCAGTCACAACAAGAACTTCTTTTGATTCATAGGTATAAACAGTGCCACATGAAATCAATTATAGGTGATTAATTAAAAAATAAATAGTTCAACTTCAATGTATTCAAACATAGTATTAACACAAGAAATTCATACGTAATAGACAAGAGAATTCTTTACATAATAAACCCCTAGGACAGTATATAGGCTGAAAACCCATGATGCAGTTCCCATGAGCTTATTGAAGAAAAATTCCACAAGCCTAGGAGTCACATCAAGAAATTGCTTTCTTGATTCACAGATGTAAACAATGTCACACACCATAGTATTGAAATCAACTGTAGGTGATTATTCAAAAATAAATACTTCAACTTCAATGTGATTAATGCAAACTTAGTATTAACAGAAGAAATTCATACCTTTAATAGATAAGACGGTTCTTTGCATAATAAACCCCTAGGACAGTATATAGGCTAGAAACCCATGATGCAGCTCTCGTGAGGCTTATCGGTAAAAAAATTCATGAGTTGAGGAGTTATAGTAAGAACTTGCTTTCTTGATTCACAGGTGTAAACAATGCCACCTACTATAGTGTTGACATCAATTGTAGGTAATTAATTCGATTGATTAATACTTAGAGGATGTTGTGTGAAATTTAGATGTTCTGTAAATTTAGGGACATGAAGGATACTAATTATGAAATCACTTTTTTTAATTAACAGTTTTGTAGAAATGAGTAACGTTGATAAATCTTGGATGTCTAAACGATGATCACCTAATGGTTTCATTAATCCTGAGTTTGTTGAGGGAGTTGAAGCTTTTACTCATTATGCATATTCTCAACCTTCATATATGGATGACCCAAAGATTAGATATCAATGTAAAAAGTGCAAACACATTCGTTTTCTTCTTATTAATAAAGTGAATGGCCATTTGCTGAGAAAAGGTTTTGTCCCAAGTTATTTTGAGTGGACACGACATGAGGAGCCATTGGTTTATAGCACCTCAAAGGGTAATGAAGTAGATTCATCAGTGAATATAGATAAGATTGAAGTGGGATTGGATTTATACCAAATAATGTGGGTGCAATCGAAAATCCTTACATGCAAGTAGTTTATGATGTATTCAGTTATACCTTTCAAGAAAATATAGATAATCTTGAAGAAGAACCAAACCCACATGCAAAATCATTTTTTAACTTACTACACTCAATTGACTAAGAATTATAGCCAAATTGTGAGACAATGACTCAATTATCTTCAATTGCTTGAATATTGAACATAAAATCTAAAGGGCATATTTCTAATTGTAGTTTTGATAAAATTCTTTGATGCTATAATGAATCATTGCCTCCTGATCATATAATGGTTGATAGTTTTTACAATATGAAGAAACTTATTAGGGGCCTTGGTTTGCTTGTTGAAAAGATTGATTGTTACAAATTGGGATGCATGTTGTATTGGGGTGATGATGTGGAATTACAAGAGAGTAAATTTTGTAGTTAATCTAGGTTCAAGCCTAGAAAGCATTCTATGAAATAAAAATTAGTACCCTAGAAGTAGAGGTATTATTTCCAGCTAACTTCAAGATTTCAAAGACTTCATACTTCTGATATTACTACATCTCACCTGAGATGACATAATGAACATAAACAGGAAGATAGAATAATGAGTCATCCATCTGATGCACTGGCATGGAAACATTTCAATAAATTCCATTATGAGATTGTAGCTGAAAGTCAAAATGTTAGGTTGGGATTGCCGACGGATGGATTCCAACCTTTTGGTTAATCCAAGCAAAAATATTCATTATAGCGAATCATAATTACTCCTTATAATTTGCCTTCATGGATGTGTATGAATGAGGCATATATGTTCTTCACAGTGATTGTATTAGGGCTACAAATCTAAAGCATAAAATTGTTGTATTCTCACAACCATTGATATCTAAATTGCAGCATCATTGGGGATATGGTGTTGAGACATATGATGTTTCTCTAAAACAAAATTTTGTGTTGAGAGCAGTTTTGATGTGGACCATTAGTGATTTTTCAGCATATACTACGTTGTTTAGATGGAGCACGGCAGGGAAATTGGTTTGTCCTTATTTTGACAATGATTCTGATGTGTTTTATCTTCCAAATGGGGGCAAAACATGTTAGATTGACAACCATAGGAAATTTCTTCCTCTATATCATCCATTTAGACGCAATAAACAAAAGTTTATTAATAATAGGATAGTACAAACACCTCCTCCCCCTCACAAAGCTGGTGAAGAGATATTGCAGGAGATTGATGATTTAGGGTTGCTAAAAGTTATAAAATTTGAAGTTGATGAAGTTAATACAAGCATTACTAAAAACTTTAGTTGGAGAAAACGAAGCATCTTTTGGGATTTGCCATATTGAAAAACGAATTTGATACATCATAATCTAGATGTGATGTACATTGAAAAAAGTATTTTTGACAAATTTTTAATACCATAATAAACATTGAAGGGAGGACAAAAGACAATGCAAAATTACGAGCTGATTTGAAACTTTTTTGTAGAAGGAATGAGTTACATAAAGATCTTCACACTGGTAAATATCCGAAAGCATGTTACACTTTAGACAAAAAAAACAAATGGAAGTTTTGTGTGAATGGTTGGAAAGTCTAAAGTTTTCCGATGATTGTGTTTCAAACTTGGCAAGGTGTGTGGACATGAGGAAGTACAAATTATTTGAGATGAAAAGTCATGATTAAGATATTCGTATCGGATGTCGATTTCGGTTTTATTTGCTTCGATTCGATCCGTATTTGTTTCATGTTTCTGTTGTTCGATACTTTGATTTTGACCGTTTATTCGATTTCTTTTCCGATTCATGTGTTTGCTTCGCCATTATGATCCGATTCATTGTTTTTCATTTCGTTTCGGATTCGATTTAAAAGTGATCATATTCAGTTTAAGAAGTTGGGTTCCGGAAATGGGATCCAACATTTATGGTATCAGAGCCCAGTAATATGATCTTACTTGGGCGTATGTGTATCAGTGACTTGCATGAGAAGTTGATAAGAGTTTGTAAGGCTAAGTTTGATTTTGTGAAAATGTGATATTGATGCGAATAAAGTTGCAGGAATTATTTGATTTTGGTGAAGAACTATGTTTGAGTTTAGGATTATGATACTAGAAATTAAGATTTAAAATTCATGATGAAATTAGATGATGTGACTTTGAATATATGTGAGATGCGAATATGAAATCTTTAAAGATGAGCTTCATGATAGGAATACATGTATAGAAGTTAAAAGATATTGAGACTGAATGGTTTTGGTCCATATCAGGGTTTTCAATAAATTTGATCATTGGCATATATGAAGAAATAGTTGTTTGATATGATAATGATGATTCAATCTCATAAAGAAGTGAAAATTTGCGAGTAAAATAAGAATATGTGTGATAAGAAATTTGAGTGATTTTAGGCTTGTGATAATGAAATTGAGATTAGAATTCCAGATGATTTTCGATAAACGGATATTGTTTATCCAATTGTGAGATGAAAGTGGGAACTTTTGAAAGATGAGATAAATTAATAGAGTTATATGTATAAAATGACAAAGGTTGGTTTGAATGATGAATTAGTACATGCTAAGGTCCATTAAGAGTTGGACCATTAATTTATGCCCATAGTTTGAGGAATATTGATTTTTGGATAAAGTGAATTAAATATATGTACTTGTGAAAATATGATAAGAACTATTGGTGTGTGAATATGATATGTATGGCATATGATTTAGGAGGTGAAAAACATTACGAATATGTGTGGTGAGGATTTGAATATGTGAATGACTAGGATCATTTGGAAAACATGAGTTAAGAGAACGTATTACTTGGTGTTTACTTAAGTATGAATTTCGAGGATGAAATTCTTTTAAGAGGGGGAGAAATGTTGGACCCTGAACCTTGAAGCGAAAATTTGAAATATGAAAATGAAAGTAAATGGGTATTTTTGTATATAATTTGTGTTATAGATGAGAAAATGTGATTTATGTAAAGATGATGAGTTGAGGAACCTTAAGTATGAACTATG
>JANIHY010000008.1:39971976-39984618 GCA_027479065.1 Erythroxylum brevipes | reverse complement strand
TATTGTTTGTCAGTAAATTTAAAATTTTTGTTGTTTTAAAACTATAACATTTAGGTATTTGTGCATTTTCAGTTTTAGATTGTACGAGAATATTATATAAGAATATGGTAATTATTTATTATACATTATATTAACTTCTATCTTCTAAATAATAATTTAATACATTTTATCTCTTTCAAATAACTTTTAAGTATATTACATTTTATTTGATTTCGTTAGGAGTTATAAATTGTTCGGTTTATTTCCGTTGAATTCTATCTTATTTATTAATTAACATTCAGACCCTTAATGCAATCTCATCCTGAAATGTGGCGGAATCTGTTAGCGTTTTCCTCGGGTCCACCTCCTTGAGATCTTAACCTGTTCAATTATGTGGGAGTCAGCCCAATAGGAAGTTTTCCAACCCATGTTGGGTCCCACCAACGCCCAAGTTGCTCAAGTAGCTTGAGGACTAATCCGGACCGTTGCAGAGACTGACTGGTAATAATAAATACGATCAGCACAGCATTGGTCAATACGGCCCATTGGACGGTCCAGATGATCCTATACTTGTTTACCAGATGAGGAAAGTGAGCTCCTTTCTATTTCTTAACAAGCTGCATTATTATTATAGAAATTCAAATTTCAATATTATAAAATAAGAAAACAAAATGTTTGAGAGAAAGAGATAGAGACAGATACCATAGTTATAATAAGCGAGAACTTTTTCATTAAGTTGCAGAATCCACAGACCCATGCTCTCCAATCACAATCCACCACCTTCATTCTCTTTCTATATCTTCCACTTTAGGATTTAGAAGAAGAAGAAACTTATTATACTTCCATTTCTTGAAGCTTGGTTTCCTTATTATCGGTGTCTCTTCCATTGATACTTTGCTTCTTTTCTTCTTTCTTGATGGTCAGAACTCGAGGAAAAGGAAGGAAAGAATAGATCTTTTCCCAGCTTTTCTCACTGCTCCAACTATTAAGGGAAAATTCCCACTGTCCAAAACCCACTTGGGGTTTTCTATTTTCAGCTTTTCTTTTAGCTTCCTTTTCGTTGTGAGCTTCTTTTCCTTTGTTGGGTATAAAGTAGGTTAAAGCTGTTCAGGGAAGTGTTACTGTCAATTTTTCTCTTCAACAGGCTTTTGTTAGTCTGGAAGTCCATTTCCTTTGAATTCTTGGTTCCCGGTCTTTTTGATCTTCTCCCCGTGTTTCGACCGTGTTTGCTTCCTTGGAAAGCTAAGAGCTTGGATTCAGATCTCAGTGGTGGTCCTAGGGTTCAAATTCTTGAACAGTTTAAATTACAGATTGGTTTTTGCTAAATTATCTTGCTTTCTAAAAGTTCGGTCCTTTCTAGATTCCTCAGGGTTTATGACTACTTACAAAAAGCTATTCTGATTCCTTTCAAATGCGCTCCTTGATTTAACACTGATATTTTTGTCGTGAAATCTTCACCTTCTCTCTTCGTTTTCTTTCTGGTTCTCTCCTTTTTCCTCTGTCTTCTTCTCTGTTCCATCAACCTACTTCTTTGCTCTAATTGGGTCTGGTCCGACTTGTTCTAACTCACAGGTATTCTATCAAAGTTTTTTCTTTTTTCTTCTGATGTTATGAGGTGGGAAATGGACGTTCTTTCCCCTGCTTCGTATCTTTCGGATACAAGTTGGACCAAGAGCAACACAATATGGACTCCAGAAGAGAACAAGAATTTTGAGAAAGCTCTTGCATTGTACGACGAGGATACTCCTGATAGATGGCAGAAAGTAGCCGCAATGATTCCTGGGAAGACAGCTGCAGATGTGATTAAGCAGTACAAGGAATTAGAGGCTGACGTTAACAACATCGAAGCTGGTCTGGTTCCAATTCCTGGGTATAGCACCTCTCCATTTACATTGGACTGGGTTAACAGCCATGACTACAACGGTTTCAAACAATCTTATGGGATTGGAGGTAAGAGATCTTCTGCTGGTCGGCCTGCTGACCAGGAAAGAAAGAAAGGTGTTCCCTGGACTGAGGAGGAGCACAAGTAAGTATTATTCATGTACTTTGGGTTAAGGTTCTTTTACAATTTTGAGTTGAAGTTATCAATTTTATAAGGAAATTTTGTTTAATATGAAAGCTGGTTTCGTCCTCAACTTTTGATAATGAAGTGCTATAAAAAAAATCAAAAGTGAGAATCTGATTAGGAAGAAAAGTAAAGTTGCACCGGATTGTTAAATATGAAGCTGGTAGGGGATTTGATTTGAAACTTCAAATGTAACTGCAAGCACTTGACTGATCAGACAACTGGATGTTATTTCATAGTGACCAATTCAATTATTTGCAGGCTCTTCCTCATGGGTTTAAAGAAGTATGGAAAAGGGGACTGGAGAAACATATCACGTAATTTTGTGACCACGAGAACGCCCACGCAGGTGGCTAGTCATGCACAGAAGTACTTCATCAGGCAACTTTCTGGAGGAAAAGATAAGAGAAGAGCAAGCATTCATGATATAACTACTGTCAATCTTAACGATTCAAGAACTTTGTCACCAGAAAACAAAAAATCTTCTTTGCCCTCTCAGCCTATATCTCTTGCTCATCGGTCGAACTCTGCTGCCATGCCTAGAGCACACTATCATTGGAATCAAACAAACGGTGGATCAGCCACGGCTTTCAATTCAATGCAGCAAACTATGTTCCTGCCTCCAACTGCTGGGAATGGGATCAACTCATCTGGGCTAAGACTGCAAGGTCAAAACGTACACAGAGATGCTTCCAATGAATCTCATGCCGGACCTCAAAGTTTGCTTTTTCAGATGCAAACTGCACATCACTATCCCCATGGATGAGTGTAGTTACTTCAATTTCTCCATGGCCCTTGCACCCCTTGCACTCAAGCTTCTTTTTAGTCTCTTTCTTCTTTAGCTGCTCGTGATCCTGTGCATATGTTATGATGAATTCAAGTTTACTCCATAATGCTTGAAGTTTGATTTCTGCAGTATTAAACTCAGAATAAAGATCCTCGAATCGGAATACATCCTGGACTCTATCAAAAGAAGCTCATTCCAAGTGGGCATAGGGATATTATAGTCTCATAATAGTGTAGGAGTTGGTCTATCTAAAGAGACTGGAAAACGGATTGACCACAGTTCTCTGTCTCTGGTAATTTGATACCTTAGGATAAGTAGATTAGAAATAATTGCTGACAGAATTCCCCAGATATCAAATCTATGAAATTCCAGGTTATGTTTAGAATGAATCAAGGAATCGATATGGTTAGCATCTTCCAGTATAAGTGGAAAACTTTGCAGGTGAGCACATATCTAGACAATAGAAATTGTCGGTGACTGCAATCTTTCTGCAAGCTTATAATTTCGGCTTGCAGCCCATTACTCCACCCTATTTTGCCAAAAGGATTTCTATGTTATTAACAACACCACAACTAGATTTGCATTCAAACTCCGTTCTGGCTCAACTAGATTTGAAAAAGCATTCATTTTATTATAATTTGTTACTTTTTTTTTAAAATTTGTGACATAGAAACTCTTTTATAAAACTTAATTTAGCCAAACCAGTTGACTGGGATCGACCTCTTCCACCCAAGAAGAGCCTGACTCTACATTCCACCATCGAGCATAATATGCTTTAATTCCTTTTGTTTTTGTTCTCTCCCTTTATTTTTTCCCTTCAACTGATCTTTTTCCATTATGAGATCTTTTAGTGTCTCACAAAAAGATCCCTCCCTCCTATGTAGAATAGATTATTAGTTACTTACATTAAGCCTCATAGGGTAGCTAGTAAGATTCAGGTGAGATTACCCTTTCCGTAGTTTAGTGACTTGATTATAATACTTATGTTTCATGTTAAGCCCTAACCTCACAATTAAATAACTTATATCTAAGATTCGCTCCCAGTGATTGTCAATGCTTGTTCTTTCCAAGATTCTCCACTTGCAGAAGAATGTTACAGGTCCATACAAACATCGTTGTTCACTGATTCTAATTGTACGGCTCAAAAGATGCAAACCAATCAGTCATCACATGGATCTTTACAAGCAAGCACCTACAGTTTGCGATTTTACAATCATTATAAATAATTAAATATAATGAAATTTCGGAGCTTCTGTTTGATGGAGGATCTTATTGAGTGCTATGTTGAACATAATGATTATTCTTTAATGAGGAAAATTAACTACGATTATCCACTAATGGATCCATAAAGTCACTGAAGCTCGTCTTTTTTGCTTTAGTTCTATTTTAAAGTTGGCTTTGCATATCTTTCCACATCCTCTGAGTCACACAAAAGATCTTAATGGTGTCTCCAAAATTCAACAGGGCTTTCTCAAATTTCCCCATTGACTTTGACAAGCTTTAGGTCTGAGCTAAATGGGTAAACGGTGGTGATCTGCTCAACGACATCGAAGGTTTCCTTGATTTAAAGATTTCAATAATAAAGTCATACTTGGGTTGGGGGTGTTGGGCTATGATAGTAGGGATAGTAATGGCCCGAGCCTGGCTTGACCCTTTTTGTTCGGGGTTAAGCCCAATCCGAGGCCTGATAGAGTCAGAGGCAGCTCGAGCTTGAGTTTGACTTTGTTTATAACCAGCCCGAGTCCGAGGCTAACCCAAGGCCCAATTTTTTTAGAAAAATTAAGACTTTGGGTTAGGTTCGTGCCCAGTTGCTATCTCTATGTGATACCACTTATTGTAGCTCCAAGTAATAATACTTAAATTTTTTTTAAGATTAATCAACCAATAACAAACTATTTACACAGTAAAGATGACTGAAAAATTACGAACATAAGATTTTAACGTGAAAAATATACCAGTATAGAGGTAAAAATTATGAGACAAATTGATAACAAAATTCACTAAATCAATTAGCATGATATAATTGATAAACATTGCGAGTTTTCTTATTTAAGAACACCTCACAAAACAACTATAACTAATCCAACTCTTTTTTCATCATGTGTTTATGTTCTATGAAACTTTTGTCTCTCAAACTTATTTTCAAATATCAAAAGAATAAGATTTTATACTGCACACAGTTACCTACAACTTCATTCCTTTTGATTCATGAAGACAATTAACACATTCGAAGTACAAATTTAGTGAAATTAAGCAAATAAAAGTCCATAGAATAAGACTAGACCCATAATAATTTCCACCTCTAGCTTATTTCAAAGGAGAAATCAACCACCCACCAATCCAGTGAGCTTACTACAAAGCTTAAACTTAGTCTTGAGAACTACCTTTATTAACATAGTATCATTCTTTTCTGTGTGAATCTTTTTCAACTTCATTAGGTGCTCCTCAACTACCGATCACAACTAATGATACTTCACTTCAATATGTTTAGTATGAGAATGATTTTTTTTTTGCTTAAAGCTATAGCACTTTTACTATTATAGAAAATTATGTACTCATCTTGTTTCATGTCTAATTCTTAGAGAAATTGCTTTAAACAAAGCATCTCTTTTTCAGCTTCCAGAGCCGTGACATATTCTACCTCGTAGTAAACAAAGCTACACACTTATTACCAAGAAATTGCTCCTATAAATTTGACCAAATATCTTGAGGTTAACTTTTTGTTATTAAGATCGCCAACTATGTCTACATTTGTATACCCTTTTACAATTAACTCACCGTGTCCAAAACTCAAACACAATTTGAAAGTGTTCCACAAGTACTTAAAGATCCATTTCACTGATTTCCAATGTACCTTTTCTGGGAAATCTACTCACTAATCCAATAGTATGTGTAATGTCTGTTCTAGTGCACACTATGACATACATCAATAAACTGATAACAGAGGAGTACAAAATAGAGGAGTACAAAACAGAGGAGTACAAAATAAAGGACATACACTCTTTTTCCTTTTTTGTGGTAGGATAAGTTCTCCTACTTAACCTGAAATGAACAACTAATGGTGTACTTACTGACTTGGCATTCTTCATATTAGATCTCTCAAGCACCCATTTAATATATTTCCCTTATGACAACCACACTTTTTAACCTTCTTGTTACAAGTTCTCCATGTCCAAAATCTATTTTGCAGGACCTAAATCTTTCATGCCAAAGAACTTGGATAAGCCCTTCTTTAACTTGCAAATCATGCCATTATCTTGTCTAACTATCAATATATCATCCACTTATAAGAGAAGGATTATAAAGCTACCAATAGGGAATTTTCTAAAATAGACACAAGTTTTAGCTAACGTTCGCTTGGAAGCATTGCTTATGATAGACGAACTGAATTTCTTGTACCATAACCTTGGTGCCTATTTGAGCCCATAAACACTTTTCTTTAAGTTGCATATAAAATCCTCTTTCTTTTGTAGCTATGTGTAAATCTACTCATCAAAATTGCCATGTAAAAGTAGTCGTCACATTAAACTACTCAGTTCAAGATCTAAGGGAGCAACTAAGCCTAATACAGTCCACATCAAGATGGTTGGTTGTCCACTTACTACTCTTGGGTTAATTTTTTTGCTTCAATTTTTGTATGTAAATCATTGTATATTAGTTGGTTTTGTTACTGTGGATTGAGTTGTGAGAGTTTATTTAGGTTATAAATGGGTTATTGTTTGTTGTTATGTAATTATGTTGGTGAATAATGAAAAAAGATAGTAGTTTTGAAACAAAGTAGGGGTGAATTTTTGAAGCGTACTAAGTGTTCTGTGAAAGTTCTATAAGAGGTCTCTAACATCGTTATTACTCTTGATTCACAATATTGAAAAACTAATTTGATACGCCATAATCTAGATGCATATAGAATTTTTTTGGACAATTTGTTCAACATCATAATGAACATTGAAAGGGAGAGAAAGGATAATCCAAAAATCACGAGCTAATTTGAAATATTTTGTAGAAGGAATGAGTTAGATAAAGATTTTCGCATTGGTAAATATTCGAAAGCTTGTTTCACTTTGGACAAAAAACAAAAGAAAATTTTGTGTGAATGGTTGAAAATTCTAATGTTCATTGATAGTTATGTTTCGAACTTGCTAAGTTTATGTGGACATAAGGAGGTATTTGGGATAAAAAGTCATGATTGTCACAAAAATTTCAGTTATCTTGTGCAAATTAGAAGAGATTTTCCCTCCAACATTCTTTGACTATATGGAGCATCTACCTATAAATTTAGCACTTGAGGCTAAACTTGCTGATCCAGTTCAATATTGATGGATGTATTCATTTGAGAGATAATTATAGTTAATATTTAAATAAAAATTATGGCATGTTTTAATCATAGAATTCTAATACTCTATTTGCAATGTAGGTATTTGCATCACTTGAAGAAAATTATCAAAAGTCAGGCTAGATTTGAAGGTTCGATATGTAATGTTTATTTATTAGAGGAAGCAAGTACATTTCATTCACATTATTTTGAGTCGCATTTGCATACAAGAGAAAAAAAAGTTCCTTGTAATGACGATGAGGGAGAGACGAGTGATGTTGATGATAATTTATCCATTTTCACATATCTTGGATGAATATATGGACAGTCAATAAGAAGAATGTTAACCAAAGAAGAAATAAAGGCTGCTCATGGTTACATTTTATTAAATTGTCAAGAGGTTCAACCTTTAATTGATTATTTGAGTTTTTGAAATTAATTTTAGATTACACGAAGAATGGTTACACGAGCTAATGCCCAAAAAATACAGGATAATATCAATAAAGAAGTTGAAAGACTCTTTCTTCGATGGTTTGAGACAATTGTAAGTTTTCACTCGTAATAATTAAAATAGTTGAATTATTAGATCAAAATATTTAAATGGCATTATACTATTTAATATGATTTTTTGTGTAGGCCTTAGAAAATGAAATAGAGAACAAGTTCATAAGTGATCTTGTGAAATGATCTTTGTGAACTGTTAAATCGTATCCAGTGTATTTTGTTAATGGATATAAATTTCATATAGAATATCATGGTCATAACATGGAAACAGTAAATAGTGGGGTTTGTATACAAGGGGAATTGATGGATTACTATGGTAAAATTATTGAGATACTTGAAATTGAGTACCATGCATTGCCAATATAATGAAGTGTAATATTTAAGTGTAAATGGTTTAATCCAGCTCCTAATGTTGGAACAAAAGTGCACAACTGATACAATCTAGTTGAAATCAACTAGCGAAGAAGATTTAGACAATTTGAACCTTTTGTGTTGGCGATGCAAGCAATTCAAGTGTATTATGCCCCTTTTACTAGCTTACAGTTTGCAAAGTAAAATATAAAGGTATTTTTGAAATACATAGGAAAGGAGAAAATAAGAGAAGTGAAAGTGAAGCATTTCAGGAAGATGTTTATGAAATAAATACATGTGTAACATATGACGAGAACGAACCTTTGAATGGTCGAAATAATAAATATGTTGAAATTTCATCTGAAGAGGATGAGGAGGACGAGAGATTTGATTATGATACGTGTATGCTTTTGATTATGAATCAAATGAAACTTGTGAAACTTGTCAAGTTAAAGAATAACCAACTTGACCTTTGGCGAAAGGATGATGATGGTATTGAGTTGTTAAATCTACACATGTGATGTATTGGATAGAATAATAATTCATAAAAAGGATAATACTTATATTTCATTAGATTACTAATGACTTTATATGATATACGTATTAAATGAAATAATGATTTAAAAATTTGAAAAGTTCAATTTGTTTAAACCTAAGTAAAAATAAAGCATTGAGAATGCTAAAACACTTCAATAAAATCATCGTGTTAAGTTTTAAATTTTCAGTTATCTATAGTGAATGAGATTCTTTAGTGAATTCCTTCATAACTAAATTCAGAAGTGTATGGATTTATGTAAAGAGTAAAATACAATATGAGATATTGTATGATGCAATAGTATTTCTTTTTATAGCAATACTTGGTATAATGACTTACTTTCTATAGTTCCAATTAAATCAATTAGCAAGATTTCATATTCACTATGAAATGCTAAGTCTTTGAAATAGTTAAAGCTAGTGATTTAAGGATGTGATGCTTAGCTAAAGCTTATATTATCCATTTAGTTTATAACTAAATTGATTAATAAAGTGTTATGAGATGTCTAAAAAGTTAGATATAATCTTATAGATTCATTGAATAAATTGTTTGATTCAATGTATACTTATAGGACAATAGTTCTCAAGATAAGTAGTAGGAGTAATAAGAAATTTAAAAGGTTCAAATCTCATAACATTACATCCAATTGGAAATAATGCATTTAATGATACATTTGATGTATAGTTAAAAGGCAACGAGACATTGAAAGATTCACTTTCATGATGAATTCAAAGATTTTGTTTTGAAGATGATTGTGAATTTATCATATCTGTAAGAAGGTTAGTAGGAATATAGTTGTTCTCTTCAGTGGGAGTATGCAGAGACATATTGCTCATAGAGAACAAAATTTCTAACTTTAAAGAAAAACTCTTGTTGGATATGAAAAAGTAACAGCTTAATTATGGGAATTAGATCTATAGAGATAGAATGGATGTTGTTTACTTATTCTAAGTCCAAATGCACAGATAATGTACTAAAGATGCTTAGTATATAAGATATTAGATACTTATCAAGTATTAAAGATATCCATTACTCTATGTGTGAGTTGATATTTGAGTTTAAGATGATAAGGATATAACTTTATAAGTAAATCCTAATTAAGGTTTATTTAATTAGAACAATATCATTTAGGATTGGATAAAGTTCTAATGTAGCAATTGGTCGCTAATTAAGTCATAAGACATTTTTTTGTTTAGTGTAAATGATTAATTGGATTAACAAGTTCTTTAGTGAACTTGATATAGTTTCTTTACATTGTTCAATATAGTAATGTCCTATAGAACATTAGAGTTAAGATTTAATCAAGTGCTCACTATAGAGAATCTTATAGAATTCTTTCATTAAGCCATTGCCCCAGTAGTAGAATAATCATCATATAGTGATATGGTATGAGATACTTTAAATGATTGACTTAATGCAAGTGGGTGATTGTTGATTTATACCCCACAACCAATCACTTTGGTTGTAGTTTAGTAACAAATTATTTAAAGACAATCTTTATCTTATACATGTTTAGATGTATATAATAAAGACCATAGGATAATTATACATTGCAAATGAAGTTATAATAACATTATAATTATGAGATTTATATTGCATTTATGTATTATTCCTAAATGTTCCTAGTCATTGTTCTATTAAAATTGGACATTAATAAAATATAAAAAGACTAGCACACATTTTATTTTTTTCTTATGAAGGAAGTAACCGATCTTATAGGCTAAAGTATAGAGATATTTAAACAAATGTATGGGTGCTTGCTAGAGAAAATGTTGAGCCCGGGTCCCGGATCTCCAAATCCTGAGGTGGCCCCTTGGACCGTGCCAGCGGCGCGCTTCCCAAACTTCGG
Organism: Erythroxylum brevipes; assembly: GCA_027479065.1. Classification (NCBI taxonomy): domain Eukaryota; kingdom Viridiplantae; phylum Streptophyta; class Magnoliopsida; order Malpighiales; family Erythroxylaceae; genus Erythroxylum; species Erythroxylum brevipes. The sequence continues at coordinate 39,974,236 of JANIHY010000008.1, read as the reverse complement.
ACCCGATCTCAACATCTTTACATAATTACGATTCACACAAACATACATGCACACATTCTACACATACACACACACAATCATTCTAACCATGCATTCCATCAATGAAACAAACACCCCATAAACTAAGGGGCTTCACGCCATTACAATCCAAATAAATTAAACAAGTATTCTCAACCATACACAATACAAAATAGAGTTTAAAGCCCAAAATACATGAAGATGCTCCATGATGATATGCTCGGAGGGCCAACCAAAATACTAACTTAATACAAGGTCCTAACTATCTTAGAGTTTCCGATGCCCTGCAAGATCAACGATCGTCTAGTTCTGCACCAGAGGAGGGAAAACTAATGGGTTGAGCTACACAGCTCAGTGGCTGATATAATTATACCCATCGATAATTAGTACAAATTCAGGCATATGTACGTATATATATTACATATATATATACATGCAACAATTCTAGCACTCACATCGTATTCAACATAATTAATTCAAGTTACAAAACATGTCACAAATACGTTTCATAATAGACAGATCAAATATGCAATGCACATTATACGGCTCGAGGGTTCCATGAAAACAAAAGGGAGAAACCGAAGTTTACACCCTGAACAAAATGAGTCCATTCGGAGTTCATATGCCACAAACGGGCAGCCGGGAGAAGGCTTTTGTCAATGTGCACGTGACGAACGAAATGGTTGTACTCTCGCCCAAACAAAAGCACATAATCATGCTCAGAATCATTTGATCACATGGTATGCTTTCATACTTTTCATTTATTCAAAATGCCATGATCGAAGTCGAGGCATAACATGCTCAAAATCAGAATTTACTTTTACCAATTCTCATCAAAATCATGTTTAAACATACATAGTATATAACATATATCCACACATAGGCAAGGATTTGCCTAATCACACAACAATTATAAGTACATTACCCACCTAATATCGCTTGAGTATCCGACTCACTGATGTCCTTCCTCTTGCGATTGGGTCAGGTTGGCTTGGTTTCCTAAAACAAACCAAGTTCCCATTCAATCAATATCCAAAAGAAAAATATTCAAAAATCGTGAAAATCGAAAATTCTAATATTAAAAGTCTGCATTCGACTTCCATCTCAATTCCTGAATCCTACAAGGCTAAATTCAAACTTCCCTTCTTCATAAAACTTGTAGCCCTTTATTTCTAGATCACAATGAATCTGAAATCACCTCAATTGGACATCTACACCAAAAGATATGCCAAAAAATATCAAAATATCTCCTTCGAAAAAACTGGGGGGTTCGCTGCGGCAAATGTACGCTCGCTGCAGCGAGCCAAATCTTCTCCCACGTCGCAACATCGCCTCTCTCGCACGTTGCGACAAAAAAAATGTCACATGTCGTGATGAACGCGCACGTCGTGACGTGTTCATATGCATGTCGCGATGTGCAGGCCTGGAGAACGACTCCGAAACTCGATTTTTAGCATTTTCCAACTTCAATCCTTTCCCTTTTCCAAATGCAACCCACCTAAACCTTAATTCAAGTCTGACACTACATTTCTAACCCATTAACACCTTAAAAACTTGTACAAAATCATTACCCCACGAAATCTATCCATTTTTGCCTTAAAACCCCTAAATCACCGATTCTAACATATTCACAATGATTCTAGAGTTTAATCCAACCGAAATAAGATTACATGAAGCGGAACTTACCCAGAAATTGCTTCAAACTGTCGAAAATCACAAGAATCACAAAACTTTCTTTTCTTCTCTTCTTCCTCCACCTACGACTTCTCCCTTCTCTTCTTCTTTTTCTTTCTTTTCCTTCTATTTCTTTCTTTTACTCGTAAGGCTAAAGGGAAGACAAAGACCACAATACCCCCCTCTTGTAAAGCCTTAACCTATCTAACTCAAGCAATCTTCCCAAAATGCCCTCATAAATTTTTACCCCTTAATTCTCATTAAAACCACAAAACTCAACTTAATCTCAATTATCCACAAACACTCCCAATTTAATCAAACTAAGATATAAACGCACAATTAGGCCAATTCATGCTTAATAACATCATAAAAAAAAATTCGGGATCCAACATTTCTCCCCCTCTTAAAAGAAATTTCGTCCTTGAAATTATTACCTGAGTCATCGAAGAGATACGGATACTTCTCCTTCATGGCTTCCAATGGCTCCCATATAGCCTCCTCTACCGAATGGTTCCTCCATAGGACTTTGACTAGCTGAACCGTCTTGTTCCTGAGGACTTTTTCCTTC
>JANIHY010000008.1:39925119-39936472 GCA_027479065.1 Erythroxylum brevipes | reverse complement strand
TGCCGAGCTACATTACACACTCATAACCCATTCCAAATTACCACTTTACCCTTCCCATCGGTGATGGGATGTTACATGTAACCCTTGAGCTTGCTTCCCTAACTTATAAAAACTTCAAAAACAAGAAATTTAGTAATTCAAACCACTCCATAAACATGAAAATTAAAACCTAATTACTAGAATTCAAAATAAATAACCTAACTAAATAAAATTGCTAAGCTAAGGTCTTAACTTGACCTTTCATTATTAAAAACTCGACTGAGATCAAATATGAGTGGCTTGTAGCCACCCACATTTTCCAATTTTAGTTTAGTATCCTATAAGTAAGTTATATGTTATGAGATAATAAAAAGGACAGAATCAATTAAATTAAAAAATCTAAGTAATTTTAATAATGCCCTTTACGTTAACAAACTATCAACAAAATTGGGAATGATGAAACTCTCTAAATCTTCAATGGAATCAAACAATTTGTGTTGTAGGAAGGTGAATTGCTCATCTTCTCTTACAATCACCCACATCCCCTTTTCTGCTTTTGCTTCTTAAACGGGGACTTTTGTATATTCCTCAAACTCTATATCTTTTGTATCCAGTTCCTCTTAACTTCTTCAAAGTTCTCTATGATAGATCCATCCATTATGCCTATTTTCATGCAAGAGATACTTTTTTTTGCATGTTTTAAGATTTTGTTCACATTGAACTCCACATGCTTATCACCAATCCTAAGAAGTAAGTGACCTTCATAACCATCTATTAATGTTCTGCTAGTGTTCATAAATGGATTTCAAAGATAAGTAGACAATTATTGTCCTCTTCAAAATCTAGAACCATAAAGTCCACAGGAATAATGAACCTGTCCACCTTCACGATAACATCTTCCACCACACCAAACTATTTATTAATAGATTGATTTGCCAATTAAATAAGCAACAAGGTTGTCTTCATATTGCCTAGCCTTAGCTTCCTAAAGACTAACAAAGGCATAAGGTTAATACTAACACCAAGGCACAATAACACTTCGCAAATTCTAAGTCACCAACTACATAAGGTATCGTAAAGCTCCCTAGATCCTTCTATTTGGAAGGTATATGACTAGTGATAATGGAGCTACAACTTTCAATTAATGCTACCATTTGGTTATCTTCCCAATTCCATTTTCTTGATAATATATCTTTTAAGAACTTAGCATAATTAGGCATGCGTTCCAATGTCTCTACAAAAAATAAGTTAAAGGAGAAATATATAGAGGGTACTCACTCTTATCTTTATCCTTTTTCTTCTTTTCTTGGTCCTCTATAGGGTGAGTTTTAGCCTATTTATCCATGGGTGCTTTGAGCTCCTTCTTACTCCTAAGTGTGATCTCCTTGAGTTGCTCCTTTAGATTTATCTCAATATTACTTAGGAGACTCCCCACACTTCTTATAGATAATGCATTCACAAGTTGGCCCATTTGAATCTACAAATTGTGAATAGAAGAGGCATGATTCTTAAGTACTTACCCTAACTTCCCTTCCATCCTTTTTTGGGCCTTATCCATACTTATGAGCTTATACATGAGCTTATCCAGTTTTGAATCACTTGTATTAGAATTGTCTTATTTAAATCTAGGTAGACCTTGATTTCTTAATTGAGTGTTGCATTGTTAGACCAAGAAAAATTTAGATGGTTTCTTCACTTAGGATTGTAAGTGATTGAGTATGGGTTATTCCCTCCTCCTTGACTAAATTGTGTGCCCATGTAGTTGAGTTGCTCTATATTATTGTTTTCCATTAAGAAGTAATTAGTGGTAATATGATTATCTTGTCAGCATAATTCGTATCCACCCTAAATTACTTTAATTGAAGTTGATGAGGAGGCTTTTAGGCTATTCAATTATTTTTTTAAATTGAAAATTTTAGCTTGTAGTGATTTCACTGAGTCGATAACAATGACTCCCTTTTAATCTCAAAAGGTTGAATATTGTTTGCTTCTGTCTAACATCCAAAGACAATTATTGTTTGCCATCTCCTTTAGCAAATCCTCTTCTTCCTCAATTGTTTTCCTAATTAGGTATCCTCCAAGAGCTAAGTTTATGGTGCCCCTCGTGGGTGGATTAACTCCCTTGTAGTAATAGGAATCCCTTTAGTAGATTGTTATGAGTACATCATATTTGCAAATCCTTGTAACGCTCTCATACTTTATATAATGAATCCTTGTTATTTTAATGGAAATTTGTTATCTCCTTAATCAACCTCATTGTCTTTGTTAGAGGGAAGTATTTTTCTACAAACAGACACACCAACTGCTCATATGTCATAATGTTGTTTGGGTTTAGGGAATGATACCACGCTTTGGTTTTATCCTTGAGTGTGAAGGAAAAAAGTCCCATACTAAAGGCATCTTCCAATATATTATTATATCAAAAGGTATTACATATTTCTAAAGGGTATACTAAATGAGCATTAGGATCCTCATAAACCAACTCGTAGAACTATACATTGGCTTGCAGCGTATTTAGCAATGTTGGTTTGATCTCAATTGAAGTTTGCACTAATGGTTGAGTGATGCCTTGTTATGCAACATTGAATCATGGCCTCATAAAGTCCATAAGGGTTCTTTGTTGATCAACGTGATTATATTCTTCTATCATTGTTCTTTCAATCTTTTCTTAGCATCTTGCTCTTTGGATTTTTATTTCTTATCTTGTAATGTGAAGACCTAGAGTCTCTTTGATCGTGCTTGAAATTTGAGTAATTCTTGTGTTCATACAATTGCAATGACACGAGAATGGAAAATTTTGCTTAAATCAAAAGAAGGTAAATGGTTCTAATGCTAAATCTCTAGCAACAATGCCAAAAACTTGTTGAGCAAATTTTATATCAAATAATAAAAACCCTCACTACTTGCAAGATACAAATCCTAACTTGTAGGATAAGAGGTTATCATTCAAATGAGGATTAGACACTAGCTAACAATTTGAACCTAACTTTCTCTAAGGGATTCAAAACTTTTTGCAAACTTAATTTAAATAATATAAATTGAAACAAATAAATAAAACAAAGCAAGTAACAAATAACAATGAGTTGCCAATTAAAACTCGTGGTTGATCAAGATTAAGTACTTAGGACTTATTCTTTCCATATTTTGCTTCTTTTAATATTTTTTATTCAATTATGTGTTTGATCCTAGATTTCCTAAGGTATTAATTACTCTCTCTCAAGATCTAATCAATTAACCCTAATTGAATTCGAAATTTCCAAATTTGCAATCTCTCGATTCACAAAACTTTCCCTTAATTTTTCAATTAGATCTAAAGCTATATATTGGATAATCAAATTTTGAAACAAGATCTCTCTTTAAATGATTATTAATTTGATAATTATGGGTTTATTAAACTACAAACTTTCACTGTACAATATAATACTGATTACTTTTGATTCACTCTCTCAGTTTTTTATCATGTGTATGCATGAAAAAATTATCACAAACATATGAATATGTATTGAAATAAACAATAATCAAAGTCACAAAATTAATCTAGAATAAATCCTAATCTAAAATTTAGAGCTCCATAGACATGTTTAACACCACAGAATTCATATTACACATCAAGGATAATGAAATAACTAAAGGAAAAGAAGAAAAACTAAGCCTTTTTTAGTCTTTTCTATTAGAGGCCTCCATATTTGAGAAAATGCTTTAACTCTACTCTTAAATATCTAAAGTTCTCTTATAATAAGGTAAGATTTGTATCCATTGATATTAATATCCTAGATTTCTTTAACCAATTCCATTAATCCTTCCTTGTTGGAGAGAAAGTTTAAAAATTTGAAAGGGGCATTAAGCTTCCACATGGGAGAAAAGTCCTGGATCTCTAGATAAGAATGGTTAGAGCATTGGGGTAATCCAATAATTAGCCAGGATTCTATGAACATTTTTCCTAATTGAGGCCCAAGATTTTTTCTTATTTCTCTAGGTGAAAAGAATCCATTAAACTTCAAGTCAATGACCTCCAATTTGGTAATCACTTTATCTAGATACATGCCCAGATTGGAATAATTTACCTTGTCCCCTTAAGCTTTAGAAGGAAGCAATACACAATTGAAGTCACCTACTATAATCCAAGGATTTGAAATTGAGTTGTTAATGCACGATAGATCTTCCCATAATTTGGTTTTATGAAATTCAAATTTGGAAGCATAAATAATAAAAACATGAGGGAAATGTCTAAATCTTCTAGCTTAGAACTGAGATGCACACACTGATTTAAGTTTCCTTATAATGTAACTTTAACTTTCTCCTTATTGTAACCAATTAAAATTCTACCATTATAATGATGTTAATGGTTAGAACCAAAATCCCATCTCTTCCTAGAAATCTCATTGATTTCTCAAGTTTATAGGCCTTTATTTTAGTCTATATGTATCCTACAATGATCGGGTGTTTCTCCAAAATGATATCTTTTATAGCTTGCCTTTTAAAGGGCTCATTTATACGCCTAATATTCCATAAAAAATCATTTATAGCTAAGGGCACCATTCATTCATTCCCTTTTGGTTTCCTTCTCATCCTACCTAACTTTCTTATAAGAGTTGGAGATAACTCAAACTATTCATTTGAATTCTCAGGTTTTTCAATAGTTAGTGTCTCCTTCTCATTTGAATTGTGATTAAGTCTGAATCCAATCTTTCTACCCCTCTCTCCACCCCTATTTCATTCAATTTATCTTTAAAAGCTAGGATAAAGTCTTCATGAGCATCATGAATTCCCTTATACTTGTCTAGCAGTTTCTCTATTTGTTCATTTCTTGATTTATCTTCATATGCAAGTGAAATTAGATCCTCTTCAATTCCCATGATTTCAAGGTAACTACTAAACAAATTTCTTACCTATTGGTTTCTATTATTTTTCTCATTTGTGGTTTCCAATTAAACAAAAGGTGAACTTCAACGTTATTTAATTCCCCATCTAGATCTAGTTTCATTATAGGCAAAACTTTTGGTAGATCCTCCTTTAAATTCACCTCCACACATGTCCTTACAAAAAACAATTTCAAGCTTGGTAGTAGTAAAAAAAAAGGTAATTTGTTTCCCTGAAAAACTTGTAAGGAAGTTTAGTCCATATAATGTCCAATACTCTAGTGGAATATTGTGGAAGTTAATCCACAATTTTATGGTTTCTATGCTAGATTTGTCAAGTTCAACTCTAGGAACCTATTTTTCAACAAACATTGGTTATCCCCCAATGTTCCGTAGCCTAGTTTCCATTACCTACTAAATGTGTGATTGTCTATGAAATGGAAGAGGAAAGTGTCATCTTCCATGAGCAAGACCTTATTCAGGCCTTTACTTCCGCATCTAACTTGTGCCCAGTTTTGAGTATATAAAAATGCAAGTCTTTTATTAAGAAAGTAACCTACCATCGTATTTCCCCAATATTTTCCCCCCTCCTATAGCATCTCTAATGGAGGAGAGATAATGTTTTGATTAATGGTTGAAAGGTAGTGTTTTGGTTTATTTCTTGAAATGCCAAGGCTACCATATTGCTCTAGGTTTTGTATTTACTGTTTGCATTGATTACCGTAGCTTCATATGGAGTGGGAAATTGACTTATCTCCAAGGATTAGGAGGATTAAGAACCCCCGAGGTGCTTCCTATAGAGGCATCTGTAAGCTACCCCAAAATAGAAATTTACTATTTCTTCAACAACTACTTTTCAAAAGCGGAAATATCAAACCTTCTTCAAAATTGCCTTTGAATCGCCTCAACATTGCCTTTGAATTACCTCCCACATCCCTTCCATTTTGCTTGATTTTCTTATAGAAACGAGCTATTCTTAGACCAACTAGACTACTAAATTAAATAGAAGTAGTTGAAGGTAATCACCAAAAGATCACCCTTTAAAGCTTGAACTTGCTTGTTTAGCTCTCAATTAAGTTCCAAGGGTATGCCATGTTTGAGTTGCATAATAAGTGAACTTTATATGCCATAATTTTTTTGCTTATGAAAATTATAAGATCCTTAAGACTGTCGTCTCTAATATTGTATTAATGTTGGAATAGCCTCAAATTTCTTTCTCTTCGAAGAGTATATATAGTGTTTCCTAAAAAAAACTTGTACATTAAGCGATCTTCATTGTAAAGGTTGATAGGATTAATAGACCATTGAATGAAATTATTCCATTTTTTTTAGGGATAAGAAAGTTACCTATTTGCATCATAATCTTTTATATGAATCCAGAGAAGATACATTGGAAGAAGATGTGATTAATAGATTCTTTTATTTCCTATACAAAGAGTGTATTTTAGAGATGCTTAAAAAACCCTTAATTCTATTATTTAAGGACAACTTGTATTTGATGCCACATGAATCGAGGGGACTAATGTCTCATAAAAAGCCTGCATGAAGAACTAGAGAAGTGTCTAGATGAGGTTTTATTCCAACTTATTTCATCCTTCTTGTCAAGTGTGAAAGCAAAGTTAGTAAAGAAAAGTGAGAGAGTAGAGCTAGGTAGAGAATGAATAGCACTAGGTTTGCTATTGAGCACATCTCTAGCTAAGGTTTCCACTAAGATAGAAATAGGTAAGGGGTTTAATTCAATGGATTCCCTAAGAGGACCAAAATTGGTTCAGTTATTAAACCAAAAAATCGTATAAACTCCATCTCCAACCTTGTGCAAATTATCTTGTCTGACTAAGTCCCTCAACTTTAATAATTGAACCATAGTCTAAGAGTAGTTGTTGCTCCTTTGTAGTCTAAAAATTCATACTTTTCAAGTAGCACAAATGTATCCATTTGAGCCAAATGAAATATTTGTTGAATACAAGTCTCTTAATCATCATTACTCTATTGGTGATCTTGATTGAGTTAACTCCTAAGCCTCTCTCTTCCTTAGGCACTAATAATTCTCTCCATTTCACCTTAGATATAAGGTGTTTCTTAGAGTCTCCTCTCTATAAAAATCCTCTCAAAATCTTATTTAGCAATTCATAATGGAATCATGAGATAAGAGGACTAATGCATATATAGAATATTTAATACTGAGTTAATGAGTTAAACATCGAAGCTAGAAATAGGTTTTATTTATACTAACTCCAAATTCTCCTATGGATCTTCTCTGTCAATGGGAGAATTCATTTTAAGAAGGTTTCTTTACTGAGATAGAAATCCCAAGATAAGTGAATGGAGGCTTTTGAGCTTTAAATATGTCATTAAAGAAAATCAAATCAGCTAAATGATGAGAATTCAGTGATACAAACAATTTTTTTTTTAATTTATTAATAGAAAGCCCTAAGAGTTCCTTAAACATGTTTGGTGAAATAATAAGGGCACAGAAGGAGTTGTCATCTACTTTAGAGAAAAGAAAGAGTTCATATGCAAAGATTAAACTACTTAACCTCAGCTTCAGGGAATCTAAAAGCATTAAATATGTTAATGATTAATTTTCAATCATTAGAATCAAACACCTTATGGAAGTTAATTTAGAGGGTACAATTCTTACTAGAATGCTTCCTATTATATCCTTTAAAGAGCTTTTAATCAATTAAAATATTGTCACCAATCACTTTATCTTTTCTGAATGCTCTTTGAATGTAATTAAAGTATTTAAGAAGAATTTCCTTCCGTCTGCATGCTATATATTTAAAGGTAAGTTCGTAAACAATGTTATAATATGGAATATGCCTAAAATTATTTGAAAGAGGAAGAGGAATTCACCTTAGGAAAGAGGCAAAGGAAGGTTTTATTGTCTTTCTTCAATATTTTACCACAACTAAGAAACTTTAAGACATTATTTGTTAAAAAGGTTCTTCTATGACTTTAAGCTTTTTTGTCACACTTGGAGTGTCGGTCCTCCAACGTCACTGAAACTTTCAGATTTTGGCTCGGAAGTATAGGTGAGTAACCTAGGTGGTTTACTCAATTATTATATGTCTACTGTGGAGGAATAACGGTGGGATTAGAATTGTGTTTGTTATGACTGAATTCTAGATGGAGGGTCCGATGAATTGGGAGAATGGACATAGAAGTGTATCTGGTTGTAATTTTGTGAACTGAATTGTCTCTACTGTGTGAAAGTGTGATACATAAATGGCTTGTACTATTACTGCTTACTGCTTCCTTGTGATATACTGTGATACTGTGATTCATTACTTGTAGTGTTCTGGATGTGCTCATTGTGCATTGTTTGCTACACTGTACTGTATTCTACTGGGGCACGACTGTTTTGTACTGACTGTTAAATTGGGCATATGCATTGCATACATCAATGCATAAACTGATAATAACAATAGTTGTGACCAGAGTTGCTACTGATACTGATACTGATACTGAAAAAGAGCCTCGAGCTCGAAGGGAGTCCTACTCCCTAGACGCCAAGCGTCCACTGAACACTGTTTACTGATTAAGCGCTCGGTCACAACATGGCAATAAACTGGAAAGTGTCACATGTGCATTGCATACATACTGGACTGAATAACTGAATGCCTTTTTCTGTATATAATGATACGATATCGCTGACTTAGTCTTACTGTGACTGTATTCTTATTGTCAAATGTTTGTATGATGCATGTATTGGGTGAACCATCGATGATGGTTTCTCACTGAGTTCGCAAAAACTCACCAAAATTTTGCATCTATTTTTCAGGTCTTGAAGAATACCCCGTTTGACACGGGAGTATGTCTACTGTAGGCAAGTGAAGGATAGAGGTCGGGATCAGTTTGCGTCTGCATTAGTGTCCAATAGAATTGTATTCTAAAATGATTATTTGTATTTGTAATGGGCCAATGTGGTTCTGTTTTGTACGTGAAATGGTTATTGTAATTTATTGTTGACTATTTGTATTAACTGAAAATGTTTATCTATGCACGTGGATGCAAATTGTCTACTGTTTTCGGCGCACATGAGTGTAAAAAAAGAAGTAAATGGCTCTGATGGAATGAATGTTTGAAAAAAATTAAAAAGGGGTTTTACTGAGAACTACCGACTGATGTAGTACACCACCCTCACGGGACATGGACTCGGATATCACCAACGATATCGGGTTCGGGTCACGTGGGAGTGGGTTGTTACATTTGTGCTATGATTTTGTAAAGAAATTTTCTTTTAAGCTATCTAGTCTAAGTGCTTTATTAGGATTTAAACTCTAAATAGCAACCTTGATGTTCTCCTCTTTAAATTAAGTAATTATTCTTTTAACTTGCTTTTCATTGACTACTTGAGGAACATAATTCTTAAGCTCTTGCAAAGAGGACCCTAATATAAAAAATGTGTCGATAATGTTTTGAAAATGAGTAAAGACAACATCTTCTAGGAATAGAAGTAATCTTGTTTAGAATTTTCCTTATAAAGGTAGCATTATAAAAGTAGCTTGAGTTTCTATTCCCCCTTTTTTTTATCCATAAGACTCTTAGCCTTGCTTTAGAATGTAGAAGTGACATTCTAAAGCTTGAATATAGATTGAAAAGGCTTCGTTCTCTATTTCCCATAAAGATGCATCCCAGGATCCTTATAAGTTATATATTAAGCTTGTGCTAGTATTTAATTCTTAGTATCTATATTTTTCACACTGCTATTAATTCTCCTCCTATTCAATGCTTTAAGTTCCCCTTGATAAATTTGGGCTTCATCATACATTTAAAGGCCCTAAACAATTTCATGTTTACACTCATTCCTTTAGACACATATTATTCATATCCTTCAAGGTCTATTATGTAGTTATTAAACCTAAAATGGAAATGTCTAAAATTGGCCCATTTAAACATCTGTTGGGGAATGGTTTAAAAATAATGGGTTATAAAAATTTCTTCATTATCTAGAAGTTACCCTAACTAGTGAGCACTCACTATTGCTTTGTCTAATTGTCTTGATTAACCAAGCTCTTTGTTGTTTATTCCTCCACATTAAAGGGTTTCCATCTCATTTGAGAATAGAAGAATCTATGTTACTTATGTAATCCCTAAAACCATCATTGAAAAGAGTTGGCCCTATATTATTTCTTCAACTACATATGAGTAATGGATGTTGTTGAAATCTCCTATCAATAACTAAGGATAACTCATTCAAGCATAGCTATTAACCAACTATTCATATAATTTAGCCTTTTGCAAGTTAAAATTTTCAAATTATGTGAAGGTAATACAAAGGATTTTTTAACTATCCAGTAGCTCTACTTCCAAGTGAATGAATTGAGCTAAATATTTGAAATCCATCACATTTATCCTACTTGGATTAAAAGCAACAATTATCCTCCTATATGTATGATGATGAAGATTGGTTAATGTAGAACAAGTTATCCAATAAACCATAATTAGTGTTAAACATGCTTTCTTTTATTTTAGTTTCTAAAAGCCTAATCAAAATATGATTTCTTGCCATCAAAATGTCATTAATTACTAGCTATTTCTTTAGGCAATTGATATTACTCAGATTCCAAGTAATTATGGACATAAAAAACATAGTTTTCAACTCCATTTTAGACTTTTCCTGCGTTCTTCCACCATAGTCATTTTATATTGCCTGTTATTATTACTTGCCTCTTAGTTTGTTAATAAGGTACTAATCAATTGTGTTTCCTGAGTTGCTTGCACCTTCACCTAATATATCATCAGAGCATTTATAATAGCATTTACAGGCTTATCCTTGTCTTCCAAATTCTTTCTTATAGGTCTTTGTCTTGATTAGTGCCAAATGCACCAGAAAATAAACCTAACTTTGCACAACTAAATTTATAGTAGTGGTGAGTAGGGATCGTATCCATAGGGAGCATTCCTGTAGCTTTCGTAATGAAAAAATCAATGTTTAGGTTATGGGGGATTTTGATTGGTTTTGAATAACAAAACAAAGTAAAACTGAACTAATAAATACAAATCAAATTAAACAGAAAAAGGTTAGAAAATTGATGAATGATTTGGGAATTCGATTCTTGGTTCAATCTCAATCTGCACACAAATAAACATACTTCATTGCATTATTGTTTTCACACCTCTAAACTATCAATTGTAGATTAATAATAAGCTCTGTTAATTTGGGTTTTCCTTTAGGTCATGTTTAATCAAAATAGGCTCTTAACTAAACCTAGCTATCAAACAACCTAAAACAAGCTCTCTAGGTTTAATAAGAAAGTCACATTAAGAATAAGGAAAACATATTAATCTAGGCAACAACTATACTAGCTCGGGTCATTTAACTTATGTTACATTATCCCTACTAATTTAAAACTATTAGTTGCTATAAATAAATCCAAAACACAACTATTAAGTATTGTATTAGAGATTCTAAAAATGTGTTTACATAAAAACTGTAACATCCCGTTACCGATGTGAGGGCATATCGGTAATTTGGATGGATTGAGCAGTGAGTGCATTCATAATTGAAT
>JANIHY010000008.1:39871276-39887836 GCA_027479065.1 Erythroxylum brevipes | reverse complement strand
GATCGAGCAAGTAGTTCAAGGCCAAGTAATGTGAGGAGGAGTGAAGTAACTCAAGAAGATGTCCAAGAACTCAAAGACAAGCCAAATTTTTAATTCTGATGTGCCTTTTGAAGAAATTGTTAAGTCTTTAAATACTACTACTTTGCAACATCAACAAGAAATAAAATAATTTCAACAAAAGGAGAGACAATATTCAAAATATAAATAGTCATATGGGTGATAAGGCAACCACAATTAGTCAATTAGAGGTATAAAGTTTAGAAAATTTTCCCTCCTAAATGATTATAAATATAAAAGAAAATATAAGTGCAATCGTTTTAAAGTTAGAAAGAGATTTTGATGTCAGTAAAGATGCCTTATACACTGTACCTTCTCACTAAAATACTCACCTACCTAAAATGGACAACTCCAAGCATTCAAAAGCAACGCAAGATGACTCCACACACAACACCAATGAAGGACGCACAGCTAAGAAGGTACGTATACGTGATAGAGAAGAGAGCAGGAGCATATGGAAATGCAATCAAACTATCTGAAACATTTAAAAATTTGCCTAGATAAGGTATGGGAGAAAGCAGTGGTTGTCAAGTTACTGGGCAAAAAATCAGTTACTAAATGTTGAAGAATCGCCTAAAACTCATGTGGCACTTATCGGGACCATTAAAAGTAACCAATCTTGAAAATGATTTCTTCCTTGTTAATTTAATGGAAACTGAAGATTACATAACCGCACTCAACCAGGCTCCATGGGTGATCCTTGGACATTTGTTAGCGGTGCAACCCTGGCATCCAAAATTTCACCTGTCACATGGAAAAGTGACAAAAGCAATGGCATGGGTGAGGTTTCCAGACCTCCTCATGTCGAGGTACCACCCTGTTATATTGCAAGCTCTAGGTAATTTAATCGGTAGAACTGTGAAAATTGATACAAATACCCAACAGACACAACGAGGGAAGTTTGCTAGAGTAGCAGTGGAAATCGATCTCTCAGAACCATTAATACCGAGAGTGGAACTAGAAGGAGAGGTCCTAAAAGTAGCGTATGAAGGCTTACCACAAATATGTTATACCTACGAAAGAGTCGGCCATGGAGAAGTATTTTGTCCTAGCAAGAAACCAACCCCTACTGCTACAACAACTTCGATCAAAATCAAACAGAACCAAGAACAAGGGGATCACCATAACACAACAACTAAAGAGGAAGCTACTCAGGTAATGTATGGACCATGGGTCCAAGTGCAGCGATGTGGCAGAAGGAACACCACACAGCCACAGCTACAGGAAAACAAAATACCATCGAGAACACACATCTAGGACCATCTGGCTCACGTTTTACTATACTATCAGGTAGAGAACTCATTGATGACAATCATCCCAACTTGACTGCAACAGATGGACATCGGACAGCTACACTAGGCAAACCGATCAAGGTTGGAACTTTAGCTCTTGGACGAAAAACACAGAGCCAACAGACCACAAACCAAATCCCAATTAAATCAAGGAGCAATTCAAATTACAAAGACAAAGAGGTAGCCCAGACATATATGTCTTCTAATGCCATGCAAATAGACCATGCACTATCTGACATAAGCCAAAGTGGGCAAGACCCATGCATGCAAAACGTTATACCTCACGTGAAGAACGAAATCATGTACCTATCACTATCCCCTCTCACACTGATTTAGTTAACCAAACTCCATCTTTTCACTTACATGAAAATGACAAAATGGAGTATGAAAATCCTGCAGCGGTGATGGAGGGAGTATCTAGGAACCCAACTCAAACTCACATCCCAAGTTCCACTAGCCCCTAACCTAAACCGCTAGATCCAAGACGTGAATCTAGTGATGAGGGCGTTGTGGATATGGTGGTAGAATCATAGCAAGAATCCTATTTACAGCACATTAGGAAGGATGTAACAAATTGTGTAATTGATGACGACTGGTCCATCCATGTCTAACCATGATGGTTCTCTTTTCACTACTCCATATTATGTCAATACTAACTTGGAACTGTCAAGGAGCGGGAGAGAAGGCGATAAAACCTGTTTTACTAAATTACGTTAGATTACACAACCCATTTATGGTAGTGCTAGTAGAAACCCGAATTAGCGATCGTCGAGCAGACAAAGTCAGTAGCAATTTGGGATTTAAGAAATCATTCTGAGCAGAAGTGAAAGGATATTCAGGAGGCATATAGGTTTTATGGAGGGAAATAGTTGAGGTATAAATACTAGTAGCAACCAGGCAATTTGTCCACCTCTCTATTACTCAAGAAGGAAAATCTTTTGTGTTTACTGCCATTTATGCGAGTCCAAGATATCACTATCAAAAATATTTATGGCAGGGGCTGATCAAAATACAGCAGATAACTAACGGGGCATGGTTAATTGGGGTAGACTTTAACGTAAAACTAGAAATGGGAGATCAGCGTCGAGGATCGACTACGCGATCTATAGTGAATAAGAGGTTTCAAGAGTGCATTCATCAAAGTCAACTACAAGACCTTGGCTTTTCGGGATCAAAATTCACTTGAAAATGGAAAAATGTAGCTGCGCGTCTGGATAGAGCATTTTGCTCCACTACATGGCAAGATCTATTTCACATTACAAAAGAACATCACCTCCCTTTCCTTAAATATGATCATCGCCCCATCTTGATAAGCTTTGGTCCCAAAAACTCTTCTCTTACGGCATCTAAAACCTCAAGTTCCAGTCCGCCTATTTAATAGATGAAGACTTTAATTCAGTTACACAATAATACTGGGCATGGGATCACAACGATGTTTGTGGTTCTTTATGTAGATTTGCTGGCTAGTTGCAACGATGGAATAAGGAAGCATTTGGAAATATATTCTTGAGGAAAAATCGATTACTAGCACGACTAGCAGACATCCAACAAGCTCTCGAAGAACATCAGTTGGTATCACTAACACATTTAGAAGTTTTCCTCCAAAAAGAATTAGAACACGTGTTATGTGAGGAAGAATTGTATTGGCATCAACAATCTAGGTCCAAATGGATGTCTTATAGAGATAGAAACACGAAGTTTTACCATGCCACGACAAAGGCAAAAAGGAGACAAACAAGAGGCAGTGCACTACGAGACAGCGAGGGACATCTGATATCAGACACCGTAGCGTTAAAGCAGTTGGCTAAAGAGTAGATGGAGCAGTTATACACTGAAGAGGATAGCAAAGTGGTAAGCATGCAGACCAAGGGAGCGTTTCAATACTGAATTCTAAAGCCAAATTATGTATGAGGGCTCCAATACAGGTAAAATTAAGGCAAATAAAGCCCCTGACTTCGACAAATTCCATGCACTCTTTTTAAAAAACAATGGGATATCGTTGGAAACTCAATCGTAGAATATATTTAGCAAGTATTCAGGATGGAAACATGGGAGGCGGAGATCAATAAAACTACTCTAGTATTGATACCCAAACTTCCCTCACCTACGTCGATCATCCAATTCTGACCCACCAGCCTTTGCACGGTCATATACAAAGCTATTGTGAAGATAGTGGTCCGAAGAATACAATCGTATCTAATAGATCTATTAGCACCAACCAATGTAGTTTTGTCCCAAACTGCCTGATTACGGACAACATCGTCATAGTGCAAGAAGTGATACACTCCATGAGCAAAAAGAAAGGAAAAGCCAAATACCTCGCCATTAAGGTCGATCTTGAAAAAACATAAGACCGTCTGAACTGAAAGTTTATATAGGAGACGTTGGAGCTTGCGGGTATACCCGAGACCTTCATAAGCCTCATATTAAAATGTATCACAACGGTTTCCTTGCAAGTTAGTTGGGAGGGCGAGTTAACTGAGGTGTTTCAACCTACCCAAGGAATTCGTTAGGGAGACCTACTATCACGTTATATCTTTGTCCTGTGCCTTAAGCGACTGGACCATATGATTAGTCATGCAATTGACAAAGGTCAGTGGAATCCAATAAAACTGAGCAGACGAGGTCCTGCCTTATCGCACCTATTCTTCGTGGACGATCTCATTTTATTTGCCAAAATACATGATGACCAGGTGATGTACATCCAAGACATCCTATAGCAATTCTGCTCGGTGTCTGGACAAAAAGTGAGTCAAGACAAGACATATTTTTTTCTAAAAATATATCTTGACCATTGGCTCGTGCAATCAGTCGCAGGTTAGGATTCCAGCATACACATAAACTAGGTAGGTACCTAGGGGTACCAGTCATCCATGAGCGAAGTTCTAAAAGATCATATCAATACATAATTGATAATGTGCAGAAGAGACTCAATGGGTAGTGGAAAGCAACTCTCCTTTGCAGGGCAGATCACTTTAATACAATCGGTGTTATCAGCTCTTTCCATTTACATGATGCAAACAGTAAGGCATCCTCGACAGCTATGCGATGATTTGGAGAAGATTATTAGAATGTTCTTGTGGGGAGCCACAGAGGAGCACAACAAGACAAGTTTGGTAAGCTGGGAGCAAGTATGTAAGTCGAAAGCGGCAGGTAAATTGGGGTTAAGGAAACTTCGTAAAAATAACGACGCTATATTATCAAAACTTATATGGCTTTTAATACAAAAACCTGAAGCATTAGGGGTACAAGTACTAAGTAAAGAATATAAATTTGACAGCAAAAACTTACCGGCCACCCTCTCTCCCACTGAAGGGTCCATGGTATGACGAGGAATTGCATCAGTCTGGGGGCATGTGCTTAGGGGCATCAAATGAGTGGTAGGTAATAACGATGCTACTAAATTTTGAGAGGATGCTTAGGTGCATGATCTTGGTCCACTTAAGCACCGAGCCCTACACCCTATTTTGAGCAATTTGTTAAACCTACCAGTAAAGTTGTTGTAGATAATAATGGAGGATGGCGATGGAACTTATTTCAATCACTTATCCCTACATCAGTTTGCATGGCAAGCGCAGGAACTTTACCTCCATGCAATTTCCTGGGACCTGATCGATTGATTTGGGGGGCTTCCAAGAATGGCTTGTTCCCCACCACCTCTACATACAAGTCGATAGTTGGACAAACAGACACTAGACATGCAGAAGATTGGGAAAGAATTTGGAAATGGGAGGGACAACAAAGAATCAAAGTGTTTATGTGGCTAATGAATTATGGTAGGTTACTCACCAACCACCAAAGACCAATCAGACATATCGCCACCAACCCTTCGTGTTAGGTTTGTGGTGCAACCAAAATATTATTGCATGTCCTTCGAGACGATTGTAAAGCATGATGATTCTGGAGAGGATTCCCCCACATAGCAATTTCTGACAAGTTTTTCAACGAGGACATATACAGATGGGTATCAGGTAATTTGAAACAAAACGATAGGACACAAGGAGTTCCATGGTCAATAATATTCAGTACGGCCTTTTGGTTTCTATTGTTTTAGAGAAACCAAACTATCTTTGGTCCTCACTTCTCATAGACAACAAACCCGCATCAGATAGTGGTTGATTACGTCAATTCGATTCAACATGTTAAGGAATTAGTCGAAAGGGCCTTATGGCGACCAAGACTAAGGGTAGAGACACTCGTTAGCTGGAGAAGGCCTCCACCTGATTGGATACGACTCAATACAGATGGGGCGTATAAAGCTTCCTCCTCGCGAGCTTCAATAGGGGGAATAATTCGAGACAACACGGGAACTTGGATAGAAGGATTTGCTCACAACATAGGCTTCTGCATCGCCATTCGTGCAGCACTATGAGGGGTATTTACCGGGTTACGACTTGTATGGGATCTTGGCTATCGGCAAGTAGAGTTAGATGTGGACTCCCTGATAGTTATTAACATATTATCCTCCGATGATCAACAAATTTAATATAATTCTCTACTACTGGGAATTCAGAATTTATTAGCCAGAGAATGGATCATGAAGGCTCCTCATGTGTACTGAGAGGCTAATCGAGCTACGGATTGACTAGCCACATACGCCAATTCTCTAGAACTTGGCATCCATACGTTTCAAAACCTGCTTGTGTGTTGCATGTCTATCTTACTAGAGGATATTTCGGGGTGTCTCTTTCCCGATTAGTTAATTAAGGTTTCATGTATCTTTCTTACGATCAAAAAAGAAAAGAAAATTGAAGTTAATACATATAAGAATTTTACACATAATGATGAGGAAATGTTTTTAATGATGATCAGGAACCTAGCATAAATACCTCCTCTCTACGATTATAAACCAATACCTTCATTTTCCTAAAATTTGGAAGGATCTAAAAAATATGACGTGATATCAAGATGTATATGAACTTTTACATATGCAAGATAAACATATTTATTTTTATTCTATTGAATAAGTACATCATTATTCTAAGTTTTGCAGAGGATTATACAAAACTAAGAGGAAATAGAAACTTAAAAGATGTGACAAAGTTAGAGTTGGAAAGAATGTCCAACCAATCATTTAAAAAATATTCTTATAAAAAAACACAAAGATTCAAATATGATTAACATTCCTTGTACAATAGGTAACATTAAAATTTAAAAGGCCATATTGGATTTAGGAGCATATAATGACTTTATACCATATTTTATGTGTGTGTGTGTGTGTGTGTGTGTGTGTGTTTCTTTAAAAGTTGGACCTTGAAAAAAATTAGGGTTATGATTTAAACAGGTGATAGATTTAATGCAGGTCATAAAGATGTAGTTGAAGATGTTCTTGTGCAATTAAATAATCTATATTTTCTATTAATTTTATACACTTGATATGGAAAATAATAATCAAATAACTCATTTTTTATTAGGAAGATCATTCTTAAAAACATCTAAGACTAAGATAGATGTTTAAAGGCACATTTACCATGAAATTTGATGTGAAATTTTTTAATTTATTATTTATGATGCCATAAAATATCTTGATGATGATAATTATGTCTATTCAGTTGATATGATTGATTCTTTAGCAAATAAAGTTTTTTTGAACTTGGAGGTGAAGATGTATTGGAAGTTATCATTTATGAGCATCTTAAGACAGATAATGAGGAATTAGCCTTAAGCATTAATCAACAAGAAATTGTTACTGAGGAATTAACCTTAAGCATTAATCTACAAGAAATTGTTATAGGACTAAATGATTTATTGAAGGTATAACAGTTAGGTAATGTTTATTATATTTTGGTACTAGTTTTTAAAATCCTTTACCCTCTGTTTTATAGGCACCTATTATAGAATTGTAGTCTCTCCATAATCATCTCAATTATATGTTCTTTGGGAATGAAGAAATGTCACCAGTGATCATCTCCATAATCTTAGAGTGGTGCAAGGGGAAAATTTTGTAAGTCTTTAAAAGATATAAGATACCTATTAGTTGGATAATTTTAGATATTAGGGAATTAGCTAGCTATATATATAGACACACACACACACACACACACACACACACATATCACATCCTATTTGAAAAAGGAGGCATTGAGTTGAGTTAATGATAATAAATAAAGACATTGTTTGGAAGGAAAACTATTTAAGCATGTTGACTTCAACCCCCTCGTTCTACCCAAGTCATGATGCCTCGTAACATTACATACATATTAAGGAAGTAGGTTAATGTAGTTATTTATTTTTGTTTAAATTTTATATTTTTTATTTTTTGTGAATCTTTATCCATTACATCGAGGATACTATAGGGTGGTTTAAGTGTAAGGGAAAAAAAGGACATAGGATTGTAATTTAAGTTTTATTTGTGTATTTTAGTAATATTTGTGAGATGGTGATTTTTAAATATTTTTTATTGAAAAGTTTTCATGTTTATTTTTTCAAATAAATTAAAATGTTACGTACACTATGAGGCTAAACTAGTTAAGTAAGAAGGTGACATAATTGAATGGTTGAATTAATTTGAGGTATGAATTTAATTAACAATGATAGTTGAACTAAAAAGGTTAAGTAAATTAATTATCCCTATGAGATTATAAGCCAAATATGATTAAGACATCTATATTAGTTTAAATTGTTCTTGATATATGATTTTTTATATATGTATATATCTCTAAAATTGCTTTGAATTATTTTGATATTTTATTGATGTATGCATGCATGAAAAGGTTAAAAAGTCATCTTTGATTTAAGTCTTTAGCTTAAATATTCAACCTAATTTAATATCTCTAGTCAATCGCTTTAAATCCTAACTTCCTTGCTCTCATTAAAATAATAATATAAACCCAAACATAAAATTGATATCTTTCCTAACCTTAGGGATTAGTAGGACATTTGAATCAAATTAATTAAAGAGTTTTATAAAAAGAGGAATATGATAAATATAGAGGTGGGCTTGATGAATATAGTAGTGGTTTAGATTAATGTAAATTGAAGATTGTGTTTGAACATTGGACTTCTAAAAAGAAAACCCATGTGTATGATAATTGATAAGGTAATATATTGAATAAAGTAATTATTATCTAAATTTGTAATGTGGATTATGAGTTTTCAATTACTTTAGTTACCCAATGTATGTTCATAATAAGAACTTGAGCAAAACACTTGACTCATTAAACATTTGAGTGACTAGAGCGAAATTTGTGAGAAATTTTACCATTTTTTGACCCTAATTTTTAATAGAATTGTTATGGTGACTTTTGTTCATATTTTATGTGAACCTTAACTATGATATATTGTATTTTTAATGGAATTGTTATGTTAATTTTTGTTTATATTTTATGTGAATCATAACTATAAGATATTGTTTTTTTTTTTTCAATCCTGATTGAATTTATATCTTGTAGTATGTAAGCTTTTTTATACCATAAGGAATGAATTGGTTAAAGTTTTTTGTTCTTGTATATTTTAGTAGGTATACCCTAGAATGAGTAAAAGCTAAGTATGGGATAATTTGATAAGCACGCAAAATATCATGTTTTTTATTTTACACTTATTTTGTGCATTATTCTTATATTATGATTTAGGATGCAAATGAACTTGTTATGGCAAGATTAAGATAATTAGACAATTTTAGGCATTTTCTACATGTTTCTTAAATTAAATATGAATTTCTTATTCAACTTTCAGTTGAGATGTTACGAAAAGCTTAGAACAAGTTATAGAACTCTTCTTTTTAAAATTTTGAGTGATATTGGCTGACCATAGTTTCAGACGCAAGCATGTTGCAACTCGTATTCTTCTGTAGGCGAAGGAAGTTAATAAGAAAATCAAACACAACCACAGATAGGTGTGTGCTAGCTAGTGTTGGTTTCTAGAAACAAAGTTTAAGAACATAGTCTCTATATCGAGTCCAGATTTTCTGTTCAATATTATGGTATCTTATTATGTTCAATGAATCTCAGCCGTTTATTTATATGAATCTTGTGTAGGTTCCGCGTGAACCCCACGTAGGTCTCGTAAAATAAATGATTGAGATTTTATGAGACAGAATAAGACAGGATAATATTGGATAAAGCTCCTCTAAAACAGGCATGTCAAAGCTTATATGTAATTTCAAGAGTATAGGTTTTGCTTTTGACTGTGGACGAGATCATACTGTAAACACCAATCTTGAAAGTGGGCTGATGCGGAAATTGCAGGCGTGCAGACATCATAATGCCATGTATTTTGGACCGTAAACAAAGTCAGAGCAGGGAAGAAAGAATTCAAGTTCAAGCATTCTTTTAATAATTCATTACAATGCATGAATCTCCGGGGAAAACTGTAAAAAGTTTCCGGAGAATGGGCTTCAGCTGCCTTAAATAAATTAAAGCATTTACACTTATGAATCACTGGAAGAAAAACAAGGTGAAAAAAAGGAAGAAGAAGAAGAAAAGCATAGGTGAAAAAATGATATCCCGGTAAGCTAGTAACAAGTAGAAATGAAATCAGAACATGTTTATTCCAGGGATTTCTCTTGAAGTTGATGCTGACCATTTTCGTAATTATTGAAAAACTTCTTCCAAAACCAGTGCCTTTTCCATGCTCTTTCAGCCATTTCGTCAATTGGGATACCTTTTGTCTCGGGCAGCATGGTGAGGGCAAAGATGCACATAGTGGCAAGCCATGTAGCAAAGAAGAAGAAAATCCCGGCTCTCATGTGGCATAGCAGAGTGAGGAATGATTGAGCAACAAGGAAAGTGCAGAACATGTTCATGCTGACTGCAAGGAAGAAGCCAGAAGTTCTCGTTTCCAGCGGATAGATTTCACTTGGAATCAGCCAGCACAAAGGCCCCCATGACCATGCAAAACCGGCCAAGAACAGACAGATCAAAAATATCACAGGGATTGCATCATGTCTTGCCATGACGTTTGTGGTCTTCAAATGCACTGCAATAATCCCTCCAATTGAACACTACACAATGCAAAACATGATATAGTCAGCCATTAACGAACAATAATTAGAAGCTGTCATCACTCAATTTTAATATCTCTTAATCACCTGTGCTATAAACATCTGAATTGCTCCTTCAACCAGCAATACCCTTCTTCCAAATCTATCAACAACCAAAATCGCAATGACCGTACATATTGGTTTAAGTGTGTTGGTGACTACAGCTGATAGTAATGATGCCTTGTCCCCGAACCCGATTGTCTGGAAGAGCACAGGAGCATAGAACATGATCACATTGATTCCTGTGAACTGCTGGAAGAATTGAAGGATTGTGCCACAAATAATTTGAGGCCTATTAGACCTACTGACGAGATTCTTGAAAGGGTGCTTAATTTGCTTAGCCAATTCAACAGCATCTAAAATCCTGGCGTACTCTTTGTCAACGTCATCAGAACCTCTAATTTTCATCAGAGTTCGCAATCCTTCATCTTTCTTTCCTCGCTCCACAAGGCTCGTGGGGGTTTCCACAATAATCAAAGATCCAATGAGAAGAACTATGGCAGGTACTCCAGCACCTCCCAAAGATATTCTCCATCCATATGGTTTCAACTTTAATGTGAAGTAGTTAACAATGTTAGCACTTAGAATGCCTAACGTGGTTAGCAACTGAAAGCAAATGTTAAGTCCTCCCCTATATCTTGTGGGTGCAATTTCTGATATGAACAATGGCACAGCCTGAAAGTTTCAAGTTAAACAATCAACAACCAAGGATATAAAGAAACATCTACGGGTAGTTGTATTGCTCACCTGGTTACCAAATCCAACTCCAGCGCCTAAAAATGCTCGTCCTGCAATCAACATGCCCAGATTCTGAGCTGCCGCATTTAAGATGGCTCCAACTAGAAACAAAACAGAGGCAATTTGCATAGTGGGTCTGCGCCCAAATTTCCTGCAAACTATAGAGGCGAAAAAGCTAGCCACAATTGCTGCGAAGTAGAGTGAAGACGTAAAAAGCTGGAGAAGCTGGTTGTTGTATTTGCAGTAGTTGTTTGATTTTGCCGCATGTTTCTTGACATAAACGGTTGGAAAAAACTCCTTCAAGAAACTATCCATGGAAGTTACCCCTCCTAAAGAAAAATGGAAGTATACATAAAATCTTCACAAAAATCAAATACATCAGACATTATCTACCAAAATCTGCACTTGCACCTGAAATACCAATGTCGTATCCGAACATGAAACCACCAAAAGCTGCAATAACGCTACAAACAATGACCTGCGCTGTAAGCCTGCCAGGAAAATCCTCAACTACTAGTGGACCTGATTTGGCCATGTTTCAATTCAATTCACCGGAACAGAATTAACTTCCAGGATCCAAATCCGCCCACCAAAGTGTAGGAGAAGAGAAGCAACACTTTTGTGGATTATTATATCCTAAATTTGGATAACATAGTAGCAGTAGTAGGGGTATAAACTGAAACTGATTCCTAAAATCTCTGATAGTTCCTTACCGATATATTTTACTAGAATGGTTTATCTTATTGATTCCTGAAGTTTCTCACTTCCTGAAACAACCTCAAGAGAAAACAAGATAACTATCAGAAAAGTGGCACTTACATCGCCGCCGTCTCAGACAAGAACAAGAACGCTTCTTGGACTATCTACCTTTTATCTTTCTTGGTAACTAAAAACTTATTGTCTTATTGATAATATATAAGGTAAAGTAAAACAGGGGCAGAGCTTAGTAGGTATTTTGTTTTTCTCAATATTTACGGCCACTTGGAGATTGACTTTTGAAGCAATCAGTGCACATGATTGCGGTGCCCCAGTCCCACCGTTCGTCGATAACAGCTAGTGCGCTCACAATCACAAAAGTGGAGCTTTTCAAGACTTCTACAATTCAAAAAGGAAATCTTTTCCTTTAAAAAAATAATAAAACAGTGTATACTCTCACGTGCCAATTGAATCCATGGCTCCACGTCCCCTGTTTTGCATGCCAACCTCAACCCACTTGCCAGACGTGAGTAATTTTTTGTTAAGTCAAAGACTTCGTCTTCCTCACTGGAGTTTCAGTTGTGTACTACGACTCTCTCTGTGTACAAGTGCAAGAGATATTTGACTGCTACTGTTTTAAGGGATACTCCGTCATTCATTAACACCTATCTTACTTAGACTTGATCTTTTGGTAGAAATGGTAACAACTGAATAAGGATGTTCTGGTCAATGCTTGGATTAAGCAACGTTAATTCTTTTTTCAGGAATATCCCGAGAATATGAATCCAAAATAATCTCATTGCATTAGAATCCAAAATAGATTCAGAAAAGTTATCTACATATTCTGTATTGCCTGACTGAAGAAGACTTCGTCACGGCTTTTACAATAGTTTTCTTGCTCGTTTCAACTGTCACTTTCTTCTACGATTTGTGAATTTGGTTAATTTTTCTGGTAAAACTCACCGGCGTCTGATGGGTTCTATGGATTGGTCACTATCTAATTTAAAAACTTCACCTTTGTTTTCTCCAACCATCTTAAAAAAACTTCTCATTCTCGATCACCCCAAATTAAATGTCAACTGTGACTGTTGATTCCTGCCACATAACTCGGTGATATGAGTATCGTACATGGCTAAACAAAGATAAAACTATGTGTATTCTATTTAAGAAATACTTCCTAACCTCAGATCGGATCTCCCGGAATTGGGTGAAAAATTTTACATCGTAAGATGTGCATCTTGAGGTGCTGCCAAGACTATGTTGGCTTGAGGCGATTGTCCATCCAATGACCTACCCGTGTTTTCCTCCATTTCACACACTGAAGTATCTGCCTGCATCTGTTCACTCAACAAATCTGATGACCTTTCATCTATTAAAACAGACTTTGGACTCCATTTGGTAGGAACTTGGGTAGCTTCTGATGTCGTGTGATCACGAGAAATCTGGTTTGCACCAGTAACTTCCTGTTGTTCTTCGCTGTCATAAATTGATAACAAGCTATCTCCAAGTTCAACTGGCGCCGAAACGTTTCCAACATCTCCTTCAATTTCTTCTGTAGAATTGAAATGCTGTGTTTCCTCGATTGGTGTTACAATAGTTTGATTGGCATTGCTTTCAAAAGCTGACTTGACGGAACTTTCAGTTTCACCCGCTCTATCTTCATTTGAGCCCAATCCTGTGGTTTCAATAGACTTGCTAAGTTCTTGCTGACAATATTCAGAATGACCAACAACTTCCTCTTCTTCTCGTGCGGTAGCCATTTCTGTGCCAATAACCTGTTGTTCTACCACGCCATTGTGATCTTGCTCACTGGTATCATGACACAACTGTGGAGAGTTGTCCACATTATTATCATTGATATTCACCTCATCGGAGGACTTCTCATGATGGGGGAGGGTTGATGGTTTAGGGGAATAAATTTGTTAGTTGTCTAGATTTGCAAAAAGAATGAAAGAAAAACAAACTAAAATGTTCTCTTACATAAAGGAAGTCACTGACCTCGGAAAGCATAGATGCCTGAGGCAATGAAATTCTATCAAAATTGAGTGAAGGACATTGGTCGTCTTGTGGAATTTCAGTGTCTGGATCCGTAGTTTCCTTCATTCGTACTTTACTGAGGCCGCTTAATTCTCTTGACATGACTTCAGGGTATCCTACTCGAGGTGCATGAGGCGAAGCTCCCCACAAAATATCATCGCTGCCAGAATTAACTTCTTTCTCAATGTCGGCATCATAAGTTAGGGACTCACAGTCACTGGACGATGCAGTGGCGTCAAGAGGTGGCGAACCAACTTCTGAAACCTCCACTTGCATGTCAGAAGCTATTGAGTTTGAAGGAGTGTGCCAAGGACCCTTTTGCCCGTAAAACAACTGCTCTTCACTTCTAGTCTTATCAAAAACTGATGGGCTGGTATCCGACAAATATTCCTGACTTACACTTCTGGCCCTAGGAAGTGGACAGGGAAGACAATTTCGTGTTGGGGAAAATTTAAATGCTGATCCTTTTTCTTCTTGTGAAATTTCATTCAACACCAGCTCGTTTTTGGCTGATACTGCTTGGATGCCACTTTCCTCACCCAAACTTGCCGCTTTCTCGAAGTTATCATTACCACCTTCTCCATCTCCATCTACGTCTCCGTCAGGCTTGCTTGAAGATTGTTCTTCTGCCACAAGATCAGTAATGCTAATTGTTCGTGATAGAGGTTCATTATCCTGGTAAAATGCATTGTCGATGATCCCGTCGGGAGTTCCTTTACCTGCACATGTTTGTGTGTTCATGAATGATACAGCAAATAAAACACAAACCATTGAGCTTCAACAAAAAGTTTTATATGTTACCTAACTGCCTTTTAAACCTGGAGTATCCTGGTACGTCAAGATTATCTTGCATGCCTTCTAGCGCAAAAGAGCTTCTCAAAGAGAAACTCTCATGTTTGCAAAAGAACATATCTTTATGTTGGCCAACTGCAAATTCTTGGTGAAAACTATCTGCCATTAGGTTGGGTTTTTCTTCACTGGAGTCGTATGGAAGGTCAAACGGATTCGGGTATGGCAACAAGACAGATGGTGCTGAACCAGGAAGCTGATCATCCAGGCCATCTGGGAAGAGTAAAGGATTGTTTCTTGCAACTAAAACATGCCCAATTTGATCCAGAAGTGGATTCTTATCACCCGTTAGCTTCATAGACTTCCTTGCTCTACGTCTTGCGATAAGACTCTCTAGTCTCCTATTTCTTTCTAACTCAGAAATCCCCAGATCCATGACATTCTTCTGATCGTCTTCATTCCACTCCACAGCTGTATTCCTAACCTTCTGTGCCTCTTTATCATTCTCTTCTTCAGAACCTGAACTTTCCGACTCTGCCTCACCACCCCCAGGAAGAGACATGACATCAGGATTTATTGCTTCACCTGATTGTGCTCCGTTTTCATCGGTAGACACCACTTTATTAGAGGAACTCTCTCCAGTTTCCTTCTCCTTTGTTAACACTTTAGGTTTTTTCTCTTCAACCAGCAGGAATTCTTTTTTCTTATGAGCTTCTTGCACACTTAACTCATCATTCTTGTCTTTAATATCTCTTTCCCTTGTCCTCTCTATTTGTGATTCCTTCTTCTCATCTTTGAAGGGGTTTTGGACTTCAGGATGTTGGTAAAGAAAATAAAAGCGGGCAAACAGGGCAGTGCAAAAAACAAATGGGGAAGAGTATAGCAAGAAGAAGAAAACTGAAGGAGCAAACAAGTACAGAAGAAACAACAATATGAATACGGCTGAAGGAATTGGATACTTTTGTACAAATCTAGAGCAGGTAGAGAATGAAAGGTGAAGAAACCTGCACACAAGAATCTGAATGTCTTTTGCACCAACGCCCATCTTTTGTTCTATGAGGATGATCAAACTATTCCAACGATAATTTTCAGATAATGGAGAGTTACGTACGTGAAGAAAGCAAAGAAGAAAAATCCTCTCTTCACCTAGCTAGGTAACATTCTTAGTAGAATAAAAGTTTTGCAGGACTTGGGAAGAATCATGGGAAGGGAGAGGTGAGCATGAGTCAGAAATGGTAAACCACTAAACCAATCAAACAAAGTCGGCGATAGGAGATGGGAAATTTTCATTCTATGTTTGGTTAAGAATTCTGAGAGATCCTTTAATTTAGGAGTGGGAACTTGTGTTCCCCGAGCTTTTACCCGGATTCATGGGCTGAAGAAGAGGATAAATCAATCAGGCACTTGAGGAGGTAATTTGTGCAGTTAAAGATATGGATTATAATTACATAAGAACTCTACTCTTATTATTACAAAAGTATGTTTAGGAGTGGAAGAAGATACTTCAAAAGAATGATTAGAAGCTATCAGCTATAAATCTTGTGGGCCTGTAGTTTATATATGATACTTTCGATTTTTTTTTTAACAAAAAGGGAATATTAATACTATAGAGTTGTTTACGATTTTACTGCTTCTCAAGAAGCCCTTGTCAAAATTTAACTAGAATCGTTATTTTTTATTGATTATCAAAATACATCATTTTTCAGTGTCATATAACGTGATATTATAAAATTGAGAATATTATAAGTTAATATAAATCCTACTTATTGTTCAATAAAATTGATTATTAAGGAGGTGTTTGTTCCTATTTTTGTTTTTAGTTTTTTGCTTTTGCTTTCAAATTTAGTAAAAAATTTGTTTGTTTGAATTTTTAGTTTCTGTTTTTAATTTTGGTTTCTTTCAATCATAAAAAGTGATTTTTGTTTCCAGTTTGTATTTTTTTATAATCTGATTTACTATCATTTAAATATA
>JANIHY010000008.1:39529892-39546140 GCA_027479065.1 Erythroxylum brevipes | reverse complement strand
GTACAAGTCGACTTATCGGTGCTGAATGCGTGTAAGTCGACTTACTCATGGTACAAGTCGACTTATCACTTACAATTATGCCTCAGACTGGGCCTATAGAAGCTTTTAGGTAGGGCTTGGACCTGATCGGGCTAGACCTAGTTAGGCCCATTACCACCCCTAACCACATTTGATGCCATAAAATGTATCTTTTCTTTCACCCTGATCAGTACATCATGATACTAGTTATGTAACTTGCCTCTAGCCTTATTAGCCACTTTTCAATAATTAAACACTAAATTCATATCACAATTCACAAATAATAGGCACGGACCTGGAGACTTTATTACCTAATATTAATAACCTAACGGATTTAAAATTTTTTAAGGGATTATATACAACACTTCAATTCTAAGACAGCTTAAAATCTTAGTCTTGATGCACGGGTGGTAGCAATAGTCTTTGCAAATAGTTTTAAACATTGTTAACCTTTGTAGAGTTTAATATAGAAAAAATGATTTTAATGTTTTGAGGAGGTGCAAATTATAATACAAATATATGTAGATCTAGAGGATACTGAATGTAACATGATAAGCTCCACTAAGAAACATAATGAACATAGAAAGCGAGGCATGTTTTTGGTTAACAAAGCTAAGAAGAAGAAGCCATAGATAGAAGAATCCAAAGATAAAAAAATGGGAGGATTGGGGAAGATCTCCCTAGGTTTAATACATCGCTTAACAACATTGTCAATTACATCCTAGATAACAATATAGTCGAGAATAAAAAAATGACCACTGACTCTATAAAAGGAAAAAAAAAACCTATACTACCATTTCCAAGAAGATGTTAGACAAAATAATAAGGATTTTAAAAATCTCAAAAGTGTAGCCAATGGCTTGATGAAATAAGTAATGTTAAGTCATTTCTTGAAAGAAAATGATAAGGATCGTTAAGTCGGAGAGGAATGAATAAACCCTTCATAGGGGTCCAAAATTAGGAAACCATATAAGGACCATACCCTATTTAAAGTTTGATCCATATTATCATATGAAGTGATCATAAAGGGTAAAAGCCAAAGTTAAATGAAGTTTCCAGCATAGTTATGACAAATGAGTTGATTATAATAGGCCTAATAAAAGGATGAAGGTAGTTGAGATCACCTTTTAAAAAACAAATAATGGGTCCTTAGTCCACCCTTATAAAGATTTCATGTGAATTTATTGTTATCCAAATCCTTAGAGAAGAGAATATTAATAAATATATAAAGTGTTATGGATATTTTGTTTTATGATACCTCTCAAAAGATGGGAATCTTAACAGATAGGCTGAAACATATTAACTCACTTTTGGTTGGCTCTAAAGGAGACTAAATATACAATAGAAGATTTCTTTACCTTTGGCATTAGAGACACAGTCAAGAAAAGAAACTAACATAATATAATTTGATGTAGTAATGAGAGCCTCTAAATATAATTATATAATTTGTAGGCCATCTTTATATATAGTACATGTAATCTTATCACTTCACAAGTTGGTGATGAATTTACTAACTCTGATTCAAGTATATGAGATGAATAGACACTAAAGGATGGAAAAACATTGATGCTAACCCTAAAATAAATAAATGTTGCATATATGATAAATATTGAAGAGTTAAATGCCAAGGATATGATATGAGAGATTAGAGGTAAGCTAGAATAAGAATTTAAGTGACTTATAGTAGAAAGACCGGAAGATTGTGAGATATTTGAGACAAAGATGAAAAAAAGATATAATGAAATTCTTATTAAAAAATATGGAAATTTTTACGTGGTGTCTAACTGATATGTTAAAGGTGAGCAGGGAAGTAATATCCCTTAAGTTAAGATGATGATCTCCTCTTTAGGCCAATAAAATAAAATGAAGGGAATTTCATAATAAAAGACTTTTAGATGAAGGGTTTTTTCAGAGAAGTTAACCACCATGAGTGACTTGCTAACATGGTTATAATTAAGAAAGAAAATAGGATATAGATAATGTGTATACACTTCATAAATTTAAAACCACCTTGAGACTTGCTAATGTGGTTATAATTAAGAAGGAAAATAGGAAATAGATAATGTGTATACACTTCATAAATTTAAATGATGCATACCTAAAAGATAGCTACCCTTTAGCAAAGATAGATCAATTGGTGGATGCCACTTCAAATCACTAGACTTATAAATTTCTTAAATGCCTACTCAATGTATAATCAAATAAAGGTGATAGACAAAGAAAATAAATTATTTATCACAAATAAGGATATCTACTTGTAACATCCCATTCCCATACTAAGGATTAGAACCTTAAAATTTTGATACTTGTCAGCTTAGAGAGAGATTAAGATAATGCATTTTCATGCTCATGCATAATGTTAGCACATAAGCATATGAATTTGAATCTTTGCATATAAAAGTAATTATACATGCATTCATTGACAATTTCTAGGCATAATTGTTTATAAATGTGATTATATTTGGAATTTTGGATTATATGTATGAAAATTGATTTGGAGAGTATATTTATTTATTAAAAAAATTTGTGAAAATTTGGAAATTTTTTGGAATTTAAGGATATCTTGGTCTAGGAAACATGCCTAGTGGCAAAACAATTTTTAAATGATAGTAGAAATTACTGTAGTGGCAATGGAAAATTTGATGAAAGACTTTAAGATTTATTGACAAGTGTCATTGAAAATTGGGAGATAATTGGATTAAAAATTGGAGACAAAATAGACTAGTTATTATAGTGGACCAAATGGAATAATGGGAAAGTGAAATGTGTCACTTGCCACACCACTTATTGAATCACGTTTTTATAAAGTGAAAAACCATATTTTGGTCTTTCACTTGCTATAAACGACAATTGTCTATATTTTCATCTTCTTCATTCCTTTATCTTCTCCATTCTTCTTCTTCACTCATAATGCTTTCTTCTCCAAGCCATAAGGTTGAATCTTTCTTCCTTCCATCACTAGCCACTTAAATACTTTACTATCTCCACCTTGCTACTAAAAGACCCAACGTACTCCTCTATGAAAGTTGATGATCATGGAGAGGAAAGAGTTAGGGTTTAATGGTGATTTTGAAGATTTGATAGCTAAATCAAGTAAGTTATGTTTTAATTTTATGGGTTTGGTTACATGAAGCATTTTTTATGATAGTTAGAGGTTAATTTATTGAAATGGTGTTTTGAGTATGTGGGTGTCGTAAATGGTGAAGAGTGTGTAAATTTCTTTCTTTTATTGATGAGTAATGATTTATAGAAATGTTTTAGAGGTTGAATGATCATGACAAGGAGTTTTGTATATGTTAGAATGTTGGTGAAGAAATTAACATATATATATATATATATGTATATATTGATGTTTTTATTTCATATAAATGATAAATAATGGGTTAGGAGTTGTTTTATGGATGATTGATATTGTATATGATGAGTAAGAAACTATGAGTTATGCTACACATGTTTTTAAGATGAATTGGTTGTGAAAGGGATGTTTTAATGAGAATTGGAAGTTGATAAGTATAGAAATGCATTTATAATCTGTTTGTGTTAATGGATGATTGTAGAACTGAGTTGAAATGGAGTTGAGAATAAGGAGTAGATGGAGTGAAAAGGGTGATCTTTGTATAAGTTGTGTTAGGGTAAGATTTGGAAACAAAATTGGTAGTTGAGCTTAAAAATGTAGCAACAACATGATCTTTGAGTATGCTTCTATGTTTTGGCCATAAATTTTCTATACTTATCCAAATGAACTGATTCTTAATTTTAGTTAAAATAGAAATATAGGGCTACATTTTTCATGAAGACATCGAATTTAAATTCTATCTTTAATAGTCCCAAAATTTGATATGAAATTGAGAACTGTGTACAGTACATTGTTAGATGAATGTATATGTTGTGTTATGTTTTGAGTGGATGAGAATGTGTTATATTTTGAGTGTTTATAATCAAGTAGGGAATATGAAATGTGTGTGGATGATTTTGAGTTGAAATTAGGTATATTTGAAGAAGTTATCCACTTGAGATGATGAATCAAATGAGTTGAAAATTGAGAGTGAAAGAAGTCTAACTGGTGTTTGAATTGTTATGGAGTGATATTGCATTAGAAGAGGTGAATTTGGGAAGATTATGAGTGAAAGCAATGTTAGAATTAGTGTAGGATCCACTGGAGATGTCTTGGAGAAGGGAAATTGAGTAAAAACTTGAAAGATACACGGTCAGGCCGTGTGAATTGACACTGATCATATGTTCATAATGTGAAAACACCACTAGAACCTTAAGAAACACGAGTTGCCCGTGTGGGTTCACACGACCCGTGTGTTTTGACCCACAAAATGGCAAAATCTCATTTTAAAGTCTTCACAGAAGTTGTAGATATAGAAGTCATCTTAGAAATCGTCTAAAGATGACATTAATCTGACATCTATAGAAAAATTTATTCCATTTGTCCCAAGAGATGTTTGTTTATGAAAGATTGACTTATCAATGTTGTTCAATGAGATGTTTAGGCTTGTTAGGGATATTATGTGAGCCTAATTGAAGTAGGATTGAGTTATTAATGTAAGAAGAGTGTTCTAGGTGTTAAGGAATGATTCAAAGATCTTGATAATTGGTTATGAGACATGTATTAAGGATATACACCTAGGAATGTCATTGAACATGCATTGTACATATTTAATATACATAAGTGTGCATCAATAGACACTTATACAATTTTGAAAAATTGTGATATGAGTATGTTTTGCATGATATAGAGGAGCATATAGAGCACCATCATCCAGACATTTCCAGAACTTGGAAGAAAATGCTAATCTGGACCATACTGTGAGTAGACCTAGATGGTCTTACTTTATTGTTGTTTTGTTTATATTATGAATTGAATGATTATGCAATGTGAATGTGTTGGTTCTGGACAATATATGTTCGAAGAGTTTGATAAACGTGAGAATATTGAAGTACTCCCTATATGTGAATTTGAATGAAATAAGTGTACATAATTTGATTGTTAAATGTCGAACCACGGTCCAACGATAAATATGTTCTGAATTTGCATTCGCATATGAACAAAAAGTGATTCTCAACTTTAATGTTGAATGTCAAACTAAGGTCTAATGACATGTGAAAGTGAATAACTGATTATATGTGATTAATACACTTCATTACATGAATGCATAAAAGATAAAGGTAGTTGTGACTATAGTAGCCACCGAAAAAGAGCTTAAAGCTTAGAATGTGAAAAAGAGCCTCGAGCTCAAAAAGTGATTAAGAGCCAAAGGCTCACTATATAAAATGAGATCAATATCCCCAAGGATACGGGACAGTTATTAATGAGCTCGGTATCCACAATAGATATGGGACAGTTATAGGCACTCAGTCACAACAAAGTAATAATTGAAAGTGAGTCTCATAAACACTGCACATGCATATGATATGTATGTTTTAAATGGTCTGAATGATTTCTAAATGTTATAAATGTTTGAAACATAAATGGTTATTAATGTACTGAAGTGAATTATATTATATGAACTGTACGTGTTATGTGATTGAGTGAGCCATCGAGGATAGTCACTCACTGAGTTCACAAAACTCACCCAAAATTTGCAATATTTGTTAGGCTCAAAAGAGTATCCTATTAGGCAAACGAGAGTATACCTACTACGTACAAGTAAAAGATAGAGGCCGAGATCAGTTCGCGTCTGCATAGAGTTTTTCATTAATTTTTGTATTAGGGAATGTATTTTGAAATTATTGTCCAATGTGTATGCAAATGCATTTATATTGAAATGAAATTATGATTGTGAGTGTGTTGTATCTGAAATGGGCCCTGGTGATTAATGAAATTCTGATGATTTGAAAAATGTTGGTAACTCTTGTAAATGAAAATATTTATGAAATAAAGTATGAGCAAATTTGAATACCGATTTCCACATATGCGTGAGATATAAAAAATTGTACTAAGTTTTGAATGTCTGAGTATCTGAATGAGTATGATAGCACGCCACCCTTATAGGGTACAGACTCGGATATCACTCAGGATGTCAGGTACGTGTCTTGTGAAAGTGGGTTGTTACACTACTAATACGAATTCATGCCTTTTTATTCTAAAGAACATTATGGTATCTTTTCAAAGGTTAGTAAACTTATTCTTTTGTAAACAACTAGGGAGAACCATGGAAGCATATATCAATGATATGATTGTAAAATAAAGATAAGAGGAAACTATGTTACCATCTTGGAAGAATGTTTTATAACTATGAAACTATGATATGAAATTGAACCCTAAAATTCATATTTAATGTTACAGTGGGCAAGCTCATCATATCTATAGTCACCCATATATGGAAGTTAATGTAGCACCCCACTCCTATAAGACACGTACTCGACATCCTAAGTGATATTCGAGTACGAAGCTCACATGAGTGGCATGCTAAAATAGTCAATGGTCGAAACTTATTGCAAATTTTCTAAAACAACATACGCAAATGCGAAAATTTCATAATCAAATTCGACCCAATTAATTTATAAACAATTCCAATCACAAAAGTTACAATCATTATTGAACACATCAGAGTTTCAATCAGCACTTAAGCCCATTATAGAACAAAATACTTGTATTCATAATATCTTCACAATTCAAAAGCCATTTTTATATACATTGTGCAATATTTAAGACTACATTTTTCAATACAACATAAAGAAATACATATGCAGGTGCAAATTGATCCCGACCCGAAACTTTTGCTTGGAGCCTTTCTGGAGACATTTATAAAACCTAAAAAGTCACGTTGCAATTTTGAAGAGTTGAGTAACCATCCTCGATGGTTCACTCTTGTAACAAATACAATCATCATAAAGTCACATAGTTCATACAGTCAACCATTTCATTACAGCTTTGCAAATCATTCAATGAATTCTAAATATTCACATTAACATGGTATAATATGTAATCAAAGCGAATCAGAACATATATTTATAAATACAAATGCACTTGAGAATCCAGATTTGTTATTAATGTTGTGACCGAGTGCCTATCACATACGAATACAAATATTGGCCCATTGGGCTCAGTCAGAAAAAATCATGGAGCATAGCTCTACGTGCATAATCAGAAATCACGAAGCAAAGCTCTACGTGCAAGCGCTTTCAAACTGACTACTTCGGCCATAATGTTTTTATTTGAGCATGCATTTTATGAAATGCATCAAATATAGAATATGCCATGTACAACAATCATATATGATGCACAGTCAGAATCTCATAGTCATCGAACTAGGTCCAGCATTAAACTTTTTAGTTGAGAATTAGAATAATCAATTAAGTAATCTCATTCATATATAAGTAGCACTTCTAATAATATTTGCATGCATCAAATGCCTCGGACATATATTGTCCAAAATTTAGTACATAATCAGTCAATGCAATTCAATAATATATCAATACAATTCACTAATATACAGAACATAACAAATAAAGTGAGACCATCTTAGATTACTCGTAGTTGCCCCAATAATGCTATTGTCTGGACACTTAGGCAATATCTAGAAGCAGTTTCTCTAGTTGCTCATTTATATGCATTAAAAACAATTTCATTTTACTAGAGTGCTTATGTAACATAATAAACACATTTATCAATGTTTCATGTATCATGCATGTTCAATGACAACCTCTCGGGCATATTTATGTCATACATTGATGTACATATCATTTGTACTCCAATTGTATCAAAATTCAATCACTCATTCTGCATTTCAACTTATTCTGAAAACATTCCATTATGGTCAACTGTATATGATCAATAAGACCCAGAAAATGAAGGATTTAAACGACACTTCCATCTAAACAATTATTTCTCTGTGTCTTAGGTTTCTAACGACACTAAGATCATTAAATTTGGTTCAATACACTGAAAGTTATACTCTAAATACGTCAGTCTGTTCTTAAGCTATAAGAGTACTCTTACCTCAACTTCAGAACAGATTTAAGACCTCTTCAATGTAGAATTGCAATTTGAACTCTTCGAAAAAATGTCTCTAGTTTCATTTGAATCAAGAATCAACTCATTTGGAACTCTACAGATCAAGATATAATCAAAATAATGAAGTATCTTCAATAAAATATTCCAGTTCATATTATTCCAACAAATTCTCATTCATTCAACTTTTTTCAAATCAAATCAGAAAGCTACCATTTTTTTTTTTGGAGAGGTAGAGCTATATGTTAGGAATCTGTTGGTTCAAGAATCAGGTCATATGGATATCAAGTGAAGAAGTTATAGAAAAAATATCAAAAGCTGTTTAGAAGCAAAATCAATGTTGCAAGTACACTATCGCGACTTTGCTAAGTTTTCAACACGATCGTGCTTTCTCCCTTCTTCTTCTTCTTCACCGAATCTCTTCTTCTTCACTCTACTGTATTTTGTCATTTTTCCCCATTTTTTCATACTTTCATTTCCTCAAAAAGTTATCATTTTCTCAACTCTATTCCACAACCTCATCAACATCTTCATTTAAAATCATTATACTCATTTATATCCATCTCTAAAAACACCCCACACATTAACATATGAATAGTAAAACATCCATATATGATTTTCTCTAAACAAAAAAAAAAAATTTATTCATCCAAAAGTAGCTTATTTCTTTCCTTCACCTCGCGGTCGTGTGGTTTATACTCATGAATAACCCAAAACTATTAATCACGGGTGTGAGAACTTCATGCATGCCCCTGCATGTGTGTTTCTTTCTTCCATTTTCCGTATCTTCACACTAGTCTTTCCATTCCTAATTCATATACGCAGTCTTTCTATAACCATTACAACCTTTAAACATATCAACTACAAACTTATATAGTAATTGATCAAAATCGAAACTTCACATAAGCTTTCTCTCACTACTGTGTTCATTCTTTCTGTCTCTACTGTGTTTTTATCTTTTTAACAGTTCATAACTTCACAATACTCAGTAAACTCATATTTCATTCTAGATACACTTAACAAATTCAATTCCTCATCTAAATCATCCAGTCTATGCATTCAACGAGACTTCACTGCGTAAACTTCACATGTATGTACATATATATTTACACTATAAATGTCATCAGAGTTACTTACTTGATTAAGCAATATATCCCAACAGTGAGAGTGAATCAATGACACAAAAATAACAACTGATGTTCGATGTTTGGTAAAACCAGAAGTGGATTCGATAACAATATTACTTTCAGTGAATAACAACGAGAGAGAGCTTAGCTGCGGGAAAGCAACGTCTAAAATACGTGTCTACGTATTCTCTTGCATGGTTTAACATTTGTCACTATTTCATGTTTCCATGTGTCACACATATACATAGGCCATTTGTCATCAATTTAATCAGTCAATGTTTCACACTTCCTAAAAATTCCAAAACAATATTACTATTCTTCGATTAAATCTTTAACGCAAATAATTCACATTTTAATCACCTTAATGAATCAATTATACCCGAAAAATGTCAATGAATGCGTGAACAATTATTTTAATATGAAAGCAATTAATATTCACATGTGTGTGAATATAAATGATGCATGAGCATACACTGCACTTCTAATTTCTCACAGTACGCTCAATTCACAATTCTGGGGTCTAGCCTTGAACATGAGATATTACAATTAATTTGCAGAAAATTGAGGCCATCTTGTGCATAAAAACAATTAGAAACATGAAAAAAGTACAAATTGTTAGCATACAAGATAACAAGCTTATCAAGATCCCTTTTAAGATCTGTCGATTGATACTTGTAGTTTTCAAACAATTGAAAGGTTTCTTCAAAAGTATGCAATTATTATTAATCCCAAATACAAAAGAGTCATTATATCTCTATATAGTTGTTTCAAGTAAAGCCATCATCTTTGTTCTAATTAGGGAAGAAGAACAAATCCAAAGGCCAATGTATTATGTGAACAAGATATTACAAGGCCAAGACTTAAACTGTTTAAGTCTAGAAAAATTGGTTTATGCATTGCTCATTATTGTAAGAAAATTAAATCTTTATTTTTTAGGTTTATACCATAAGTGTATGTTAATCATTTCTGCTGAAGTTGGCTAACAACTTCATATAAAAAATATAACCATTAATTCAAACTCAGAACACGTACAAGGTAAAAGAAGACAAACTAGTAAAATATAAATTTTTTTCAAGCAAATAAAAGAAAATATGCACGTAAGCATCAAGTTATTACTTAGGAAACATAATTACAAGTTTGATAACATATGAAAAATAGGAGCCAACAACAATGTCATCCCTTGAGGAACTTTGTATGAAGAGTAGGAAAAGCTAATGATATTATAGGCTAACTAGGTAGCTACAATAAAAAGAAGATGAAGCACATTAGACATAGCTTAAGAAAATTCCTTAGGTCTAAGAGAATTCTCTTTAACTCCCTAACTTATAAAGAAAACTTGTAAGCCTAAAAGCCTCAAATCCAAGAGAAGTTCCTTCAAATTCCTAGTTTATCAAGAAAATCCTATATATTAAAAGGCCTCAAATCTATAAGAAGATCATTTAGCTCCTTAGCTCATAAAGAAAAACGTACATTTTTAAAAGCCTACGATTCAAGAGAAGTCCCTTAGCATAAAGGAAAACCGTAGAGTTTATGAGCCTTATATCTATTAGATGTTTTTTTTATAGATATCGATAACCAATCCTAAAGCAACAATAGGTTGAAAATCCCTAGAAATTAGTTAAAAAATTCAAATTTGTTAAGTAAGAGTTTTATAAATATATCAAGTTAACTTAATATCTTTTCATTAGAAAATTGTCAAGGTAAAAGAGCTAGTCTCTACAAGCCTGTTAGGTTCTCTTATATCCTTCCTTTAGAATTCTGATTAGGTAAAGGAGCTAGACTTTGTAGGCCTATCAAGTTCATTAAGATAAGCTTTCAGAATTTGTTAAGGTAAATGAGCTAGATTTTGCAAGCCTATCAGATTTGTTAAATTATCTTTCAAAGTTTGATAAGATAAGGGATTTATAATTTTTAGACATATCATATTAATTAAATTATTTTTTAAAATTTATTAAGGCAAGGGATCCAGATTTTGTGGGCCTATCAAGTTTATTAAATTATATTTCAAAATTTGACAAGGAAAAGGAGCTAGACTTCCTATACCTTTAAGTTTATTTAAATATTATATTCCAAGTTTATTAAATATTAAGCAAGCCCAAACACATCAGGATAAAAATTGAAATTTTATAAAATTAAAAACATTGTTAGACATGTGCAAACTATTTGTACTTTTACACCTTTACAAATAAAGGAGAAATGAAAAAAGAAAAAGAAATAAGGGGTCTAAATAGAGAGAGGTTAGAAAATGCAATATTATCATCAATAGGTTGAGACACACTTTTCTTGTGGGATCAATAACTTCAACATCTCCATCAATCCTATCGAAATCATTAGTCTTCTTGTTTTGAGTTGGTTTAGGCATAGAGGAAACCTTAGTAATGTCTAGATTTAAAAAAGATAGGTCTTTGAACTTCTTTTATGCAACCTCCGTATATTCCTTATTATCATAATCATAATTTCAAAAGAATTGGATGCCAAATATGAAGTCATCTCCCTAACACATATATACTTGCCCCTTTAATTCAACCCTTTCCACTTTTAAGCCTACCTTATCTATCAATATTAAATCCTATTTCCCCAACTTATTGAGACACTTGAATAGTTATTTTACAGTACCTCCTTCTCTTGCTTAAAGGCCTTCATGTTGTTGTAAGTCCTTTAAGGTAACACCCTCGGTCTCTTCTTAATATTTGGAAAACTTACTAAGTTATCTATACAAATTCATAAATTATAAATATGAAAGTGATAACTTAGAAGAAAATATAGTGTCATACTTAATAAAAGAAATGATAAAATCTTGATAACTTAGGTAAAGTTATCCTAAGAACATGCCTTTCAAAGAATATGCTAAAAAAATTGACATTTATCTTTGCTAAGTTTTAACTATCCTTATAAGTCAAAATCCCATGAACCACCATCTCAAAGCCACTCCAAAACTTGGTAAAGATGTTGTTAGTCTTCTTTAGGTTTAAGATGGGGAAGAAATGCTTATCTTTCCAAAAATTTTTGGTTAAAATAGGGAGAGAGAAGAAATTTTATACTAGTTGGGATGAGTGAAGAGGAGAGGATCAAGAAGGTTAAGACATAGAGTTGGAGCTAATAGGGAGATATGGCTTGATTATAGTAATCTTATCACTATGAGACACCTTCTCCTTTTTCTTCTCCCTAAATAACAAAGTTAACAAGTCTTTCTTCTTATTTTCTTTA
This sequence comes from Erythroxylum brevipes, assembly GCA_027479065.1. Classification (NCBI taxonomy): domain Eukaryota; kingdom Viridiplantae; phylum Streptophyta; class Magnoliopsida; order Malpighiales; family Erythroxylaceae; genus Erythroxylum; species Erythroxylum brevipes. The sequence goes on along the minus strand of JANIHY010000008.1, from coordinate 39,533,825 downwards.
GTATTTATAAATATTTTATTGATATTCATTTCTACCATAAAAATAATGGAGATGTCAATATGATCTTAGAAAGCACAATCATAATACGAAAAAAAACAATGTAAACTCTAAGGGCTCTTTTCTGTAAAAGACACCGCTAACTCGATTAGGCTAAGCTCATAAAGGAGAGTCTCTCTATATAAAAGAGGATATGATGGTCTTTATGATATAAAATTTAAGGATACATTGTTACCATCATATTAAGTAAACATTTCACACTTTAGAAAACTTAAAAGCCTACTTGCATGCATTGTTTGATAAGAAATGAAATTATCATTCCATTTGTGTAGCCTTTGATGGATTATCAATATATGACATATAATCCTCATGTTTAGACTATAACATCTTCTTTGAGTCCTAATAATGTTGCATTGGTGCATGAATTTAAATAGCTTAGGGCTGGAAACACCTGTATTATATTATATTTAATGATGAAAATGACTAACAAGCTTTAAGCATGAGGATATATTTCATTAAGACCTAAACCAGTATTATTGATGATCTGAATCAACATAAGCTGGATGGTGAAGTTAAGCCCGCACTTGAATCAATCATGGTAAAACCCAACCTCTTTAGGCCTGGTATAGCAAATACGTTCTTCATCCTTAAGATATCGTAACCCTATCTCCTCAAGGATGTAAAATTTCACTCTTATCATATCAAAATTTATTCTCATATACTTGATTAACTGTAGTTGTTTTTGAAAGTTCTCATTAAAATCCCCAACCCTAGAGTTCAATAAAGAGTTACACAAGTAGGGAACTTATGTAGACTTAAATAATCTAGGCATATATGCCCTAATTATTATAGATGAGATAGATATAGTCTTACCAGACATGATGGATATATAGCTCTTACGTCACTATACTCAATAAAGTTGAAACAAGTAGCCTCACTTCTTAAGCTAGTCCTATCATACATGTTACTTTTAGAATTTGCAAAAGTAAAAGAGGAGGGATGTAGTCTTACATGATACCCAAAGGTATCCCTATCTATTAAAGATGAGAGTGATATCATCTCATATGATGTGATGGATATGTAGTTACCTTTCTACAATTGGAGGAAACTTAACCTATGTTATTATGTTCATTAGAGCTAAAACTACTAGCCCTACTCCTTAAAGTAGTCCTATCATACATGCTAATTTTCATAGTTTTAAAAGGTAAAAAGGAAGGGATGTAATCTTAACTTTAAAAAGATGACAAGCTTATCGAGCACTAAAATATTGAATCTTCATAAGAAAGTAAGATCATAAATAAAGTTAGAGGTGCCATCTCTCTTAAAAATGCAAGAAGATAGATAAAAGGAAGGGCTAGTTTCTCTCTCAATAACTCTAAAAAAAGATAAAAGGGAACCATCTTCCATACTATGTGTTTGTTATATAGGGATAGATGATCTAGATTAACTTGAATCAAGGATCAATATTGATGATTCATAAGTCTATAGGTAGCATAAGCATCTTTACATTGTAAGGGAAAATTGTACTCTATAAAAATATTCCTAAGGAATCTTCTAAAAGAGGATTCATGTTAGGTGATCAACGTATCTCATATAGGCTTAAGAAGTGAACATAAGATGGATGTTTGAAGATTGATGTCTCTCTTATTCCTATTCCTAATATGCATGTATGGTTTTCTTAATTGGTATCTAAAAAATGATTTTGAATTATTAATAAATTATTCTTAAGTTACTAAAAGGTCATCTTAACAAACATCCTTATAGACCTAAGTAGTAGAAGTTTTTTTCTTGATCCAAGATTATAAAAACTTTGAGGCGAATGATGTACCTATAATAAATGTAAGAAATGAGTTTAATTTATTCATTATGACCTATCACCCTTCTTTAGGCCCACTTAAGAGCCCTAATTATCTAAAAATAATTTCAATAAATTTGGAAAATTCTTGTCTTGGCTTTTTAATTTTAGTTAATGACCACAGGCAATTTTTATCTTGCCTATTACCACTAATGGGTTCCTTGCCTTTTAGGAAAGGAAACTACACTAGAACATAGTCTAAGAAGCCATAATTATATGCCTTCAACAATTTCATCTTCTTTTCTCTCCTTTTGTAAACTCCCCAACTCAAAGTTTCTTTGGACAATTTTGGACTTTATACCCTTACAACCTATGCTCACCCTACAAAGTCCAACTTCCACTCCTTCCGCTATTAGTTAACCCTCTTCACCACTCTTCTTTTGTAATAAAAAGCATGAATTTGTTTCTAACTCCACTAGGAAGCCTTATCACACCATTATCTTAAAAGTTACTGATGTTAGTAGTTTAACTTAGAATTTTCCTTTTCCTTATTTAAAATCTTCATATACTATATTTCCATTTTTTGACCATTCATGCCTTAGTCCCATCCATGCCTTTAGGAATCTCTTAAACTCCCTCTTCGTCCTCCTCATCCTTGTCCTCTCTCTCTCTCTTTATGTCTAGCTAAGAATGCTAACCTGGCCCTTCAAGGGCCAATTTGGCACTTGTAATTTCTAACCCTTAAAACCAATTTGGTATAAAACAAACATGGTGTTAGGTTGTAGGCGATGCATAACTAAATGAGAAGCTAAATTGCTTACCTCCAATCAGATATGGAAATCATCTTGTCTAACCTCCGATCAAGGTCTTGAAGGTTGGGTCTTTAATATTTTCCAACACCTTAATATGCTATTTTCTTGATAAAAGATCTAATTTCTTTTAATTACAAATATATGCACAAAAAATGGAAGAAAATGCGGTTGGAAAGTTTCCTCATAGTTGATGTATTTATTCTGAATATGATATTTAGAGGTCAACACCTAGAACTCAAAGATTCAAGTGGTTAGTGCCCATCATCACCACTTTCCTTTAGTAGTGCTTCTTATTATAACCATATTGAGCTTACTAATTACTTTTGTATCAACTTGACTTGTTAAATCAACTATATTTCTCTTTTTTTTTTGTTTCGTAACTTAGACTTTGACTTTTATAATTCTCTTTAAATCCCTTTAATCAATTGTTCTTTAATTTTTGGGAAAAATGAAGAAGAAAGGATATTAACTTAAGCATAAAAAATGTTTGTTGAAAAGAGATTAAAAGAAAAATCTATAACTTCATAACTTATTTATATATTCTAGGATGAAGTTATATTTTAAAAAGTTTTATGTAAGTGGATTATCAAGTATATATGCGAGATTTTACATAATTTTATTGACACAGTTGATAAATTTATCAAATTTGATCTTTAAATCTTAAGAATTAAGTTTGAATCTCTTAAGATGAAATTGCTAAAATAATTTTAGATTTGTTTGAAGCTACTTTTTAAAGACTCTAGAAAAGAGATATTAGAAATGATGGTATCAAAGTAAGAAGAGTAATAAATAAAGATCGACAATTAAGGTTGTTGTAGTTTTCTTGGCTAAAGAAGAGGAAGATTTGATATGGTTCATTTTATTTTCAACTCAAATTAAATGCATGGTTTAAAAGAATATGATAGAGGATATTCGTTTGTATATGTAACTAAAGTGTATGTACAATTCTAGAATAATGCATGGTTTAAAAGAATATGATAGAGAATATTCGTTTCTATATGTAACTAAAGTGTATCTACGGTTCTTGAATCTTAACAAGTGGCACTTTGAGATTATTATTTAATAAAAGAGATTAACTTATATATTAATTTAATTTATTCATCAAATATTTTAATTTTAAGTTAAATTTTCAACTAAATTGGTATAATTTTGTTGTATGCACATATAAATAAGGTAAAAAATAATTGCAATAAACAATTTATTACTTTGAAAAAAATTTTAAACCTAGGAAAATATTTTAATATAAACATTTTTAAAATTATTTAAAAATATTTCCTAAAAATTTATTACATCTTTAATACTCTTAAAATCAAATAAAGAAATATCAAA
>JANIHY010000008.1:39515259-39525461 GCA_027479065.1 Erythroxylum brevipes | reverse complement strand
TGCGATCTGGGCTTATTCTCTTGGGCCTAATATATTAGGCATTGAATAAATATATGTGGATATATTTATTGGACTAGATTGAATTAAGTTGTCGGGCTTTTATTATATAAGATATAATATAGGCTGAAACTTATTGGGCTTCAGTAATTCTAATGGGTTTAGGATTATGATGTTCTTATTCCTAATAGAAATATGGATTAGGTTTTCTCTATAAATAGATAAACTTATGTCTCATTAGATGAGAGACGAAAACCCTAGCCACCTAGACCTAATTGTTCGTTCTTCTTTCAAAAGAAAAATTGTGCGGCGTTCAAAAAGGGTTTTAGAATATGCTAGCGCACATTAGCCGCTACCTGGATCGTCATCCTCGTGTGGATATCGATAGAGGACGTTCGTGCACTACAGCGTGTACAAATTTGAAAAAGAAACAAATACCAATCTGCGTCAATAGGTAATTTCGTACGTGTTATAATTTTCGGTTATACTTCTTGTTGTGTAGGATGGTCCATTCTGCTGCGTATTGTGAATACCAGGGCCATAGGCGATCCAAAAAAAGGTTAACAAAATATTAATGAGTCTAGGAAAATGAAAAACCAAACTTAATTATTCTAGAAAAATGAATAGCCAAACTTAATGATTCTAGGAAAATGAAAAACCAAACTTGACTAACAATTTTTGAAATTTGTTCAAACCATGTAATGAATTCCAAAATATCATATAGAGCCCAAAATAATGAAAATTAAGCAAAAATAAGTTAGCCTATGTATGAACTTAAGTTGAGCCACTCAATCTTTAGTGTTTTTAGGAAAAAAACTTCAATATTTGCATCCTTTATTTCAATGACGCTAATGGCTACTTGATTAGTTATTAGGTCATTGTTGATGTTTTCAGAGTCAAAAGGAATTCCTTTAACCCATATGTCTTAAACATATCCATTCAAAGCTTCTTTAAATCTATAATAAGCCTACTTGAAATAAGTCGTAGATCACTTGAATCCTTTCTTACATAAACTCACATCCAGTTACGTGGTTTAAAAATTAACACGCCTCCTCTCTTTATTAGCCTTAGGTGAATATAACTCAATTTTCTTTTCAATTTTCTACCTAACATGTTCACAAAGCTGCTTAAACATTTCATCTTTCTTTTTCCCACCAAGGCTAAATCTTTCATCTATAGAAAATGGTAATAAATCCAAAGGAGCTAATGGATTAAAACCATAAACTATCTTATTAGGACAATATTCAATAGATGAATGAATACTTTGATTATATGTAAATTCAATGAAGGGAAAGCAATCTTCCTAATTCAAAGTTTTATTAGTAACCTTAGTTTTGCCATCAATTTATGGATGATAAGTTGTAGAAAATAAAGATTTAGTACAAAGCTTTCTCTACAAAACTTCTAAAAATAACTAAGAACTTCGTATCCCTATAAGAAACAATACTCTTAGGCGTACCATAAAGTCTGATAATTTCTTTAAGAAATAAATTAGTAATATAAGTGTCATCATCAGTTTTATCGTATGGAATGAAATATGCCATTTTAGAAAACCTATCAACTACTATAAATATTCCCTTTATTTGACTTAGTTAGCCCTAAAATAAAGTCTATTTACATGTTTACCCATGGTTGACTAGATACAACCAAGGTGTATACATACCATATGGTGAGACTCTATATTTAGCATTTTTACAGGTATTGCATATACTACAAATTCGTTCTACTTAACATCTCATTCTCCTCTATAGAATTGCCTTATAAGCAACTTATCTTCTTTAAATAAGTACCTTTAATCTCTATGAAATTTACCAAATTCCCCTTTTTTCAAGTTATGAACATATTACCGAATTCATTATCATTTACGTACAATTCCTTAACATATTCAAAACCCAACAACCATACTTTTAGAAAAGTAAAATGAACATATACTTGCGATAAAACATTTGTAACAACATTCTCCTTACCTTATTTATATTTAATGATGTTAGGAAATTTGTCGATAAATTCTAGCCTTCTAGCATTGCTTTTTATTATTATACCTTAGCCTTTTAGATGCTTCATAGATTCATGATTTATACTAATGAGAAATTCTTCAGGCCAAAGGTAGTGTTACTAAGTCTATAATGCCCTTACTAGTGCATAAACCTCCTTATCATGTGTTTAATTCAAGGATTCCCCTTTTAAATTCTTTTTGGAATAAGCAATAGTTGCACTTCTTATATTAAAATAGCTCCTATACCAACTTATAAAGCAACACACTTAATCTCAAAAATTTTATTAATGTTAGGCAACACTAATAAAGGTTTATAGCATAGCCTATCTTTAATAACATTAAACACATATCTTGTGCTTTTTCTAATTTAAAACTAACATATTTTTTATGAATTTAGTGAGTGGTGTAATAAATGTGCCAAAATCATTTATAAGACTCCAATAAAAAATAGCCAACTTACGAAAGCTTCTTACCTTAGTTATGCTGGTAGGCATTATCCACTTTTCGATTACCCTTACATTTTCTTCATTAACCTAATCATTTTGCACTTACAACAAAACCGAGGAAAATAACCTTATTCATGCAAAACTACACTTTTTAAAGTTAGCATGCAAAATTTCCTTTCTCAACACATAAAGTACATAACATAAGTGACTCATATGTTCATGAAAATCCCAATACACCAAAAAGTCAACAAAATACATAACACCAAAATGTCAACAAAATACACAACAACAAACTTTCCAATGAATGCATACAAAACATGATTAATTAATCTCATTTAATTTCTTGGTGCATTAGTGAGTCCAAACGAAATTCCTAACCATTCATAAATTCCATATTTTGTTTTGCATATAGTTTTCCACGATCCCTTTCCCTTATCTTTATTTAATAGTATCCTAACTTTTAAATCAATATTTTAAAGAAACTAGACCCATTCAAGTTATCTAACTTATCATCTTATCGATGAATGGGATAATGATACTTTATTATGTTGTTTATAGGCTTATAATCAATCTATATACTCCAAGACCTATTTTTCTTAGGAGCAAGAAGTATTAGATCTGAACATGAACTTAAACGCTCTTAAACATATCCTTTCTCTATTAGTTCTTTAACTTGCCTTTAAAGTTCTTTTGTACCCTTCGGATTACTTTTATAAGTCGGACGATTGGGAATTTTTTCTTAGGAATGAATTCAATTTATGTTATATACCTTTAATTGATGGTAGCCTACTAAGAACATCTTTAAGAAACATATCTTCAAATTCCTGCAATAAACAATCAACAACATTAGGAAGAGTTGGCTTAAGATCAATAATGCTTAAATAAAAATGTATGTAAATAAGTACAAATGTAGGCTATTTAGCAAGATAAGTAACCCTCACATCACTTTATTTTGCATAAAAAATCACTTTTCTATTTTCTTATCCATCATTTTTTTTAATTTTCTTTTCACTCTTTCTTCTTAACTTCTCTACCTCATTTATCATATCACTCTTTTTTAAATCTCTCTCTCTTTTCAACTTAATATGATCTTCATATATTTGTTTAGGTTTCAAAGGTGCAAGTGTAATGAGTTTGTTATTCATTACAAATGAGCATCCATTGTAAACCCATATTTAATGGCTTTATGATCAAACTCCCAAGGTCTTCCTAAAAGCATGTGATTGATAGAAATATGGGCTACATCATGTAATACTTCATCACTATATCTACTTATTAATAATGAAACTAAAACTTTCCTATTAACCCTAACCTCCCCATTTTCAGTTAACCACTACAACTTTATAAGGCTAAGTTTTTTGATGGTAGACAATATTAATTTCTCAACTAATGTAGTGTTTTGAATATTGGTGTAACTTTCCGCATCTATAATCATACTACATAACTTGTTGTTAATGAGATATTAAGTATGAAAGATGTTTTCCTTTTGCTTCCCCTAGTCATCTTTTTTAATTTTATTATTAAAAGCATGTCTGGTCATAAGTGATTCTCCCTATACTGCATATCCAACCTCATCATCACTAACATCCTTAAGTAAAGAAATTAAATTGTTACTTTTACTTTTAGTTACTATTTCTCTATTGTCTTATGTAATTATGAATCTTTTATTAAAGCATTACGAAGCTATATGACTTGTTCCAAAGAACTTATAACATTTTATATCTCCATTTCTATAATATTGGAGATCAATTTCACTCTTGTTTTATGAAAAAACTTCATCTTTTCCCTTGGGGATTTTTTTCAAAATAACCTTTTCTTTGCTTTCCCAATTCAATCTCGTAGAGGAAATAGAGCCAGAAATGTGCTTTGCTAGTCCTCTACGTTTTAGTTACCTTTCCACCTTTATTGCCTTATGCTCATGTCTTCTATCTCTATACATAGCAATAATTCCACTATATTGGCATATCTCTATTTAATCCATTTAGAAACTAAGTCATTGTTGTTTCCATATGTTTATCTACATTAGCCCTTATAATAGCTACCTTTATTTCTTTGTGATAACCTCCATCTTTTTTTAAACTTATATAAACTATATATTTTTTTGATTTAGGTTCTTATGCTTCAGACTTGTATCTCATTAGATACACATACCCATATCGTGAATAATCATCGATGAAGGTAATGGAGTATATAAAACTACCTCTAGCATGAATGGACATCGGACTACATACATCAAAATGTATTAGGTCTAATAACTCATTTGCTCGTTCACCCTTTCCTTTAAAAGGTAATTTAGTCATCTTGCCTAACAAGCAAGATTCACATGTGTCATATGATTCACAATCAAATGATCCTAAGCTACCACTCTTGTATAGCTATATATGCATCTCTTACTAATATGTCCAAGTTGACAATGTTATAAGTAAGATGATTTTAACTTATCCCATTTTTATCTTTTATTGTCATTGATATTTGAAATTGGATTACACATATCTAATATGTAAATACCATTAAACAATGTAGAAGTACCATACAACATTTCATTCGACTTAATTGAATTAAATGAAATCATGTTTTATGAAGACATGAAATAGATACAATGTTTTTTGTCACAACGGGTACATAATAGCAATTATCCAAAATTAACTCTAGCCCACTAGGAAGATACAAAAAATAGGTTCCTACGAATAATGCAGCAACTCTTGCTCCATTTCCCACACATAGGTCCATCTCTCCCTTCTTAAGCGGTCTACTATCCCTAAGACCTTGCTTATCAACACATATGTGTGATCCACATCCAATATCTAATACCCAAATTTTATGATCATAAATAGTATTAACCTCAATGACAAATAACATACCTGAAGTAGACGATAGAGCATCTAATGCCTTCTTTTGCTTCAGTGACTCTATATAGGCTTTATAGTTCCTCTACAAATGCCTTTCTTTGTTGCAATGGAAGCATATTCCCTTTGGTGTATTCTCCTTTATTTTCTTCTTGGCTACACCTCTCACTGGCTTCTTAGACTTCTTCTTCTTCTTTTGGTTCCTCTTATAAGAACCAGACGTAGAGTCCACCAGGATCATAGTTTTACTGTCATTCTTGACAATTTTCTTAGTTGTTTTGAGTTGATTAATTAGCTCAGATATTAAGGTGGATATTTGGTTCATCCAATTGTTAAGCACAAACTGTGAAAAACTATCGATCAAACTAGTCAGAATTAAGTCTATACTTAATTCATGATCCATTATCAAACCCAAACTGGCTAACCTCTCAATGTATCAATTCATCTTCAACGCATACTGCACTAGAGACGATCCCTTATCCATCATAGATGTAGCACCCCACTCTCGCATAACCCGAACCCGACATCGATGGTGATATCCGAGTCTGTGCCCCGCGAGGTTGGCATGCTAAAACACTTAACACATTCATAAATCGGTATAAAAAAAAATTTGAACCACAAAGATTTTAGGCATAAATCGATACTCAAATGAGGCCCATTTCATTCATAAACATTTTTAATCCACATAATAAAGTCAATAAAATTTCAATGCCATTTGGGCCCATAAAAAAATAGAAGATTTGTAGTCATAATTTCATTACACTTCAAAATCATTTACTAACATTTCCAATTTGGAAAGTTGATACAATCATTACTGAAAACACAATCTAATATAAATACAAGAAATAAGAATGCAAACGTGAACTGATCCCGACTTCTATCCTTAACTTATGTTGCAGGTATATTCCCGTTGACCTAGCGGGGTATTCTTCTGATTTGAAAAATAATTGCAAATTTTGGGTGAGTTTTGCGAACTCAACGAGTGACCATCATCGATGGCTCCCCAAGTCACATAACACATAAATTCACATGTTGCACATTTCACACTATTTCACTTTCACACTTCATATTCAATTCACTCAAATATTCATATTATGCATATGTCGTCTGTATGAGACTCACTTTCGTTCTTATTGTTGTGACTGAGTGCCCGTCACTCACTTATACAGAATACTGACCCGTAGGGCTCAGTTAGAATAGAATACTGACCCATAGGTCTCAGTTAGAACATAATACTGGCCCATAGGGCTCAGTCAGAATGTAATCATGGAGCATAGCTCTATGTGGAAACGCTTTATACAGGCAACACAAGTCACAACCCCTTTATATATCATGCATTCATGAGATAGAATGCATCACTTACATTGCATGCTCTTATTCAGACATAATCACTTATCATTGGACTGTAGTCTGGCATTCAACATAAAGTTGAGAATTCACACTTTTACTTGCATACAATTTCACATTCAAAATTCACTTAGCAATTACTTTAGTGCACTTAGTTCATCTTATTCACATACAAGTAGCACTTCGATATCCAAATCAGATATCACAATCATCGGAACTCCTATCTGGAAACCAACATAAACAATCACATTCACATAATCATTCAGAATTCAATTAATACCATTATTTCTTAACCTATTCACATATCACTTATTATGAATCTAAAACCTCTTTCACCAGAAACCCTAACTCGAATAATTTTCATACTGACTAATTCATAATAGCTTAACTTATCCTTTCTCCAAATCTGAGCACAATTTGTCAAGGTGGTACTCACAAAAAAACTTCATCTCTCCTTTGACAATTTACTTCTCTTCAGTGTTAATACCTTCAACTCTTATGTCCATTTCACTATATTCCCTATATCCGCTGTTGATCTCCCTACCTTATTTATCTTTCATGAGTCACTTTACTCTTATTTCAAATTCATCTCACTCATTAACAAGATCTCACATTTATTATGGCCTTATGCCATTTTAGGCCCTCTTTATCTCAATGTAAGGTTGAATGACCACTTTTATGTTATACAATGCCCTATATCGCTTCTAATGATGCCACTATAGTAACAATTGTAATGCCCGCAATCAATTTGAATTATACCTCAATCTCATCTTCTTATGAACTCAAAAATATAAGCTTCAAGCATATTCCTAACAGTTAAAACTATTGGTAGTTCAAACATTCAACCACTTGTTTCTACATCCTTAGCAGCTAAAATACAATCTTAGCATATTACCACTAGGATGTCTAGCTTAGGTTGTTACTTAGATTTCTCTAACACTTTCTTTACTCAAACATCTTTATCGGGTACACATACTTCTTATTTCAATCACCAAATATCGTTTTTCTGATTTCACTCGAAAGTTCAGATTCGTTTACAATTCTTTTATGGGATTCACAATTCTAAATCCTTAGCTTTTAGGTTTTCTTACTTCTTTCCAGTAGAATTGATCTTAACTTTCAATACAACTAGTAACATTTTATTTTGCCCCATATTCCACTCAACATTTTGCACTCTTCATTACACTAGATTTGGTAACCTCAATATTTGACTTTACACTATTTCATTTTAGAATTGTCTGTTCAATGTGTCAGATTACACACCACCTTTACCAGCATAGCACTCATTTGTACATTCCAAAAATTACTTTGTACATTTAATGTCTCTAAGACCTCAAACGGATTTCTATCATAGCAATTCTAAACCATGTATCAAAATGAACTTATAAGACCTTAATTGTCTTTATGCATACAAAAACCACTTTATACTATTACAACAGATTGTATCTTAATCTCTGATAAGGAACTTCATTATATACTGCATGATCTCCAAATCCAAATGATATTATTATCATCAGTGTCATATTACTCAAATATTCAAAACGTCCCTTTGTACTTTTCAAACACACTTAAAATACCATCTATGATCACAGTCATTAATTGATACAATTTTGCTTGGATCACTTAAATCTTCAATATCATAATGCTATTAGGTATTATTAATTCCAATATATATCACTCAAATTTTCGTTATGTCCTTAAGTGACTAATTCCTCAATTAAGACAATATTATCTCATGTCATTTCCAGTCTCTCACTTGACTTCTTGTCTCTAGTGAGTTTCTCTTTTCATTCGATTTCCTTTAATTCACATCGACTTATTCAAATACCTATTCAATCATACCAGTTCCTCCACACATTTTCAATTTATTTGTATACTTCACTTTAAGTGTTGGTTTCACTTCCTCATATTCAATTTGTATTTCATGAACATATTTACATCGAATATAATGTGGACCTATATTCTCCTCACATTTGCAATAGTGTTACCTTGAATTTAAAATTCACTCATGTAGTTGGATACTTTATTCATTCCCAATTAATCACTACAAGTACTCTCACATCTTTCTCTAACTCATCTTGAACTTTGAACTATAGGAACTATAATTAGCACTTATTCAATAACTCACTGATTGCTTCCTCTATCATCTCCATGCATATTATACCCATATGCTTGATATTTTCAATTGTCATGGTGATCCCACTATTAGCTATGCGCTCACAGTGGCAAATCAACCTAAACTCAACAACTTTTTCATATATCGCTCATCATCTCATCTTCCAATTGTCATTTATTTCATCTTACACATATATATTCTCAATCAATTTATAATTGTAGGGGCATAACCCATATGAAGCTTAAATCTCTATTCCATAGATATATTCTCATACTGAACCATAAACTTTTATATCGGTAATCACACAACCATTCTAATTCCAAGTTCAACCTTTCAAGGTCCTATCAACTTTGCTTATACACTTTAATCTCATCATTTCTACTTATATCCTTATTTTTCCTCAATCAATCCACGGCAATATACTGATTCATACTTATATCACCTTTGAGGATATGTACCCCTCGTGGTGGACTCTTATCTATCATGCAAAACCAGATACTATTTTTCATTTCCAAAATGTCCATAAACCTTTATTTTCTCACATTCTGTCAGATCATCATTTTTATCAATGCTCCTAACAGTTCAGACTCTTAAGGAATGCTTATGCATGTGACTCATACTGGGGATCAGTTGTCGCTGATTGCTGTGACATGACTAAAATGCATGTAACTTGACATATATTACAGAATGCCCATACAAGATAGTACTTCTGGGCTCTGATACCACATAAATGTAGCACCCCACTCCCGCAAGGACCTAAACCCGACATCGTGGGTGATATCCGAGTTCATGCCCTGCAAGGGTGACGTGTTAAAACACTCAATCATTTAAAAATCGGTATATTTTTTTTTTGAATCACAAACACATTATGCGAAAACCTATAACCAATTTAGGCCCATTTACAAATACAATACACTTGAGTCATTTCAGAATACCAATTTATACAAAAAGTTACGGAATATATAGTTCAATACAAAATAGAGAAATGCAATGCAGACGTGAACTGATCCTTACCTCTATCCTTCACTTAAATGCTGTAGGTATACTCCCGTTGGCCTAACGGGGTATTCTTCTGATCCTGAAAAATAATTGTAAATTTTGGGTGAGTTTTACGAACTCAATGAGTGACCATCATCAATGGCTCACCCAGTCACATAACACATGATTCACAATATTTCATATCCAATACAATTTAATCATTCATAGTATGCATATGCAGTGCACATGAGACCCACTTTCCATTCGTTTCTTTGTTGTGATTAAGTGTCTAATTCTCCCATATAGGGCTCATTGATAACTATCCCATATAGGGCTCATTAAACATTGAGCCTGAGGCTCTGATTCACTTTTGAGCTCGAAGCTCGTTTTCACTCGTCGAGCTTTAAGCTCTGATTGGTGGCTACTCTGGTCACAACAGCCATTATGTTTCATGAAATGAAATGCATCACTCATAT
>JANIHY010000008.1:39407456-39419554 GCA_027479065.1 Erythroxylum brevipes | reverse complement strand
ATGTATATATACATGTATATATATATATGTGTATATATACCTATGTATATATACATATGTATATATACATATGTATATATACATATATATATATATATGTACATATGTATACATATATGTATATATGTACATATATATATAATATTGAATTGTATCATCTTAGTGTAGAAAACTTTTTAAATGGGTTTTTAAGTGTAAAATGTCTAGTCTGTCATTATATCTATATAAGAGCTATATGCTTGTAAAAGTTTTATTGAAAGCTATAACTAGATATTTTTGCAACTTATACCTTCTTTTACGCAATTCTATCATTGTGATTTGAATTTTTAAAAGGCTTTTAAATGGCTTTTTAAGTGAAAGTGTCTAGTCTGTCATTTTTTTAGGAGTTTAGCTTTTCATTTTGTAAGATGTTTAGCTTGTCGTTTTATAAGGTGTTTAGCCTATTATTTACAAGGCTTTTAGCCTATCATTTTCTCGGAGTTTAGTATGTCATTATGAATATGACATGTTGTTAAGAGTTTATAATTTTGAAAAGCATTTAACCTATATTTTTTCTTTTACAAATATTCTTTTTTTTACTTCATATACTTTATGTTAGGTCCCACATTCAATATATTGATTATTATTTGTGGTTTGATTCCTTTCATATTTAAAGGGAACCATAAAAATTCCTCATGTTATTCTTTAAAATTTGTACGATTTTGGTGGGCTCTTGATCTATGTCTACTTCTATTTGCGATAATTTATTACAATTTGCGTCCCTAACTTGAACTTCTCAAATCTCTTCGATCTTTTTTACACTAGTTTAATTCTTTATAAACTTGGGGTCCGTTTCTTCAATACTTATATATAATGGAGTGGATTAATATTTTCTGAATGTTTGGTGATCATCCAAGACTTCCCTTATACCTTTCTCTATTGGAAACTTGATAAGTAATGTGTATGCTCATGTGATGGCCCCTTTTAAATAAAATAAATGTCTATTAAAAATAGTGTTATGTATAGCTAATTTACATATAATATTGAATTGTATCATCTTAGTGATCTATTTGGGATAATCCCTTATTATAATAAAAGATATATTTTCCTTTTAAGTAAGACATGATCTCCTATAAACATAATCAAAAGAAAGATTTCAGGTGAAACTGTTGCAGTTCAAGTCCATTGCTTTGAAGTTCTTGTAGAAAAGAAGCTTGATGAAGTCTTTGTTTCCATTTAAAATTTATTTTACTTCCAAGTTATTAATCATTGCTTTGACAACTATTGTGTCTTCCTAGGGATTATATTGGTTTAAATATGCCTCTTTATTGAATATTTTGTCTCCCTTTTACTATCTTTTTATCTTAATGTCTATTATGGCATTAAATTAGTTATATTGGACTTACCTCTTCAACTAAAATCTACTACATCCACTATCTTCGTAAAAAAAATCATACTAATGACCCTTGTGGTCTTTTATTTCCCCTCTCTATTTTGGAGTCTAAACCAGTTGTCTAAGTGATATAGTTCTTTGAGGTCAAATGTAACATCCCGTTACCCATGTTGAGGCTAGAATTGTGATTTATAAGAAAGTACTGAGAAATTATGAAATACACATCATGTTTTAGTTAAACATAACATGCACATTTTTGCACATGAATATGATTGTACATGCATTCATTAATATTTTTCGGGTATAATTGATTTATAAATGTGATTAAAATGTGAATTGTGAGTTATTTACATTAAAAATTATTTGGAGATTATTAGTATTATTTTAAAATTTTTGGTGAATTTGAGGTACATTTGGACTAGGACAAATGCCAAGTGGTAGGATAAATTGATGCATGAAAAATTTGAATGATTAAGCCTAAAATTAAGTGACATTTGGCATAGTTAATTGGTGACAAATGGACTAGTAATTAAGTGAAAAATGGATCAATTACAAATAATTATGAGACATATGGACTGATTAATTGGTGACATATGGCAAAATCTAGAGTGGATTAGTCGCAGCATCTTGATTAGGCAATTGTAAGACATGCCTTAGCACAAATGTTGTGCTGTAAAGTTGACACCTAGCATATTGATGGAGTAAATTCTAGCAACAATGTTTATGCTATTTCTTTCACCTTTCTCCACCGAATTTGCTCCAAATTTCTCCTCTACAACTTGCCCGAACCCTATCCAAATTGTTGCACCAAAACCAGCTTCTTACCTTACACAAAATAGTCAAGAAAACCAGCTGAAAGTTACCTTCAACTTGTTGTCCAAAATCAAACTGTTTTCATCATAAGTTTGTGATGAATTTTTCTTCCATGGAGACTTGATTTCATTTGTAATTTGAGCTGAATTTAAAGCCTAACAAGTAAGTGACAATCTTATCTTTATGATATGTTTAGTAGTATAAGAATTATGCCTGAATTGGAACTACATATATGAGATATTGGTAAAGATGTATGTTGGAATGTTATGAACTGGAGAATTTTCATTGAATGGACTTTGGTATTTTGATTATATCTTGAACTATATCTTTCCAAATAATTTTATTATTGATTTAAAATAAATTAGAGACATAAGTCTACAACTTTCCTGAAGAAGTCAAATGTTAATTCTATCTTTAAGAATTTCAAAATCTGGATGGAAGTAGAGTTAGGAGTTCTATTACAATTTAAAAACAGTCTGAACTCTTTTGGATATAACTTTCAGTATAATGAATCAAATTATGTGATTCTGGTGTTATTAGAAATTGAAAACATAGTGAAACCATTGTCTAAAAGAAATTGTTATTTAATTACACCAGTTTTCTTGTCATAATGATCATACAAAGTTATCCAGAAAGGGGGTATTAGAATGAAACTGCTGAGATGTGCTGGAACTTGATAACTGGAATATTTTAATTAAACATGCTTTGGTAGTTTGGCTATATTTTGATCTGTATATTTCCAAATTAAAAATGATTCTTGTTTTAAATTGAACTAGAGATGTTTGGCTACAAATGGTAAGATACATTGAATTTTAATTATGTCTTTGAGGATCTTAAAATTTAGCTTGAAAGTAAGTCTAGGCTTGGGCAGTGGCACTACTAGGGACAGAAATCAGGTCCAATTGTTATTAAATAAATTGTATTGATATAGGCCGAATCAAACAAAGGTATCTTCACAAAAGTTATATCTTATTCTCTTAGCTTTTTATTGGTATAAAGTTTGTAATTTTTGGATATTATAATTGAGAGATATAAGGCGTACAACTTGAACACATGATCATGCATTAGCCAAACTTTCAAATGTACATAGTCTGTGGTGTCTTGAACATAAATCATAAAATAATGAATCAAATTGTATGATCTTGGTATCATTAGAAACTTAAGACATTAGATAACAATTTCCATAAGAAAGTGTTGCCTAATTTTATCATTTACCTTATCAGAATAATTATGTAAATTTGACCCAAAAGCATATTATGAGAAAAAATCCGAAATGATCAATTGGATTATGAACTTAGTTTCATATTGTTTTATTATGGTCCAAACCTTAAGTACAAATTATACTAATGAGGGTTTTACTATATAAATGATATGGTGACAAAATCTCGATAAGATACCCGTAATTGTCATTGAACATGCATTGTTTATATTATCTATACATTGATGTGCATAAAGAAAGACTTATACATTTGCAAAAAATTGTGATATATGTAAATGTGTTTCGTATGATATAGAGGAGCTAATTGGATGCCAGTCAGATATTGTCAGACCATCCAGGCAATAGCATATTGGAGTGTACAGTGAGTAACCTAAGATGATCTCACCTTGATTTGTTTTGTTTATTACTGAATTGAATTTGATATTGATGAATGTGTACTGAACTGTGTATTAAATTTCAGAAAATAATTAGGTTTTTGATACATGTGAATATCATTGGAAGTGCTACTTGTATGTGAATGACAATGACAAATTGAATTTGATATGTATTGATTGTGTTCTGAATTCTGGACATGAATTGTCCGAGGAGTTTAATATTTGGGTATGTATTGGAAGTGTTATGAATTGTTATGAAACTCTGTATGATATTTGAATTCTCAATGAAAGTTGAATGTCGGACTTAGGTCTGATGATTATAAGATTCTAATTATGCATCATTTGTGATTGTTATATATGGTAAATTCTATAATTTATGCATTTCATAAAATGCATGCTCAGATAAAGGCGTTGTGACCAAGGTAGCCAATTTGGTAGAGCTTTGAGTTCGATTTTCTGTGCATAGAGCTTTGCTTCATGATTTCTGTATGCACATAGGGCTTTGCTTTATGATACATGTTTCTGACTAAGTAAAATGGGCCATTATTTGTATTCGTATGTGAAAGGCATTCGTTCACAACAATAATAACAAATGTGAAGTCTCATATGCATCTGTATTGATATATATATATGTTCTGATTTGCAATGATATCATGATTTGTCATGGTAATGTGTGTATTTGGAGTATACAAGATTTGAATGATTATATGTGAATTATGTGATCTTGTGTGATTGACCTGGGTGAAATCATCAATGATGTTTCCACTCATTGAGTTCGCAAAACTCATAAAAATTGCAACGTGGCTTTTCAGGTACGAGACAGGAGACCTAGTTCCTTAGACTGGACTAAAGGAACCTTTTGGATTAAGTTATGATTTAGATGTCTGTCAGTTGACATTAGAAAAGTTGTAGCTTATGTTTTGTTGTCTTCCTAAAACTTGTATAAGGTTTTGTAAATATTTATTAATGGATATAATGTAAGTTTTTGTTAAATGAATACAGTGTGAGTTTTTCAAAATGAATGTAAGGAATGGTTTTAATTTGATGAATTTCAAACTATGTTAAATGATGTCATGTTAAGTTAGATTTATGTTAACTCTAACATGCCATTATCATAGGATATATACTTGAATGTCCTTGGGTATTTGGGTATATACTCTATGGTAGTGGGACGTTGCATCAAACATTTATATCCCTTCTAATAAATTAATCCAAATGTCCTTGTTACAAGAGTTATTCAATAATATGTTTAAAGTTCTTGTAATCTTTGATAATATGACCATAGTCTTTATAGAATCCATAGTAATTGGTCGAAGAGGTTTGCCAAATTTTATTTTACTTACAAAAATAAATATGTGATTTATAGATGAATTTAGCATATACAACTTCACCTGTGTTTGATTTGTTTAACATATATAATTTCACTTGTGTTCTTCCTCTAAATTACCTTATCTCCTTTTGTGTTTAGCAACTTTTTTTTGTCTAGTAGTTTTGCTACATTGTTTTATCTTCGTATGTAATACGTATTGTTCTCCATGTTTGCAATGTTATGTTTTAGAAACTTATTTGATTGTTATATAAATAAATCAGCCTCTTTTAGATCAATTTACTTTCTTACCTTTTCTTAAACTTCTTTGAAGTTATGAGATTTGTCTATTTGTAAAAAATAGTAAAAGGATGATATTTATTCAATCCTTTCTCAAAAGTATAGCCATAATATAGGTGTTAAGACTAGCCATTTGTGTAATTTACAAGCTTAATTTCCTTATGTAGTCTTGAAGAATCTCACTTAATTTTTACATTACCTCAAATAATATTACCAATTAATAAGATTTGCATTAGTTTCTAGTAAAGTGAGTGTTAAGGCATTTCTTTAGCTACTTAAAGTTTGCTATTGAGCTCATTGGGAGCAATTATTATCAATTTATTTATGAATATATTAACATAGAAGAAAAAGCATGAAACCTTATTGTGCCCATTACCCCATATTTCTATCATTTTTTTGCATCCTACAATATGATCGCATAGAGTTATCATACCATTGTAAGGTTCAAATATTGGTAGCTTGAATTTCGATAGAAAGGGCTCAAACAATATGCCCCCACTGAACGGGTTGTTATAATCAACATATATGGGCTTTTAGTCTTGCTTTTGTGATACAACAGGTGATGTTAGTTTGAGGTAATGCTTTAGGGGGTGGGCAGAGACATTGTTCTAATTTTGTAGACCTTTTGCGACTTGACGATCTGCTATAGTTTGCTTTTTCTAATAACAATTCCACTTATTATGTACTTAAGGTGATTCAAATATGACCTCATAAGTTTTGAGTGCAGGTCTAAATGGTAGAGTTGTAATTAAGGCTAAGAGTCAATATTATATATTTTTAATTATTGTTAGAGAGCTTACATAATCAAAGGTTGAAGATAATTATAAAGATGGAGGAGGTGACTTTGTCAATTTCTTATTTTGTTAAAACAAAGATGAATAGGAGTTAGTAATTGTTGTCCATATACCTTTTAAGATTAACTAATCACGACCTCAACTTAAGCATTAAATGATATAGTTTAATTTATAACTACTTGTTTTTTAAGCTTAGTTCTAGGCAGAAATTTCCAAAGCTATACTTGATGTAATAGGTTGGAAATGCAAATTACAAATATTTTTCAAAGTTTTTTTAATAGATTTACAAAACTAAGTTGTGGGGGTTTTTCAACACTTGACCTTATATCAAGTTAATAAAATTAGAGAGGAAAAGAAAATAATAAATTGTTGTTTATAAAGAAAAGTAATTAGTTTTTAACATAGTAATCATTTTTATAATGACTTGCAACTTTATAAAGTATTGATCCTTAAGTCCATCTTATATTAAGGATCTGATAGAAAGCAGTATCGAAAAGAGAACATAGGAAGCAAATAAGTGAAAATACTAATTGTATAAGTTCAAGAACCTTAAACACTAAAACAACTAATAGATGAGTCCAATTCGAGAGGACAAATCTCCAAAATAATAACTTTAATTGATAACAATCAGACGTCCGTGACTAATAATTCCTAGCATATTTATAGTACATATCTAGGCATATTATTTGCTAACAAACTTAATTAAATCCCTAAGAAAAAGGAAGAGATCAAGGATAATAAGATAGTGTTGCAGATGAGGCAATCACGTAGGAGATCTTGAAATCTCAGCCCAACCACCTCAGAAAATCAAGGGAATGGCAATCCAAGTAACTGTTTCAGCTGGACCTGATCTTCAGCTTGTTGCTCTTTGTCATCTTTTCTGTTCTTTTTCCTTGAATAAGTTGTCAAGGGTGGAGGAATTGTATCAGTACCTTCTCCCTGAAAACTCGACTTGTCCTCAAAGCGAAAAGATGGGAATTGACCAACTATAAGGTCATAATTCTCCCAGGAAGCTTCTTCAAAAGGACGGTCTTTCCATTGAACTAACGACTCCAAAGTAGATACATCAGCTTCCTTAACCCAACGATGAGACAAAACTTGAGAAGGTGATATTATGAGTTCCCAATTTGAAGAAATTGGAAGTGGAGTAGGCGATGTTGTTGGAGATTTTCCCAAAGCTGGGCGCAACAAGGACACATGGAAGATAGGGTGGACTTGTGAAGAAGCTGGAAGTTCCAATTCATAGGCCACTGGTCCCACTTTTTGGGTCACTTTATAAGGGTCGAAGAATCTTGGTGAAAGTTTCTCATACCTGCATTTAGCAAGTGAATGTTGACAGTATGGTTGAAGCCTTAGAAAGATAGAGTCGCCAATGTTGAAACTTTGTTCTCAGCATTTTGTAACAACTTGTGCTTTCATTTGTGATTGAGCCTTTAAGAGGTTTGCTCGTAAAAGTTTCAGCGT
The DNA here is from genome assembly GCA_027479065.1 of Erythroxylum brevipes. Classification (NCBI taxonomy): domain Eukaryota; kingdom Viridiplantae; phylum Streptophyta; class Magnoliopsida; order Malpighiales; family Erythroxylaceae; genus Erythroxylum; species Erythroxylum brevipes. The sequence continues at coordinate 39,411,912 of JANIHY010000008.1, read as the reverse complement.
GTCATCACAGATTAACAGTCTCTCTTCTAGATCAGCAACACGTGTCTCACCTGGTACATAAGGATGAAATGGGGATGGAGCTCGTCCATAGACTGCATGGAAAGGGGTTGTTCCTGTGGAAGTGTGAAAACTAGTGTTGAAAGAGTATTCAGCCTAAGGGAGGAAGGAACACCATTTCTTTGGCTGCTCATGTGCAAAGCAACGTAAGTAAGCTTCTAAACATCAATTCAGCACTTCGGTTTGGCCATCCAATTGAGGGTGATAAGCGGTGCCCATACGTAATCGAGTATTGCTCAATCTGAAAAGTTCTTACCAGAAGTTGTTGAGAAATATGACATCTCGATCTGAAAGGATGGACTGTGGTATTCCATGCAGGCGAACAATTTATCTACAGAAAGTTTCAGCAACTATTTTCATAGTAAATGGGTGAGATAAGGGAATGAAATGAGCATATTTACTAAAGTGGTCAACAACAACCAGAATAGTATCAAAATTTTTAGATTTGGGAAGACCCACAATAAAATCAAGTGATATATCTTCCCATATCTGTTCTGGTATCGGTAAAGGTTGTAGAAGACCTGCAGGTGCCAGTGCTTGGTATTTGTTTCGTTGACACCTCATACAATTCTTCACATAATGCTTAACATCTTGGTTCATACCCGGCCAAAAGAAATTAAAGGAAATTATCTTGAGTGTTTTAAGATATCCTCCATGTCCTCCAATCAAAGAGTCATGAGATTCTGAGAGAAGATTTTGCCTTAATGATTCATCAGCAAGAATCACCAACCTATTTTTGTAATACAACTTGTTATCTGCAACTTGAAAATCCGGCAGAGAAGTGGGATTTGTGGCTATGGACTCAATGATTTCTTTAGTGTAAGGGTCCATTTGAAGAGCTTGCTGCAAATCCAAGAAATCTAAAGAGACGGGGAGAGCTAAGGCTAGAAAATCTGCATGTTGAGGGTGTCGAGAGAGTGCATCTGCTCCTTTGTTTTCCTTACCAGATTTAGAAATGATAGAAAAATCAAATGGCATGAGCTTCATGACTAACCATTGCTATTCATTGGTGATAATTATTTTTTCTAATAGAAACTTGAGACTAAAATGATCTGTCTTGACAACAAAATGTCTCCCCAAAAGATAATGCTTCCACTTTTGTAAGGATAAAATAAGGGCAAGTAATTCTCGATCATATGTAGATTTTAAGCGATTAGAAAATCAAAAACCCTTACTGAAGTAGGCTATTGGATGGTCTGCTTGTAATAGAACGACCCCTACTCCATTGGATGAAGCATCACACTCCACACTAAAAGGTTGATTAAAATTGGGGAGCTTCAAAACTGGTACCGAAACTAGAGCATGTTTCAGTTTTTGAAAAGCTTCGTCAGCCTCTGGTGATCATTGGAAACCATTCTTTCGAGTTAGATCTGTTAGAGGACGTGCAATCAACCCATAATTTTTCACGAAGTGTCGATAATATCCTATTAACCCCAAAAAGTCATGTAATTCTGTCACATTAGACGATACCGACCAATTCTGGACAATTTGAACCTTTTCTTAATCAACTTCAACTTCCCTGGAAGACACCACATGACCCAAAAAGGCTATTTTAGTCTGCCCAAACAAGCATTTGGATGCTTTGGCAAAAAACAGATTGTTTCGGAGAAGTTCTATTGTGATTCGCAGGTGTTGCTCATGCTGCTCAACTGTAAGACTTTAAATCAAGATGTCATCAAAGAAAACCAGAATAAACTTCCGTAATATGGCCTAAAAAGATCATTCATTGCATCTTGGAAGGTCAAGGAGGCATTGGTCAAGCCGAAAGGCATGACTATAAACTCATAATGGCCTGAATGAGTTTGAAAAGCTATCTTGGGTATGTCATCAGGATTGACTCTAATTTGGTGATAACCAGAACGAAGGTCGATCTTCGGAAATACAGATGCTCCATGGAATGCATCAAAAAGTTCATCAATGTTAGGTGTGGGATATTCGTAAGGTATGGTAATGTGGTTTAGTAATCTGTAATCGATGCACAATTGTCAAGTATTGTCCTTCTTTTTTACCAAAAGTACTGGACTAGCAAAGGGGCTGGTGCTTGGGCGTATAAATCTTGAACTGAGTAAATCTGAAACTTGATTTTCAATTTCAATTTTTTTGGTAATATGGGTACTGGTAAGGGTGTATATTTGGTAGTTTTGAATTTGGGAGTAAAGGGATGGAATGGGTATGGGAACAACACGGTGGTAAAGATGTGGGTTCTTGAAAAATTGACACAAATTTATCAAGTAAAGGTTGAAAATCAAGAGTGTTGGTACCTTTTTCGTCAATCTCTTTGGCTAAAAATTGAAATGTCGCTTCTGTCTTAGCTTTATGAGGAACCCCTTGCAGCTTATACTTTTTTCCCATTCAAATGGAAGATAAGGAACATCTCATTCCAATTAGCTTGGACAGTGTTCAAAAAAACGAGCCATTGAATACCTAACACAAGATCTGCTCCACCAATAGAAAAAGGAAAATAATTTTGAGTAATTTTCAGTCTTGGTAATTGTACCTCAATATTGCGGTAGATTTGGTTGCAGTGGATCACATCTCCATTGCTAATCTGAACTCCGAAAGAAGGAATAAATTGGAGAGGTAGTTTAAGGTCATTGGCAACATTTTCAGCCACAAAATTATGAGTGGAACCACTATCCACAAGTATAAAAACCTCCTTGGTCCCAATGAATCCTTTAAGCTTTAGTGTGGTGCCGATAATCTTCCCCATGATAGCATGGAAACTAATCTCAGCAAGTTCAGCTTTGGTGCCCTCATCATTTTCGAATTTATCATCTTCATTTGCCTCCACAACCTCATCTGTGACCTCCAAAAGAGGAAAAGTTCCTATTTTGCATCGATGCCTTGGCCCAAATTTCTCATTACATTGAAAACATAAACCTTTGGCAAGGCGATTTTGTCTTTCGATATACCAGGGACGATTCGGAGTTGAATTGGTGGGTGGATGAGTGGATGTTGGTAAGCTTTTGGTGGTTGCTGGGAGTGTTTTTTTGGCTGTAGGTAAACTGTTGGTGGGGTTTTGCCCTTCACGAGGTAGGGAAGCTCGATTGGGAAAGGTGTTATGGTTGGGTCGAGAAGAGCTAGACCAATTAGACGCCTTTGACATGCGGCTGGAAACCAACTTGGACTCAAATTCTATGCTAAACTCATAGCCTTATACACTGTGCGAGGCTTATGAATTCGCACATCACTATTAAGATTATCATGAAGCCCATTGAGAAATACCCCCAGTAAGCAGTGATCTGGCCAATTTGATACTCTTGTCGAGCGTTTCACAAACTCCTGTCGGTAGTCCTGTATAGTACCTGTCTGGCGAATGCTATATAAAAACGCATCCGGATTCTGAAACTCAACTAGCCCATAATTTTTTTGTAGCGCTTTAACAAGCTCGTCCTAATAAACAAGAGTCCGTTCATTATTGAGCCAAGTAAACAAATCCAAGGCATCTCCCTCAAGATACATTGCAGCAATGTCAATTTTGACGTCTTCTGGGGTCTGATAATAGCATAAATATTTCTCTGCTTTCAGGATCCAACCACAAGGGTCTTCTCCATCAAATTTTGGAAAATCCATCTTGGTGTCGGGGCGTCGATAGGGATTTTTATTTCAGCATGGATTGTCGACTTCTTCATCATCGTCATCCCAATGTGAAGATCTTCTTTCTCTAGCTTCATTTGGGTGAACTAGACTTTTGCCTATCCCACGACTTGTTTCTGGGCATTGGTTTTTTTGAAATGGGGCTTTGAGTACTACAATACCAGCATCCAAACCAATGATGGTTGTGAGCAGTTGCTGTGTGGAAGGGTCAGATGAGTGTGTGGTAGAGTGTTCTGTGGGAGGAAGATTTGTGGGCGGGTCTATCTAGTTAGTGGTTTCGTTGGCGGAAGGCTTGGATCGTGTGGTCACCATGGTGGATCTTTTGCTGCTCTGATACCAAATGATAGAAAGCAGTATCTGAAAAAGAGTATAGGAAGCAAATAAGTGAAAATACTAGTTGTAGAAGTGCAAGAATCTTAAACACTAAAACAACTAATAGATGAGTCCAATTTGAGTGGACAAATCTCCAAAATAATAACTTTAATTGATAACAATCAAACGTCCGTGACTAACAATTCCTAGGATATTTATAGTACATATCTAGGTGTATTATTTGCTAACGAACTTAATTAAATCCCTTAGAAAAAGGATGAGATCAAGGATAATAAGATAGTGCTGTAGATGAGGGAATCATGTAGGAGATCTTGAAATCTCAACCCAACCACCTCAAAAAATCAAGGGAATGGTGATTGAACTCAAGTTTATCTTATTAATTGGCTACACTATTGGGTCCGAATCTCGAAACCCAACTCTCTTGCTTGAAATCGTAAAACCTGAGCGTGCGTATTACTTCGAAGGGTTA
>JANIHY010000008.1:39096932-39107784 GCA_027479065.1 Erythroxylum brevipes | reverse complement strand
CTTAACTTCCTGTTTAGCTTCGAATAAAGACGCACAAGAAATTCCAAAGAGCCAATAGAAAACGCAATTAAAAGTCACGAAATAGTTAGCGGCGTTGTGCATACCAATGGCTGAGATTGTGGCCCAGGTGAAGAGAGTCGAAGCAACGAATGGAAGAAAACCAAACAAAAGCCGCTCGAGCGCGACGACGATTGAAGGATTCTCGAGCTAGATCCACTTGAGCTGAAGAGACGCCCAAACGCCAATAACAAAATTCGACTGAGCGCAAAGCAAATCCAGACCTCCGTAAATCTCTGAGAACAAACTCAATACTTAATTAACACATGGAAATAGTTAACCTCAGCAATCTCAACAATTCCAGCTTTCGCAAATAACATACAACATGATAAGGCAAATTCCCAATAAAGATTTTGACATCCTCTCGCGGCGGCTCCAAAGCTTCGTCACCATCTTCTTCACTCTCTCCTTCACCTCCAATGGCCTCAGTAACTGAATCCTCTCCCTCATCTTCCCAGTCGGATGCTCCAGTTGCTTCAATGTAGCCACTCTCTTGGTTTCCCCACGACGGGTTTTAAGCGGTAGAAGAAACGGAGGGAGAAAGGTGGAGTTTTAAGCGTCTGGGTATGAGTGTGACACAGAACGGGTTTTAAGCGGTAGAAGAAACGGAGGGAGAAAGGTGGAGTTTTAAGCGTCTGGGTATGAGTGTGACACAGAAGCAGTGGTGACGAGTGGGTTTTTGTTTTGGCTTTGAAACGAGAAGAGAAGGGAACGAAAGTAACGAAGACTCTCGGATGTTTAATTAAGCTTTCCGCGACGTTTTCTTTAACAAAATGTCGCGGTTTCTATTTTACGACGTTTTATAAATAAAACGTCGCAGAAAGTGTTATAAATTTACGACGTATTTGTAAAACGTCTTGAAAAATTAGAATATTTTGTGACGTTTTTTAAACGTCGCAAAAAGTTTAAACATTTCGTGACGTTTTATCTAAAAAACGTCGTAAATAGTATGTTATTCTTGTAGTGTCAATAACCTACATAACCTCTTCTCCAATATAACTCTATTGGACAGACTAATAGAAACTATCCCCAAGCTCACCTCAGCTAAAGGTCTACAAACCTCCTACCTTCTCACCTTGGCTTTGAACTTACCTGTTTTACCATTTGCCAAAAGAAACTGCCTCGCTTCTTTTTCAATTATTTTAATCACTCCTTTGGCTAAGAAAAAATGTGAAGCCTAACAGACATGTACGGAGCTAATGACTTACTTGATTGGTTATAGTTTGCCTGCACATGATAGGTTCTTGTTGTAACACAAGATGATCCTCTTTTGCACCTTCTCGAGAATAAGAATACATTCCTTAAAGTCGAGTCTCCTAGTGGACAATGGAAGTCCTAAATATTTGAACGGAACCAAATATAGTTAAAAGCTAATATGTTATATATACTGCTCTAGTAGAAATGGTCATGCGACTCATTTCCTTGTTCATCTCCAATCCAAATAGCCCCCTAAAAAATTGCAATAAAAGTCATAAGCTTGCACGCTTATCCATATCATGGGCATTACACAACATTAAGAGGTTATTAAAAAACACCAGGCATGACAAATTTAGCTTCTTACACCTACTGTGAAACTTAACAGACTTATCATGCTTTATATTAAAGCTTACAAGTCTCAAGTTTTTTAGTACACAATATGATTAGGTAAAGGAACATAGGGTCCCCTTGCCTAAGTACTCGACCTCCTTCGAAAATGTGGGTTGGTTCTCTATTTATAGGAATGAAGTATGAGGTAGTGGTGACATATAACATTATCTACTGTCTGAATTTACTAGGGAATCCAAACACTTATAAAATTTGACCAATATCATTGTTACTAGTCATTCAATAACTAATTTTTGTTTCTAACTATATTTTGAAGCTAGTATAGGTTTAACTACTAAAGAATTTGTTTATCGGATTTTTTTTAACATTTGAGGATTACAATACTCATTTATAATAGTTTTTGAATATTTACAAGCATTCATTCATTGATTGTGAAGAGATTGAGAGCTCTAAGCATTAAAATGAGCTAATAAGGTTCCTTTAAGTTGTAAACATCAATTTGAGATTAGTTTTCTTGTATTTGGGTATTTAAAGAAGCATTGAGATTTTTCATCATCATTTTAAGAAAATTGTACAAGGGTTCATTAGCGTCCAATTTATTCTCTTCTTAAGCGCTATTGCAAATAATTTGATGATAACATAGCAAAGATATTTGATCGACACACCAGGTGCCAAAGGAACAATAATTGATGAACTTTTTTCTTATGCAGTGAAAGCAACATGAAAAAGACGAGGACGTCGGCTGGTCTTAATGGGGAAGTTTGTTACTCCCTTGAACACTTTCAGATTGATTCGAGAGCAAGGAATGATACTTATTCCATATATACTGGCCAAAACATTATGGCATGATGATGACATGTAAAGCAAAGAAAGGGCGAATTCTAAGGTGTCTGGCATTGGCTAGACGTCAAACATGATCACACTTCAAAAACTTGTCCGTAGCAATTAAGTGGGCTATATGAAAGAAGTGACAATTCAACAAACAACTTAGACAAATTTTGCCCAACCTTAACAAGTAGTTTGCAAAGCTATAAATAAATTTAATTTTCGGACAATCCATACTTCACTTGATCTCCATCTTGGGCTAAGAAAATAGCAATTATGATAGTTATCAAAATCACTCCTCCAATCAACAAACTATTATTTGAACAAAGAACACAGGAAAATAATGTTTCAATCAACTTATAACTGCCCCAAATAGTTATATCCATGTTAGTTGGTGTTGGGTCAAAATTAATCAACTGTAAACTCTCACTTATGTGCTCATTGTTAACAATTAGTGAAGTTTTTCATTGTGATGTACTTCATTATGTTTTGTCTCCAGGTCCCTAGATAATATTACATTCGATAAAAAAGATAAGTGTGCTTTGCATCACCTAAACTCTACTTTGATGTGTACGTATATTTATAGGGTATCTCTTTAAGTCAGTACCGAACTGATAGGTTTTTCAATTAAGGGGTGTAGCTAGTACAGTGACGGATGGGATATTAGAAGAAAATGAAGAAGAAGACACGGGAGTTGTCCATATCTTCCACGTGAAAAGCTGTCATCTTCTGCATGGCCAAATTCATCACCCATGATATTCATCACATGTGATCTGATATTTATCGCATACATGGTTTGTGCTTAACATGCGGCAGTTTGGTATTGACTCTGGAAACTTTTTCTACGAAATACTAATATTCAACAGCTGATACGCATAAGCGTATGCATCCATTTCTGTCATTGTTTTCAAATCCGGATCAGACCGGCCAGTTTGATTAGTTCGATCGGTGATCGGTTGACTATTCGATCTGAATGACCTGTAAAAATTAGTCCTCAATTAAACCAGTGAATACCGGTAAAAATCAGTTAATGTCTGCTAAGTGTACATATTATCTCACTTTGGAAGTATGGACTAAGTATTGAGACTTGTGCCGAATTTGATAATTGTTGTTGAAGTTGTAATTGGACAAAAGGCACTTCATGTGTTGCCACATGCCATAAAACCTTTATCTTTCTCAAGTTACCAGTGAACCAAGTCAACTCTATTCATGCTCTTTGCTTATTTTCTACCAAATTGGTACAAGCGAGGCATGTGATCGGGCCGAAAGTTTAACCAGATCACCTAGTGGAAAGCAATCGTTTACGTACAACTTTTTATTCTCTCATCTTGCTTGCATCATCACTACACATATTATTATTATTCCCTTTTAGCGAAAAACAAGGAACAAAGACAGATTTCATGATACCAAACGCCAATCAAGAAGAAATTTCATTTTCTACGACATACATAACAACTATGCAAACCGCATTAAAGGCACGTGGGGTTTTTTTTCTTTTCGGTAGTATCTTTTTAAAATATTGAATCTCACGTAATTCTGTTTTTATGTGAAAATGCTAACATTATGGACAGTCAAAGAAAAGGCAATTAATTACATGTTACCTTGGTAGTAGTGATGTGGCGAAGAAAGGAGAAAGTAGTCATCGATAACATGCCGTGCAAAGCACAAGACGCGGCTGCCAAACAAATGGCAAGTGTCGCCACTTTCGCACATTCCCAATCTATTCCTGGTTTTATCCCTTGTGTTAGACCCCTCAGTTCAGATCATGGAATTGTGCAAATGTTAACAAGTCTTGATCAATGCTTGACACGTAAGTCGGCATGAGGAAGATGTGTTAACGAAAGAACAAGGCAAAGTCTTGCGAGTTGGTGAGCAAAACCCGAGGAACTTGCAAAGTAGGCGAAAAATATGGAAAATATCAGCGGCGATCTCGAAAGTAAGCGAGATTTGATACACGTAGGGGTGCATTAGCAAAAGTCTTCGACGAGACATGAGATTTAGATGCGAGACTGCACAGAGTTGAAAAACTAAGTCATACGAAATAATGTGGAGGATAAGATAGACTTATGTGCATTGATAGACTTATGTGCAGATAAGCTGTGGTGAAGACACATCAGTAGTGACGTGATAACTGTTGATGATGTGGCACGTAATAATGTGGAGGATAAGATCACCGTAGAAGAACATCATTTTTAAGAGATAAAAATCACGTGAAAGGATCATCTGAAAATAGAGGAGATCTTCATAGATAAGAATAATCTTTCCTAGATAGAGTAAATTATCTTAGCTAGTAGAGTTCTATTAGGACTCTTAGTCATCTAAAGAAGCCTATAAATAACTCATTAGAATTAAGACCTATTCATCATATCAGATTAGATCAGAGTTGAAAGCTTTGAGAGTTGAGAGCATTTAGGGGAGAATTCTCATTGTAAAGACTTCGAGTAAGGAGTTCTTATAAGGGCTTCGAATAGGGAATTTCTTGAGTGCTTCGAATAAGAAGTATTCGTGTCTTTTGTTAACATTTTGTTAAGAGTTAATGAAAGAGGTAACTTCGGCTACATTTAAAATATCTTGTTGCTTTCTTTACTCTATTACACTTGTATTTTTTTCATGTGTGAGAAAAACACTTAAACACTTGTATGCACGTGAGGTGTTTGAAAACTAACGAAATTATTCAGCGACATTTACGTGAGAAGGTTAAATTTTTGCTTAAACGGACTTGAGCAAAATTGCCGTACAAAAATAGGCACGACTTGTAATAAAAGTTCGAGTCCAAGAAAACCCTTTGTAACACTGTGCATCCTTTGCTTCCAATCATCGCTCCTACGACCAAAATTATATCCCACTTTTCCCTCCATCGATACCAAAAAAGGAAATTGACAATTTATTTATTTATTTTGTGGGGAAGGTATTATTGGTTAAGCCGGTAGAACAAAAGTAAACAAAACAAAACAAAAATTAAAAAAAGAAAAGAAAAGAAAGTAGCTTAAAATTGGTGGTAGGAGTCTGTTTTATGTTTTTGATGAGATGATGATGGATCTAATTTAAAGTGCAGGTGGGTGTATACAGAATGAATTTAAACATCTTCTTGAGCAGTAGTATCAGGTGAGGTGAGTGGGAAACAGGTGTCCTGGCCACCGGTGTTCCAGAGAAAGTGGGCGTAATTAGCTGCATAATAGGAATTGGAAGGATCATTGGCTATAGCTTCCAAGAAGGTCTCCTCTGCTGCCCACAAGTCTTTCCTAATCCTCCAAAGAAAGGTTGCGTATTTGTTGTATGCCTCTGCGTCTCGTGCCTCTACTCCTATTGCTCGCTTAAAGTACTCTTCCGCCCTGTTCAATCACAATATTAAGAAATTCCCTTATCAGACATTGCACCGTTAATTACTTGGGAAAATATCACTCTGTAACACAATCTGCTTTCAAACCTTTAAGCTAACTCTGGTAAGCAGTTAAGGACACAAAGAAATTGATGAATGAAAGCCAGGAAATGATTTTATACCTATCATAGTCCTGTGCAACGAGGCAGAGGAACTGGGCATAATTGGAGAGTAGCAGAGCATTATCAGGCTCTTGGGACAATCCCGTTTGATATAATAGCTCTGTCCTCAAATATTCTTCATAATCATCTGGTTCGATCTTGGCCGTAATGGGTGAAACTAATCTCTGTATGGTCTCATGATCCAGAGATTCGTCTCTCCTCCAAGCCTGCATATGGGTAGCTTCTTCAAGAACTGAATTCCAGAGGCTTAACTCATCTTCTTCACTCACTTCCCCTGACACCGATTCTACTTCCCTTGCCGTTCCTAAGGATGGCAAATGAGAAGCACCATCAGGGACTATTGTCCGAAATTGATCCGACCGATCAAACCACCCGTCGCCATCTGTGCCACCGGCCACTGGCCTAACCTTGCCACCACCGCCATTATAACCGCCAACGGAAGCCGATTTACCACTCGAAGACGACATTGAGAACGTCTTGACTGTGGAAGAATCGAAGTTTTGACTCTTCTGGTCCTGAAATTCAACAATAGATGCCGTCTCTCTTAAAGACCCATATGGAGGATGTGCAATGGCAGCGTTACTCCCCATAGAATACACAGTGAAGTTGGCAAGGAGAATCATCACATACACCATAAGAGTGGGCGTATGCGAGAAAACTTGTTGAAACAACCACACAAAAGAGGCGTGAATCTCCTTGTGTACTCGAACAAGAATTCCCTGCAAATCCTCAGTGAATAATGACTCCCTCATTTGCAAAGTAAAGCTCTGAAGCTCTCTGATTATAAACACCATAGAAGAAAACGCCTTTTTGACAGAGCAATAAGCAGATTCTCCTGCTTCGAAAAACCCATCCTGCCATTGCATTTTTCTCTTGATGATTCGAAGAGAGAGCGGGAGATCAACGCTATTGGCCTTCCGTTCAATACTTGCCGAAATAATAATATTCTCTGGCTCTTCGATCCACGGAGGCGGCGGTGGGAATTGGCTCAAAGGTTCTCCACCACGTGTACCGCTGCTGCTACTGCTACTATTACTATCTCTGGAATCTTCAGAATATAAAGGGCCGCTGGTGTCTTGATCAGAAAGGTCGAATCTGAGGGCCAACTCTTGGATTTTCTTGGAGAACTCTTCGTCGGAGAAGGCATCTAAACTTGCACTGCACGCTCGTCTAACAATAGGCCGAGCTCTCGGCTCAACAGAGTATGTCCGGTGTAGCAGAGAGGACCCGTCTAGTCTATGTAAATAGGGCAGAGTTCCATCAGAACGGCACCGCCGTTTTGAAGATAGCAGGGCTCGAGAGCAAATTGGAGAATGATGTATAATCGGCTGCGACCACTGAAAACAGGACGATGTAGCTGCTACTTTCACTCCCATTTTCTCTTCTCTTTCCCAAGAAAAAATGAAAGACAAGCTTGTCAAAAGCTCTAAAGGAGCTGCAGCTTAGCTAAGCACAACATTAGAAAGAGACTATTCCAAATTCCGCAGATCGGATCAAAAACTTTTCGCCTTTCTTCCCTTTACCTGAAAGCTATCAAAACTATATTAGTCGACAAAATTGAACCAAAGAGTCATTCAAATCTGGGAACAGTATATCCTCGACTCATAGAACTGCTAAATCACAACTTCCCGCGTAAAACGGATCTCAAGAAACCAAACACAAACACAGAGTGACCCACAGATATTACTTACTCGAATCAGTGTATTTCTGGGCTAAACGGCGGTGAAGATTCCTGCAGTAGTCCAGAATCAAAGGGAAGTCCTCACTCGTGCTGAAAGAGAGAAGGGAGAGTCCTGATTCTATGTATATATACAAGTAGCAGTAATAGTTGTTGCCCTGTACGATGCAAAGACTCTAGACTGGAGAGGGCTTCCAACGAATAAATTACGAGGAAAATATGAGTTTATACCCAAGTAACTACGGCTACCGAAAACAAACAACGCAGCGTACGTAAACGGAGTCGTTACGGGAAGAGCGGTAGGCGGTAACTTTACGAGGCCGGTTTATGGGGTTTAAATTGGACCCGGGTCAGGTGCCTCTTTGAGAGGTTGAGTTTTGACTCCAGTGCGATCTGGATCCAATCTGGCCGTTACTAAGTTCTTTCCGACCCCATAAGTCACACGTGTCGGTTATTTGCTCTCTTTTCAACTTCTACCTACAAAAATCTGTCTAAAACTTATAAATAAATATCTACCGAAAAAGGAACTCGTTGCAAGGCAAACTCTTGAAATGTCAAAACCAAACTTTGCATCTATGTTTCCGTATTCATTGAACACGTGAGAGCTAACTTGTGTTGGAGAATGAATCTTAGTTTATGATGGATGTGTAAGTATAAGTAGAATTAGAAATAAATGAAAGTTATTGACATATAATGCTAAAAGTTGTATAATTTGTAATAGTAAGCCAATGTAAATGTCGATACGTAAACAGGAAACCGTACTTTATAAAGGAGTTAGCCGTGGCATTACGGTCATTTATCGCAAGAAAACGACATTTGTGCCATGTTATTGATTTTGCGAATAAAAAGCAATAATATCTTCAATATTCAATAATAGATTGAGTTGAGGTCATTTATTTACAATATCCTTGCCTTTTGAATGGAAATAAAGAAAACAAATATCTAGCCTAGTTGGTGCTTAAGAGGCGGACATTGACGGTCCAAAATGTGAAAGAGGTAAAAGCTGGGTTCCAGCTTACGTCAGGGAAAGGAAATGGAGATTAGAGAGCAGAATCTAGTGGTGACGGTGACGTCTTCACCAATGGCCTGTAATCGCTAATTGAACAGCTTTTTAACTTAACGCGCCCAAAATCACGTTTTAGTGCGGCCCTCAGTGCCTTCGCTTTCTTATTTCTATGTCCCCTTGTCCGATGTCTTCCAAGTTGATCATTAACAGTAGTTGATGGCTTGCATTTTTACAGATGTACCACCTTTTTTTTTAACTTTATCTCGGATTTAAAATGAACCGAGACAACGTATAACTGCAATTGATAAGTAACGAGGATGGGATTTCAAACATTTAATTAATTACCAGTAAAGCAAAGATAAGAGCTATTAGACCCCGTGGGAGCTACTTCTTTTTTCTCCAAGAAGCAGCCACAATAATTCCTTTTTCACCCTTCTATTTCAGCCCCCATCTCAAGGGACAAAATTCAAATTGACCATCAACTTGTCAGGGATTGGACATTCCCAAGTAAAATTGGGAGGGATGCCTTGCATGACCTTATTTCAAGTTTATGTTGGTTTTATGGATGGAGATGGCCAGGCCTTGTGGTCTCACACACGCCTTGCCCAGTTTTGCTTGATCTTTTGCTTCCTCTTTGATGTCAAAACTCTTGCCCATGAAAGAAAGATCGCCAACAGTTGATAAGTTGAAGAATTTTCTTTGAGGAAAGCTATGAGACTACTACCTGTGGGCGAATAGATTAGTCAAGCAACAACTTTTTTTTATCCAATACCTTTATGCATATCTCAAAATCTCATGTAAATCAAATCTGTAGGCAGAATAACTAAACATGAGACTAGAGACATCTCCTAATGTGTAAACAAAATAATTCAAAATACTGACTCAAAAGGTCACTGTAGTGACTACATCCTCAAGTCCACAAATACAAGGGATACATCTGTATATTATCCTCACATTCTTTATAAGCATATGGTACGCATTAATATAACATCAATAAATGCAAAATTTTGAATGCACAAGTCCAATTGTCACACACTTGAGCTAAAGACATTATCTGAAAACTTCATTTTAGACTTTCGTGAAGGCAAAATCTCATTAGAGTGACTATCGTGCATCATTGGATATTGAACTAATCACCTGAGATATGAGAACCTCATTTATTTCCCTTAAGACAAGTTTGTTGCAAAAAATTTACTCAAAAATAACTTTAGAATGTCTTAATTTCTTTTTCAAGAAACTATCATGCAATCCCGAACACTGAACATGAGACTCGAGACATGAAAACTTAAAATATCTCCCTCATATGATGTCCGAAACATGAAAATTCACTCGAAATCGGATTCAGAACGACTTAATTCATTTTCCTAGAGTTAAACTTTTAATTTATTATTAATGTAATAAATCCAAAAAATGGAATTTTTTACTTTATGATTTTTTCGAACCCGGAAACTAACCCAAAACACTCCAGATCACCCTTACGAGAAATCTGAAATTTTTTTGTTTTTTTAAATACCGGAGAAATTTTGTATGGCTAACATCAGCACTATGTCAGCGCACTATAGTGTTGACATCATCCATTGATGTCATCTATGATGTTAGCCACCAGTGAAGAGTGCACACGCGTCGCCCAGCGACACTCCTCAACAGTGCACAGTTCGTGCGCAGCACGCACTAAATACACACCCATGCACGCTTATCCGATGATACGTGGCATAACACAATCCACCCACGTGTCGACCCATGTTTTGCGCTTGTGTCCCACTCACCAAAAGTATCGTCCCTTGGGGTGGTACTGTAACACCGATACTTGGCTCATTTTGAGCCGATTTTTCATGCAAATCCACCGCCCTCTTCACAGAAACTACTCTCTGAGACGCGAATAAAGTCTTTCAACAGTTTTCTCAAAAAGTAAACTCTCTTAACGAGTCAGAGAAATCTTTATGCTTACGATTAATTATATGAGTAATTGCAGGAGACCTTAATCTTTATATATAACATCCATATTGGATTTCCCATCATAAGACCGATATGTGTTCGATCTACACTGATTAGGATATATTTTTCACACGGACTTTGATCTATTAATTTAGATTATCTATTGGGTCTGGTTCTGCCGGATTCTGGCTGAGCTGGTTGTTGCCATTCTGATCCATGACTCCGATATCCGTTGAAGTGATTTCGATGAAAGAGTCTCCTGCAAAACAAAGGAAGGCACGTCGGGGGTGAGGTCCCGATTTGCC
>JANIHY010000008.1:39047165-39061410 GCA_027479065.1 Erythroxylum brevipes | reverse complement strand
TGCCTAGGAATGAGTTTCCTCTTGAGCCTCTTGATCCTCTTGCCTCACTTGATCTCCTAAAATAAGAACCAAAATCTCATCTAATAATTCATGCTGAAACAATAATTCCATTCTTAACTTCCATCCAAAATTTCATATTCTTAGAAACTGATTCAGAAATTCATCACTTCGCAAAACTTGTAGATCTATATCTCTAGTTTACAACGTCTCAAAAATCACCGCAAAAGGACTTCTGTAGCAAAAGATATGATCAAAACACTAAAACACATCTGCTGGAAAAACTGGCCTCGCCGCACGCCGCGGATTGCGGCCTGGCACGTCACGGCGTGCGGCCCTCTATCGTACGTCGCAGCGTATGGCTCGGCACGTCACGACGTGTGGACTTCTGCACGCTGCGGCGTGCAGCCTCACGCACATCGTTATGTGCGGACGGGAGAGACGACTATCGAACCCAGATTTCTGCCATTTTCAACCTTAAATCCTTCCCTTTCTCAACTACAACACATCTAACCCTTAAATCAAGTCATATACTTCCATTCTAACCTTATTCTAACTCAAAATCATCAACATAAACACAAATCCATGCAAATCTACCAAAGTTTCACCATAAACCCTAAACCAACGATTTCTACTCCATCCATGCAAATCTAAGGTTTGATCCAACTTAAACAAAGAGAAAAGAGTTTAACTTACCTTAAGAATGCTTCAAAACCTTCGAAATCGACAACCCGAGCTTTTCCCCTTTCTCTTCTTCTTCCTCTCTTCCACGATACTTCTTCTCCTTCTTCTATTTTTCTCTTCTTTCTATTTTCCCTTTCTTTTCTTTTCCTCTTTTCCTTTAACTCTTTAAACCTACAAGAAGAGCAAAGACTCAAATGCCCTCCTTTGCTTAGCCTTAAACATCCTAATTCAAGTGCCTTGACCATTTTGCCCTCAAACATTTTTACTCTTTCATAACCATTATTCCATACTAAACTCAATTAATTCCAAATTTTCCATAAATATTTCAATAAACTCAAAC
The DNA here is from genome assembly GCA_027479065.1 of Erythroxylum brevipes. NCBI lineage: Eukaryota > Viridiplantae > Streptophyta > Magnoliopsida > Malpighiales > Erythroxylaceae > Erythroxylum > Erythroxylum brevipes. The sequence goes on along the minus strand of JANIHY010000008.1, from coordinate 39,060,389 downwards.
TATGCCATAAATCAATACCATCAAAGTAATTCATACTTAATAACATCAAGTAAAACAAATTTGGGGCCCAACAAATAAGGCATAGAGATCCACTATCTCTATATATTTTCACTATTGCTATAGAAGTTTTTCAAATAATGAAACAGATGTGTATTAATGAAAGCGCATATTTCAGATATCTTTATCATTGTAAAGAGCTCAATATCACTCAACTTTCTTTTACTGATGATCTACTCATGTTATGTGATAATGATAATTTTTTAATGAAGATAATCTTATCTTCATTATAGAGATTCTAAGAAGTATCTGGGATGAAATTTAATCCTAAAAAAAGTTCAGCCTATTTGTTTAACTTAAACGCTAAAAACTCCTTAAAGGTGATCGCTGATGCTGGACTTTTGATTCATCAATTACTTCTTACTTACTTGGGAGTTCCTATCTGTATAAAGAAGCTTAAGGAAATTGAATGTAGACCACTCATTAATAAAGTTTAGAAAATAATATTTAGTTCGAGTAACAGATTTTTATCTTATAGAGATAGGCCACTGCTTGCCATTTCAATTTTCAATAACCTACATACCTATTAGTTGTCACACTTAGCTATTCCTAAAAGAGTTCTGAAGAAGATTGAAATAAGTATAAGAGACTTCATGTGGCATAGACAGAATCCAACTAGTAACAAGGCTTCCATAGTCAAACAGAGTGTCATTTGTCTTTCTAAAGAAAACGGTGGATTGGGTATCAACTCTGCTACCAAAATGAACAAATTATTGTTGGCTAAAAGACTATGAAGAATATGTTATGACAATGAGTGCCTTTAGGTGAAATTGTGGCAGATGTTTCATGTCAAAAAAAGACGCTTTTGGTCTATTTCTCATAAGAGTACTCAATCCTACACATTTTAATACTTCACTACTCTTAAAGGCCTAATCCTTGAAAATTCTAAGATGCATAAACTTATTCAAGAGGAAAAGTGGTATTTGCCATTTCACATAGATAGGGAATCAGGCCAATTGTAGATTGCATGCCAGATTATTTACCAAATTAGATGCTAAAGGATGAAATTAGATGGGATTTACATAGATCACACAAGTTTATGCTCTTTCATGTAAGCAAATACTATTTGGTCCACTTACCAGGTTTCCTCTTCACAAACTGATATAGTGTTTAGAAATAGTCCAGGTTCATTCATTCATTCTTTGGTTAGCTGTTATCTAAAAGCTAGGAACTAAGGATAGTATAAGATTACAAATATCTGATAAGACGTGCCCTTTATGTACTAGTAAGGATGAAACGATCAATCACATCTTCTTTAAGTGCTGTCATACAAGTCAAATATGGAGAAAATTTCTCAACTTGTTTAATTTGTAAGACAAGATCCCCATTTGGATGGAATGTCTATCTTGGATAATGGATCTGAAATGGAAAATTAAGGAAGATTGCAAGGTGTTTAAATTTGGTTTTGCTATGCTTAGTGCATTTTATATGGAGGATGAGGAACACTAAAGTAAATTCCAACGGTACAACAAATCCACCTAAATGGAGTTTTATCTAAAGTGTAGAATGAAGATTTTGACAACTACTTATCTACAACTCATCTCTACTTGATTCTTGATACTAATCAAATTATAGATAGTGTATGAAAGGAGTTATATGAATATGTAGTTTATTGTTATGTTTAAACTCCAACTGTTGGAGATGAATTTCATTTCTCATTGTAATTTCCACCTTTTGAATGAATATATTACTTACTTTCCAAAAAAAATCTCGTCCTAGTCTGACCATATAATTTTCATCCCCTACATTCTCCATCACCATTCCATACAATCCTCTACTATATTGCCTCCTTATCTTTTGCCTAAATTCTTGAAAAATGTAAGTTGGACATTTGATTTCTGTGTATACATATATACCATGCTCTCAGTATGTCTCTTCATGATCATTATCTTTATAGTTTCTAACATATTAATCAGATAATTATAAAATATTGGAAATTTTGACTTAAATTATTTGTTTGACCTAGCCTAATAATTTGAATTAAATTATTGTTATGACCCAAACCAAGAATGTTGCGGATATTCAAGTAATGTAAAAACACACGCATAATTGATTTTTTTCTAATTTCTTCAGTTGCTCAATAAAATCTTCAATATATATAGACTATGAATATGCTCATAATTACCTCCTTTACCAATCCAATGTCCATACCAATTGTTATAAATATGTTTGGCACATATTCTATGACATACATTTGGTAGTGTGCTCAATAACTCTTATTAATCCCTAGATACATAAGTTAATAAACAAAAGTCAAATAATATATGGCAATAATATATTATATAACAAACAAACAAAAGTTTACATATCCTTTAGCCCCATGTTCAACTCCAAATTAGTTGATAAAAGTGACATGAACTAACTCTATGAATCAGTATTTTATACTTCCATAACTGCCCATACTATAAGATACATGCCTCTATTTCCATCCTTTCTAACTACACTGATTAGTTGCCCTTGGAATTTAGTCTTCAAGAAACGACTATCCATCCTAAATATGGACCTTAGGTATCTTCATCATGCTTTCTTAGTTACAAAAAAAAATCTAACCTCTTAAATTTTAATAACAAAGTTTTTTTATTCTTTAATAATTGTAGTTTCACTACTAAACATTGTTAAGCTTCAACTTATGGATAAAAACTTGAAGCTATAAATATTCACAGGTATATCCTAATAATTTCTCTTTCCTTCACTTTATCTTCGTAGCCTAACATATGGTCAAATTCAAAAATATATTCTTTTCCTTACATTCTTCATCTTGATTTTGAAACATTGTCCTTACTATTACATGTTATATACAATTCCCACTTGCATCCTTTAATGTCTCTTACTCTAATGCACTTAGACACCTTTTCCTAATGAACATTAATCCCTATATCTATTGGATAATTTCAACTTCATCTTTAAACTCTTTTACATCATCAAATTCTATACCCAATGTCCATTATGATGTACCACCACCTGTTTCATGTTTAATACTTGTATTAGGTATTTTAGTTGCCTCCCCAAGATCCTCTTTACTATGGTATTTATCATTTATCAAAGAAGCCTCCATAGCCACTAGAGTCAATCTCCATTGGTTAGTGGCCATTGGAATTGATGCATCAAACGTATCATGTCCTCTTTTAGTTTCATTATCATCTTCAACTTTATCATAGATAGTGTTTCCATCAGGGCCTATATCCTTATGATTTTTAGTACTACTCTTTTTCAATAGTACATACACTAACTACATCATACACAACATCCCCATTTTCAAAAGATCAATTAACCTAATTAAACTTTAATTAAATTTAATAAATCATAGAGTCTTATTGAATCTAAAATCTAGAACTCTAAACTAACCCTTATACACCTATTGATATCCAAGTTCCATTCCTATCTTATTAATTTGTTTATAATTGACAAACTCAAGGTCAAATTTTATCAATATAACTTAATGACCCACTTTCATTACTTAACTCAAGATCATGCTTAAAGTTTCACTATAACATAACTTCAACCTTTCATATTGAGTGATTTTAAGCACGAAAATGGTAAGTAAATAAGAATATACAAATTTAGGAACATATACATATATAGAAATAAATGTGACTATGAGTAATTGAGTGAAACATATGTAAATTTAGGGTCAATTTTAAGAATTTCGCAAAGAAGATGAGTAGAATTTACACATAAGATATAGTTTAGTGGCTACAAATTCTGGAAAATATAAACATTTAAAACATATTTTATCAAAAAATTTAATTTTATGAACTTAAATCATTGACTAAGAACGAGGTCTACGTTTTTACAATTTTGTATATTTCCTTGAGACTCTTCCCAATGCCCAAAGCTCCCATAAGAACAATTTTAAACTTTCGATTTATAATAACCTAATTTATCTAATAAAGAATGTTAAGGACTCCTTCTAATTGTTGTTGATAAATCATACATTCTGATATAACTTGATTTATTTATTTACCATAATAAGATGGGTTCTTTTCAAATGAAAAAGGCAATAAAATAATGAATTTCTCCCTTTTGTTTATTACAAATGAAATGAAAATTAGAATTTACTTAGAAGAATCCTTAAACATAGCAAGCCTCCTAACTAGATATATCTGATACTTTTAATTGTGTGTGTGTGCAAGGATAGTAAATTGAATAAAAAGTGTCATTGTGATATGATGTTTATAAAAAAATGAAGGGATGACTATTTTCACCATCGTAACTTTGAGTTAATTCTTTTGCTTCTGTTATGCCAAGTTAAGTATAAAGAGACAAAAAATTAAGACGAACAAAAACAAAGAATCTGAACTTTTAAAAGTTATATTTGTTACTTAGAACCTTATAAGCTTGAAAAGAGAGAAAGATAGAATTTGCCAAAGACCGATACAACATCCATCACACTAATAAATCCATAAAATGTAATAATATATCTAATTCATTTTTTTGATGATTATAAAGCCTCCGCTTATTGAAATAATATATTCAATTCATTTTTCACTAAACTTTAATCGAACAAATATGAAGCCTAATACTTATACAAGTCAATAACATTAAAGAGTTTATTAATTAAGGCCTTTATTTTGACTCAAAGTATAATACTTCCCAATTTTTTAAAAGCTTAATGTGGAATAACCTATTTATAATAAGAATGTTCAATTTGCAAGTGTATCTGACTACTTTGGCTTCTTAAATTAACAGGTTTGACCTATAATTTGCAAGTGTATAAGCAAGCTTTAGTTTCAACTAATCCCATTGTGTATTTAATGTTATAAGAATATGATTATATTGAGAACATTCAAGAGGAAGAATTTACAAATGATTACTGAGACAATGATAAATTGTGAACCAAGTCTAAGGTCATTTTATGTCAGATACATTTTTAACTATATAAGTTTTCAATTTAAACTACCAGCAAAATTGAAGAGTGTATGTAGATGTGGTTGGGTTATCGAAGCCCCCCAAAATAATTTTGATTTTCCAAACTTCTTATACTAGTCACGAAACTAGGCCAAATCCTTAAAGAACTAAACACTAGTTTCTTAATTTCAAGTAATAAAATTAAAAAGGAGGTTTTGTTCAAGTAACTAATTAACTAAAATTAATAAGAAATCAACTTAAATCAATTGAATACAAAAGTGAGTAAGTTGAGATTACCAAACTCCGATTCAAGGGAAAGATCTCATTTAATTATAACATTGATCATTGGTTTAAAGAGAATATTTTCACAATTCAAGCAATTAGTCTGAAACATATTAAGATAGTTGTAATAAGTCTCATATTTTCCTAAATTAATTACTTCAAACCTAGCATCGAAACCAAAATTTATCATCTATTGACTGGGTGTGATAGTATTCCATATAAAATAAACAATAGCAATAAGCTTAGTGAAAAAGACTGACCCTAAATTGAATAATTGAAATAATTGTAATTATTCAACTTAGTTTTCTTGTTTATCGTAAGTTAAATATAAAAATTCATAAATAACTTATTTGCTACTTGTACCAATCCTTCATGACAATTATGGATCATTGAATTCCTGGATAGTGATATAATAATCAATATTCAATTAAATTGTCAGAGTAATCAAAAATTAATCATTCATGAAATATGAGAACTCAAAACAAGAAATACTTGGATTAAAAAGTGAATAAAAGTTTGGAACACAAAACCTCACAAGGTTATAACTAGAATATCAAATCTCCTTGAATCAGATCGATTAAGTTTAGCCATACATGATTTTTTCTCCAATAACAAAAATATAAGAAAAACAAAGAATTGGGAAAAACGTAAGAAGAGAGATAACTTTTTTGTATTGTGAGTAACATCCCTTTTATAGGGTTTTATGATCTAATCCTAATTTAATTCTAACTTTTAAGGATGTCTATCTAAAAAACATTCAAATACCTACATGGTAGGGATAGAAAGAAGTCCTAATTAAACTATAACTCTTCAACTGATCAGCTTTATCCATTCAGTATACTCTTCACTTCATCTAAAATTTGTGATTGCCATAAGTAAAGTTCCAATTTGATGCAATCTCTACTTTTCATCTCCTAAAACAAAACAAACATTAATTTTAATATTTAAGCACCAAAATTAATTTAAAACAAAGGAGATAATATTAAATAATATAGTAAGATAAATGGTAGGTGGCATTTGTACATACTTTTCTTAGGATAATTTGTTAGTTAATTGTGATAAATTGATTGTTGTTAACTTGTTCAGCTTATATTTTGTCTTATTATCATATAATTGCATGATTATGTATGAATTTATGTGAATATGCATGAATGAGTGTGAATTAGGTCTTTAAGGTTAGGTTTTGCATGAATTTTGCATGACTTTTTTGCACATCTTTTTCTTACATTATGTTGGTATTAATTGCATGTGCTTTAGGCATGATTAAGTGATTAATTTTTTTTCTTAATCAATAGGTTGAAGGTGGTTTTAAGGGATGGAAGGATAGAAGAACCAAAGAGAATGCAAGTCATGTGACCCAAAGGAAAGTTGGAATTTTCCTAGGCTAACCCATCACCAATGTTAAGCTTTTGCAAGATACAATTCTTATTAGATGTTTTGAGTTTTTAATCCAAAAGAAAGATGAGAAATTAAGTTTCAAATTGGTGAAATAACAGCCCAATTTGGATAAGAAATGTGGATTGAAATCGAGACAGAAAACAAAGTTTTCTGGAAAATTCCAGCTGGCAACTTCCTCCTTCCTACATCATTTTAAACATTAAATAGGTTATAAAAACTCAATTTTAAACCCTAGAAAAGAAGAGGTCGTGTAGACATCCAAGGGAGAGAGAAGAACAAATTTTTTAGAGAAGAAACAAGAGATTTCAAGGTGGAATCAAAGGATTTCAAGGCAACACAAAGCTGCCATGATAAAATTCCAGCTTTGCTCTTCAATACATAAGCCTTACTTCTTCTCTCTTCTTGCTTCTTTGTTATATTTTGTTGATTGAGAAGGATCTATAGATATGTTATCAACATGTTGGGTGAGATTTTTATGGATTTCTAAGTAGTTATTAGGGTTGTTATTATGGCGCCCCAATACTCCTCTGGGAGGATACGAGAGTGCCGCATCGAACTCACAAACAGAAATAAACAACAGATCGATGTAATAGCATTCCAAAAACACTGAACATTCATAAGTTCACAAAGCAGCCTATATTATGGTTATTACAAATCTTCATAAAAAAATTTAAATTCATAAATACAACATATACAAGCCAAAAATCAACTCAAAATACATTTTTTTCAAAATAAAAACTCAAACTCCTTTGACCATTACGGTTAACTTGTCCCAGTCCTTAAGTCCTTCTCTCTAAACCTACACGGGGCAAATCCACTTTACTAAGCATATAGCTTAGTGAGTAATATCTAAACTAAATATAACCACAAAATATATTGAATCATGTTATACAGAAGCATCTTAACATACTGAAATTCAGAACAGAATAAGATTTATTAATGAAAACACTTTGCATGCTAAAGTCATACATTTCAATAACAGAATAGAACATACAGAAATGCAGAACAAATTTTTAAAATAGGTTGTTAGCCCATCAATTCAAAAATAGGTTTTTTTCTTATCAAAGCTTATCAGAGATCAAAGTACAAAATGAGTTAGACAGTAAACCCATGAATAGCAATAGGTAACGGGACTTATACAGAGGGAGACTGAAGTCTCGCACCGAAGTGTTATAGAGGGAGACCGAAGTCTCAACACCGAAGTCTCATAGAGGGAGACCGAAGTCTCAACATTGAAGTGTCACAGAGGGAGACCGAAATCCCGACACCGAAGTGTCACAAAAGCAGCTACAGACCCTTCTAGTCATGCCTATTTACCCTCAACTAGGACTTAACAGATTCAAAAACCAAACAAATTATTTCATGTGCATAATAATTAGTCAATCATATTTACATGCATCAAACATTTCAAACATTCATTGTCCCGATGTTCAAAACACAATCAACATAAAACATAATTTAATTAAGTACTAAACAGAACAAAATAAAATGTGAGTGTCCTAAAGATTACTGATAACCATTTACATTACAAATACTCAAGGAGTACTTACTGAATTTCTTACAAATATTCATCAAGAATTACTTACAAAATTTCTTACTAGATTACTTACTAAAGCTCCCTTTTTGCTTATTGCCTCGAAGTCCCGATAATATCTAGAAGTGATTGCTTTATGCATTCCTCTACAACATTTAACACAAACACATCTTAGTATTATGCATGATTATGAAATCATTTATGTAAATTCATGTATACCAAATATGTATGATGTATGTTCATGACAAATTCCTGGGTTACTTATCCTTAATCTTGTCACATTATCAGTCATGTGAAACCATACTCAATTGCTCAATCCAGACTTATCTCACAACCAACTTTCGGGTCCACTTTGTTCAGTTATTCCCATCAAAAGGCAAGCTAATTTGATAACAATTCCTTCTAGAAACTTGTTCTTCCATGTCTTAAATTTCTAATGAAACCAAGATCATTCCATTTAGTTTTGTATACTAAAAGTTATACTCAAAAGATCTCAGACTGTACTTAAGTTTCAACAGAATTCTTATTTCAACTTCAAATCAGATTTTTAAATTCTTATAAGTAGAATTAGAATTCAATCTCTTTAGACGATCTGTATTCTTATGACTCTAGTTTAATTAAAATTAAGAATCACTCCATTTAGAAATCTAAATATCAAAATATAATCAAAATACTAACATATATTCAATAAAATCATCCCAATTATCAAACTTCAACACAGTCACATTTCCATCTTAAATTAATCAATCAATACACTTTAGATGATTATAATTTTTGGTGGGGATAAAAATCAATGTCTTATGAGTCTATTAGTTTAAGAATCAAATCATTTAGACATTGAGTGAAGGAGTTATAACAAAAAGATCATAGGATGTTCAAAAAACAATCTTCTTCAAAAAACATGGAAGTCGTAATCATGCACCTGCACGAACTGTGACATTCCAGATGGACCAATAAACGATCGCGACTTGATAACCCCTTCAACAAAGTCACAACCATGCAGAAGCATGATCACGACATCCTCCTTCTTCACCGAACTAAATTTCTTATTCTTCTTTCATTCTTTTCTCAAATTTTCTCACTTTCATCCTATTCAATGAAAACATATATCACTTCAACCAATTCCTCTACTTCAATTTTAGTTCTACAATACACAACAAAACCAAAATTCTAGACTAAACCCAATCATCAAAATAGAGCATTATTCACGTAACTCTTTCATATTTTTCTACATTTTCCCCATCTTCTTCCTCTCTTCTCCTTAATCCTTCATCACTAACTTGTATACTTTCCTTTACCATTTCATTTCATTTCTATACTATCTGAACTCATTCAAAACACAACTCAAAAATCAAGCTTATAGCCAGACAATAAATGTTGGACCCCGAATTTTTTGTATTATTATCAATTTATTTGTTTCATTATTTTTAGAATTGAGTCATTAATTTGGTGACTATAAGATGAATTAGAAATTTAGAAGGGGAATGTTAAAATTAAATTAGGATTAAGTGAAGTGTTAGATTTAATAGTCTAAGTAGTGAGTAGACTTATGTTAAAAGAAGGAAGGGCAACCTTGGAAGGGCAAAACAAAGGAGAGGCAATTTGGGAAGAACAAGGCAAAAATTGTCTTGAATTAAGAGAGAAGAAGAGAGAAGTTATGAGAAAGGGAAGAAAAGAGAGAAAAAAAACGTGAAATAAGAGAGGAGAAGAAGAAGAATCATGGAAGCTAAGGAAGAAGAAGAGAAAATCGTGAGAAAGAAAGAAAGAAGAAGCAAAAAGAAGAGGAAATCATCTTGTCAAGGTAAGTTCATCTTTTTTTCTTGTTTTGTTAGAGAAGGAAATAGTGAGAGAAAGGGATTTTGTGTAGAGAATGAAAGGTTTGTGTTGGAAGAAGATGAATTAAGAGAACCTAATTGATTTTAGGGTTTCTAAACTAGGTCTTGTGTTTTTTAACCTAGATGGACTATGGGTAGGTTAGGTTTGAGCTTAATTTGTGTTTATTGAAATTTTTGTGATTTTTGAAGTTTATGAATTTTATTAGAATGTTGTTTTGAATGGAATCTTAGTTTTTTTAGGAAACCAAGAGAATCCTACCCAAAAGCAAGAGGAAAGACAACCTTCAGTTGGATTTTTTAGCAAATTAGGTGGGTAATGTATTTATGGTTGTTGTAAAATTAAGCAAATTCTTGCCTATGTGTATATGATAATTGCTTGAATTTGACTTGTTTGTGAATGTTAGGAATTGCTTGATGATTGATGACTATTTTATACCTTGAAAAAGGTTATGATATTTGTATAAATGAAAAGAAGAAAAAGAAAAAGAAGCATGAGACTATGAATTTGTGATTGACTAAATTGAGCATGAAATTGTTTGTGATTGGGCAATAGAGAAATCCATTTCATTAGTCATGTGCATGTTGACCTATAGCCTTCTCTCAGCTACCCGCTTGAGGCCACTAGATCCTAAGAAATTGGACTTGTTTTTGTTCACAGTGTAAACTTCGATTTATCCATTTCGTTCCACGAAACTCTTGAGCCATTTGTTGTTCATTTCATCATTTCATCATTGAGCATGATGCATAATTAAGTATTATGCTTTGATGGATAATTACATGTTATGTCTTAGGTGATGATAGTTTGTTAACTATGAGTTTTGAGTTTGAATTGATGCATATTAAATTACTAGATTTATATATACATATGCTTGAATTTGTGGCCAATTACTGATGGCTATAAATATATTAGCCATTGAGTTGTGTAGCTCACCCACTATTCCCTCCTTAGGTGTAGAACGAGAAAGTTAGTGATCCTTGAAAGGCAATTGGACAAACTCTGAGATAGTTAGCTTTTGCACTAAGCTAGTTCGAACACTTTTGGATAGCCTATTAAGCATGCTTAACATTGAGCATCCACTTGTATTTGTATTAAGTTAGTGATGTGTAAGTTGATATGTAAGTAAAGCTTGTTCAAATATTTACGTTGCTTAGTAACAAGAATGAGAATTTGAGGATTTCCTTTTTGTGTATCATTATGTTATTTTAAAGGTTGAATATGATAGTTGTGGAAGTGGAATATATATGTGCATAGTCTTCTTCATTGAGATTGCAAATTATTGTTAGTTTTAGAATAGCATCTTAAAGATTTGAAACGATCTATGGGATGAATCATTTGAGGTAAGATTCAAGAGTTTAGCAAAAAGTACTTAGTAGTTGAATTGATATGAAGAGATATTGTATTTTGCATGCTTTCATTGGTGTAGAAATTGTATTCTAAACTTAAGGGAAAAACTTCATCTATCTAGGTAGAATTAACCAAAGTTTCCTTCATGAAAGTTGTAGCTTATCCTTCTAGCTTTCCAATGATATAAAGTATGAAATTTTTTGACAACAGAGTTAAGAGATATGATGATTATATTTGGTGATGCTGCATAGGATGTATATGCAGAACAACTATGGTAATAATGAGAATTTATTGTATGTGATGAGTCATTTGAGTTGAGATTTGGGAGTTTAATGCAATCAAACTGGTAATTGAATGTTTAAGTAGTGACATTGCATTAGAAGAAGTGAATTTGGGAAGATTATAAGTGAACATGATGCTAGAATTGATGTAGGAACCATGGGAAAGGCATTGGAAGGTTTGGGGGTCACATATGTCCATTAGGCGAACATTAAATCCATTAAATGGACCTTCTCAAGTCTAAAAATACCGCCAGCCTAGTGCATGTCCATTAAACAGAGATTAGGTCCATTAAATGGACCTTTACAAGTTTGGAAAATGCTCCAGACCCCATATATGTACTTTAGGTACAGATGTAAACTTTTAGAAATTCAAGATTTTGACCCTCTAGATGGAAAAACCTCTCTTTAAGTCTTCACAAAAATTGTATATCTCAAAGTCCTCTTAGAAACTGTCTTAAAATGATCTTAATCAGATATTCCTAGTGAAAGTTATGCTAATTGTCCCAAGATAGGTATAATATGATTGAGGATATAATCATGGTTGATTTTTTTGGCCATAAATTTATTGTCCAACCTCCAAATGAAGTGATTCTTAAACCAATAGATTCCTAAGAAAATTTTATATCTCTCCATAAAAATTGGCATCCATAGGTGTTGATTTATAAAAGATTTATGGAGAGAAATTGAGGAAATTGATTGGAAGAGCATGAATTGGTGGTTTATTGAACATACTTCAGTATTTTAATCGTATATTGATTTTTAGAGCTTTGAATGAGATGATTATCATTTCAAAATAAACTAGATACATGGAGCTACAATTATTCTGAAGAAGTCAAGTGGTGATTTAGGTGTCTGACTAGTGTGTGCTCGCCCCTTATGGTTTGAGATGTTATGAGAATGATGACAAAGGAGATTTCATTGATATAACCTTACAAAGAAATACGGTCATGTCTTATGATATTTGGAATGATAGATGGGCTCCAAAAATGGGGCCCAACATCTTGTGATATTAGAGCTTAAGTTTTTCATAGGCTTAGAATGTATAGTAGTATGAATTGTTATGCTATGTGATTTCTTGTTGCATCGTGAATTAATTAACTGCATTAAGTGACATGCATACATATAAGAAATAAGATTAAAATGAAGTGTAAGCTAATAATTAGTGTTTCAATTAAAGGAGTAAGAAGCCACCTCTTAGAAAGACACGAGAAGTTTTGCAAGGATCAATTGTACCTGACTCTTCGCCAAGAGAGGATAGTACTGATGTCGGATCCCGTTTCCGAGACCCGACTTCGCACTGCTCTGATACAATAAGTTGTCAGAACCTGATTCGGAGACCGGATCCCGATTGCTTATAACTTACACTTACTCTTTCTCTCTGATACCACAAGATTTCGGATCCCGTTTCCGAGACCCAACTTCGCTATCCTGAAACCTTGCGCTTATTACACTTGCTGTGCTATATGCTGCTGTTCTATGAAAGTGGTGAGCGCACACTACCTAAACATCATAATTACAAATTTACTTGTTCATAAAAAATAAAGATTAAAGCCTCACGGTCGTTTATAGGCAAGAATCACCTTAATCGGAGTTATATAACTCAAGATACACTCCAAAAACCTAAAAGAGTTCATACCCGAAACA
>JANIHY010000008.1:39021832-39043648 GCA_027479065.1 Erythroxylum brevipes | reverse complement strand
AGAGTCGACCCGAGGTTGCATCCTGTATTGCAATCCTTGGTATAAATTTTATTTGACCGGTTTCCGAGGATCAATTCTTTATTTGAACGATAAGCCGCCGATCACTAAACCTGGTTGTGTACTGGCAAATTTTCGATTAAGGCCAATGTTGAATGAGAAGATTAAGGAATTGTAGAATCAAGATGATTATTTAAGCAAGCTTAGAGAAGAGATTAAAAATGGTAAACCTTCTAAAATAGAGGTAAGGGAAGATAGATTGATGGTGGTAAGTCACAGACTATGTATTCCTAATATGCAAGAGTTGAAAGACAAAATTCTTGATGATGCACACCTTATGCAATGCACCTGGGAAGTACGAGAATGTACAGAGATTTGAAAGAAAACTTTTGGTGGAAAACAGTGAAGAAAGATGTTGTAGAGTATGTTAAAAGATGCTTAGTGTGCTAGCAAGTTAAAGCTAAATACCAGGCACCTTCAGGCAAGTTTAAACCTTTGCCGATTCCAAAATGGAAATGGGAGAAGATTACGATGGATTTCTTGATAGGATTGTCGAGGACTAGTAGGAAGCATGATGCAATATGGGTGATTGTTGATAGACTGACTAAGTCAACAAATTTCTTGCCAATTAAATAGAAGAATTCTTTGCATGCTTTGGCCAAGAAATATATAGATGAGATAATCATACTTCATGGGATTCCAATTTCAATAGTCTCGAATAGAGATCCCAGGTTTATCTCTAGATTTTGGGAAAGCTTACAGGAGGTTTTGGAAAATAAGTTGCACTTTAGTATAGCTTTCCATGCACAGAAAGATGAAAAATCGGAGAGAACAATACGAACTTTGGAGGCAATGTTGAAAGTTTGTGTTATGGATTTCAAAGGCTCATGGGATGATCATTTGCCTTTAATTAAATTTGCTTATAATAATTCCTATCACTTGAAAATTCAGATGGCACTTTATGAAGTTTTGTATGGTAGGAGGTGTAGAACTCCTATTTGTTGGGATGAAAAAGGTGAACGGATGCTTTTAAGGCTTGAGTTGGTGCAAGTTGTGGTTGATAAGATTAAATTGGTGAAACAGAGAATTAAAGCAGCTCAAGACATAATGAAGAGCTATGTAAATGCACATAAAAAAGAGATGGAATTTGAAGTTGGAGATAAAGTGTTTCTTAGAGCTTCTCTATGGAAAGGAGTTTTGAGATTTGGTAAGAAGGGTAAGCTTAGTCTAAGATACATAGGCCCATATGAGATCATTAAGGAGATTGGACCTTTAGCCTATAAGTTAGCTTTTCCACCCAAATTGTCTAAGATTCACAATGTCTTCCATGTATCGATGTTGAGGAAGTATCGATCCAATCCTTCACACATAGTTCAACCTTTAGAGATCCATATAAGGGAAGATTTGACATATGAGGAGCAACCAGTGGAGATCCTAGATTCGAAGGAAAAGGTTTTGAGAAACAAGATTGTGAAGCTGGTTAAAGTCTTATGGAAGAATCATTCGACGAAGGTGACAACATGGGAGCCTTTGGAAGCCATGAAGAAGAAGTTTCCACACCTCTTCAATGTCTTAGGTATGAATTTCAAGGACAAAATTCTTTAAGGGGGAGAATTGTTAGACCCAAAAAAATTTTATTATTATTGATTTATTGATTTCATTATTTTTAGAATTGCGTCGTTAATTTGGTGAGTATAAGTTGAATTAGAAATTTAGAAGGGTAATGTTATGATTAAATTAGAATTAAGTGAGGTATTAGATTAAATAGAGTTCGTAGACTTATGTTAAAAGAAGGAAAGGTAAATTTTGAATGGAAAAACAATGAAGGGGCAATTTGGGAAGAACAAGAAAAAATTTGTCTTGAATTAAGAGAGAAGAAGAGAGAAGTCATGAGAAAGGGGAGAAAAGAGACAAAAAAAAGTGAAAAAAGAGAAGAGAAGAAGAAGAATTGTGGAAGCTAGGGAAGAAGAAGAGAAAATCGTGAGAAAGAAAGAAAGAAAGAAAAAGAAGAGGAAATCATCTTGTCAAGGTAAGTTCATCTTTTTCTTCTTGCTTTGTTAGAGAAGGAGTTAGAGAGAGAAAGGGATTTTATGTAGAGAATGAAAGGTTTGTGTTAGAAGAAGATGAATTAAGAGAACGCAATTGATTTTAGGGTTTCTAAACTAGGTTTTGGGTTTTCTAACCTAGATGGACTATGGATAGGTTATATTTGAGCTTAATTTGTGTTTATTGCAATTTTGTGATTTTTGAAGTTTATAAATTTTATTGTAATGTTGTTTTGAATGGAATCTTGGTTGTTTTAGGAAACCAAGAGAATCCTACCCAAGAGCAAGAGGAAAGAAAACCTTGAGTTGGATTTTTTAACAAATTAGGTGGGTAATGTATTTATGGTTGTTGTGAAATTGAACAAATTCTTACCTATATGTGTAAGTTGATTGCTTGAATTTGACTTGTTTGTGAATGTTTGAGATTGCTTGATGATTGATGACTATGTTATACCCTGAAAAAGGTTATGATATTTGTATAAATGAAAAGAAGAATAAAAAAAAGAAACATGAGACTATGAATATGTGATTAACTGAATTGAGCATGAATTTGTTTATGATTGGGCAAGAGAGGAACCCGTTTCGTTAGTCACGTGCACCTTGACCTATAGCTTTCTCCCGGCTTCCCACTTGAGGCCACGTGATCTTGAGAAATTTGACTCATTTTGTTCACGGTGTAAACTTTGATTTATCTGTTACGTTCCACAAAACACTCGAGTCATTTGTTGTGCACTTCATATTTGATTTGTTGAGCATGATACATAATTAAGTGTTATGCTTTGATGGATAATTACATGTCATGCTTTAGGTGACGATATTTTGTTAAATATGAGTTGTGAGTTTGAATTGTTACGTATTGAATTGCTAGATATATACGTACATATGCTTGAATTTATGGTCAATTGCTGATGGTTATAAATATATTAGCCATTGAGTTGTATAGCTACCACCCCACTATTCCTTCCTTAGGTGTAGAGCGAGAAAGTTAGCAATCCTTATAATGCAATTGGATAAACTCTGAGATAGTTAGCTTTTCCAGTAAGCTAGTTCGAACATTTTTGGATAGCTTATTAATTATGACAAACATTGAGCATCCACTTGTATTTTATTAAGTTAGTGATGTGTATGTTGATATGTAAGTAAAGCTTGTTCAAATATTTACCTTGCTTAGTAATAAGAATGAGAATTTAAGGATTTCCTTTTTGTGTATGATTATGTTATTTTAAAGGTTGAGTATGAGGGTTATGGAAGAGGAATGTGTATGTGCATATTATTATTCATTGAGATTGTAAATTGTTGTTAGTTTTAGAATAGCATGCTAGAGACTTGAAAGGTTGTATGGGATGAATCATTTGAGGTGAGATTCAAGAGTTTAACGAAAAGTACTTAGTAATTGAATTAATATGAAGAGATATTGCACTTTGCAAGTTTTCATGGGTGTAGAAATTGTGTTCTGAAATCAAGGGACAAAATTCATCTATCTGGTTAGAATTAGCCGAAGTTATCTTTATTAAAGTTGTAGCTTATCCTTCTAGCTTTCTAACTATATAAATTATGAAATTTTTTGACATCGGAGTTAAGAGATATGATCATTATAGGTGGTGATGCTGCATAGGATGTATATGCAGAACAGCTACGGTAATAATGAGAATTTGTTGTATGTGGTGAGTCATTTAAGTTGAGATTTAGGAGTTTAATGCTATCAAATTGGTAATTGAATGTTTAAGGAGTGACATTGCATTAGAAGAAGTGAATTTGGGAAGATTATGAGTGAACATGATGTTAGAATTGATGTAGGAACCATTGGAAAGGCTTTAGAGGTCACATATGTTCGTTAGACAAACATTAGGTCCATTAAACGAACCTTCTTAGGTTTAAAAAAGCCCCCAGCATGTCCGTTAAACGAACATTAGGTCTATTAAATAAACATTTACGGGTCTAGAAAATGCTCCAGACCATGTGTATGTCCGTTGGGTACAGGTGTATGTCCGTTAAACAGACATACACTATACACTTTCAGAAATTTGCAAATTTGACCCTCTAGATGGCAAAATCTCTCTTATAGGTTTTCATTAAAGTTGTAGATCTCAAAGTCTTCTTTGAAACCGTCCTAAAATTACTTTAATCGTATAGTCCTAGTGAAAGTTATGTCAATTGTCCCAAGATAGGTACAATATGATTGAGGATATATTCATAGTTGATTCTTTTAGCCATAACTTCGTCATCCAACCTCCAAATGAAGTGATTCTTAGACCAATAGATTCCTAACACATTCTTACTAGTGTAGGCTTGCCCCTTATGGTTTGAGATGTTATGAGAATGATGAAAAAGGAGATTTCATTGAAATAACCCTGCAAAGAAATACACTCACATCTTATGATATTCAGAATTATAGTTGGAATTCGAAAATGGGGTCAAACACTAAAAACTGATACATACATATATTTCACCATTTATAACTTTCTCTCTCTATTGTTAAAGTTGTAACATTAACAACTTACAAATCAAAATAGGATCTATAACTATACGGTTCTACTCCACATTATCTGTTATGGTCTACTTCACTAAGTTTCTCTTTAAGCTACATGCAATCAGTATTACAACACCTACACATTGTAATGCATAATAGTCACTCATTCGAAACCTCTCTCTCTACTACATAACTCATCTTTCTCATTACTAACACCAAATTTGCTTCATACACAACTCATGCATGTATTCATTTCCAACACATAAAAAATCATCAAACTCATTCATAAAATTTAGAAACTTAAAACTTTACTTACCTAATTGTTCAAAAAAATTCTAGCTATGATAGTGAAGAGCAGGGTTTCGATGGATGGGGGAGAAAATAACAAGAACAGGTAGAAACAAACACTAGCTGGGTTGAAATGTTTGCATGCAGAGAATAACACTAATGTAGGAATCAAGACCAGTATTTCGGTGATGAGGGTTCAGTGATTTCCAAAGAACACTGACAAAATCTAAAGAACAACAATGCTCTAGTGATTTGCCTTTCAAAACCACGTGCTTATGTGTGCTACTAACACCTTGCCTTGTGTCACCATGCATGTGTACCACTTGTGTCTTGTCACTTGAATTAAGATTAAAAGGGTGATTATTAGAGATTAATGAGAAATTAGGAAACATAATTTTATGCATCATATGGTATATTTAAATATGTGAATTATGTCGATATTCATTGAAAAAATTGTACATGCATTCATTGGCATTTTTTGGGTGTAATTGAGTTATAAATGTGAATAAAATATTAAATGTGGTTTTTATGTATTGAAAATTTATTTCGAAGTATCGTTATTATTTCAAAATTTTTGATGAATTTTAAAAATTTTCCAAAAAAGGAAAAGAAAAAAAAGACAAATGGGAGTGTGACACGTGGTAGCCTCACATGCATTACAAATGGATTACATGCATGGGTGCCAAGTGTAAGTTATAAAAAAAAATAAAAGAAGAGAAGAAGAACACTTCTTTAGCTCTTTCGGTGTTCTTCACTGGACATTATCCAATTCTCTTCTTTGAACATTCATCACCGAAACACTTGTTCAATATTTTATATTTGGCAATCCATATGTATTTCTATGTTTCCATTCATCTTTGATTTCCTCCAACCATCGAAACTTGTCATTCAATATCACTGCTGGAATTTTTCTAACATCAAGTAAGTTGTTTTTTCAGATTTATTGGATATTGTAAATGTCTTTGATGATGTTTTAATTAGTGGAAATGAGTTCATGTAGGAGGTGTGTAAGAGGGATAGCTTCGGTGATGTTAAAAATGAGTTAACTGAGAATTTAGTGAAATTAAGATGTATAAAAACTGTGAATATAGAATTGTGAGAATCTGAGTTTAAAGTGAATTTGAGGAGTGGGCAATTGCAAAAATTGGAAATAGGATCTATTTTAGCTTCAAGTGAGTTATGGAAGAGTTCTAGAAAATCACAAAAGAAGAAAAATTGTAGAAGAATGAAAGTCTAGAAAATATGTAGAAAGTGATGAAAAACAACTGTGAGTAATGTTCTATTTTTAGGTCTTGTATTTGATCTTGCATTTGAGATGAAAAGAACAAAACTATAAGATGAAATGAAGATTTGGATGAGGTTATTGCTGGATATTAAAATACATGCAAAAACATATATGCAGCTAAACATGCTCTATTTTTGGTATACATGCATAAATGCTTGGATAAAGTTAGTGATGGATTTATGTGAGATCAGAGTTAAAGAGAACATAGAGTAGTGTGGTGTTATGTTTTAAGAAGGATTAAAATGACAAGAAAACATGGAATGAAGATGGAAAAAAATGCAGAAAAGTGGAATATGCTCACGTGAACAGTGCAGTTTTTGTTATGTATGTATAAACTTTTGAATTTTTGATTTATTTGTGTTGGGTTTATTTGTGATGGAAGTTGAAAAGATAGTTTATGGTGTAAATATATTAGTTGTGAAGTGTAGGAAGCAGAATCTAGACCCAAAAAAAACTAGGTTGAGAAGACGAAGAGGAAGCTGTGTTTTATTAATTTTAGAGAGAGAAAAGGTGATGGTTGCATGTATGAGTTTGAGAATTAAGAGTATTTTTCTGAACAGCTTTAAGTCTTTTGGCTATAACTTTTCCATCCAAACTCCAAATGAGTTGAAACTTGAACCAATAGATTTCTAAAATAGTTTTAAATCTCTTCATAAAAATTTAGATATATCTGAATTAATTTGAAAATCATTGATAGGATGAAATTGTGGAAGTCTGCTGGAATGTTATGAACTGGAAAATTTTCATGAACATGCTTTAGTATTTTGATTATAACTTGATCTGTAGATTTCCAAATGAGTTGATTCTTTATTCGAATTAAACTAAATACATAATAGAACTTTCTTGAAGAAGTCAAATTTTAATTATACCTCTAAGACTTTCAAAATTGGCATGAAATTGAGTCTAAGCTTAGGTTGTAGCATTACCAGGGACAAAAATCATGTCCTGTGGTTATTGAATAAACTGTATTGATGTAGGCCAAATTATACTAAGGTGTCTTCACCGAAGTTGTATCTTACTCTCTTAGCTTTAAATTGGTATAAAGTTTGCAATTTTTGGAATCTATAATTGAGAGATATGAGGTGTACAACTTGAATGCATGATCGTGCATTAGCCAAAATTTCAAATTTACATAGTCTATGTATTTTAAACATAAATCATAGAATAATGAACCAAATTGAATGATCTTGGTATCATTAGAAACTTAAAACATTGGAGAACAACCTTTTAGAAGGAACTGTGGCCTAATTTTTTCATTTACCTTATCAAAATAATTATATAATGTTAACATGAAATTATATTATGAGAAAACAATCTAAAATGATCAATTGGGTTTTGAAATTACTTTCACATTGTTTTATTGTGGTCCAAACCCTAAGTATAAATTATATTGACGAGGGTTTACTATCTGAATGATATGGTGATAAAATCTCAATAAGATACCTGGAATTGTCATTGAACATGCATTGTGCATATTGTTTATACATTGATGTGCATAAAGAAATACTTATACATTTACGCAAAATTGTGATATATGAGAATGTGTTTTGTATGATATAGAGGAGCACATTGGACACTAGTCAAACATTGTCGGACCATCTAGGCAATAGCAAATTGGAGTGTCCTGTGAATAACCTAAGATGCTCTCACCTTGATTTGTTTTGTTTATTACTGAATTGAATTTGATATTGATGAATGTGTACTCAATTCCAGACTATAATTATCTGAGACGTTCAATGCATATGAATATCATTGGAAGTGCTACTTGTATGTGAATGAGAATGACTAATTGACTTTGATATGTAATGATTGTGTTCTAAATTCCGAACATGAATTGTCCGAGTAGTTTAATATTTGGGTATGTATTGGAAGTGTTATGAATTGTTGCAAACCTTTATATGATATTTGAATTCTCTGTGAAGGTTGAATATTGGACTTAGGTCTAATGATTATGAGATTCTAATTATGCATCATTTGTGATTGTTATACATGGTAATTTCTATAATTTATGCATTTCATAAAATGTATTCTCAGATAAAGGCGTTGTGACCAGAGTAGCCCATTTGATAGAGTTTTGAGCTCGATTTTCTACACATAGAGTATGTAAAGCTTTTCTCCATGATATATGTTTTTAACTGAGCCTAATGGGCCAGTATTTGTATCTATATGTGAAAGGCACTTGATCACAACAATAATAACGAATATGGGGTCTCATATGCATTTGTATTGATATATATATGTTCTGATTCACAATGACATCATGATTTGCCATGGTAATGTATGTATTTGGATTGTACAAGATCTAAATTATTATACGTGAATTATGTGATCTTGTGTGATTGACCTAGGTGATATGATCAATGATGGTTCACTCATTGAGTTCGTAAAACTCATAAAAATTACAACTTGGCTTTTCAGGTACGAGACAGGAGACCTAGTTCCTTATACTAGAGTAAAGGGTCCTTTTGGATTAAGTTAGGGTTCAGAGGTCTGTCAGCTGACATCAGAAGAGTTTTAGCTTATGTTTTGTAGTCTTCCTAGAACTTGTATAAGGTTTTGTAAGTATTTGTTAATGGATATAGTGTAAGCTTTTTTTCAATAAATACAATGTGAGTTTCTTGACAATGAATGCAAGGAATGGTTTTAATTTGATGACTTTTAAATTATGTTAGCTGATACCATGTTAAGTTGGATTTATGTTCGCTTTAACATGCCATTATCATAGGATATGTACTTGAATGTCCTTGGGTGTTTGGTTATATGCTCTATGATAGTGGGATGTTTCATTTTTGGTATCAGAGCATGGTTTGGCATCTTTAGGGACAAATATGAGTTAAGATATGACAAATAGTGAGAAATTTAGAAAGTGATCACACTTTTGTTCGTTATAGGTCACCTTCCATAGGAGATCATATTGGAGAGTCAACTGACATGGAGTCTATAAGAGCCAATGTAGAGTCTCCTATACCTAAGTTTGCTCAGATGCCTCGGAGCATTACAAAAAGGTGAGAAAGAAGATATGATAAGCTGAGAAAGTAGGGGGCTGTAGACTTCTACGGAAGTACAGACCCAGCTGAGGCAAAAGGGTGATTAGAGGGAATTAGAAGAGTGTTCAACCAGATGGACTGTGAGGCACATGAAAGATTTGATTATGCAGTCTCACTACTGCAAGGTCCCGCATACGAGTGGTGGAAGATTGTTCCAGGCAGTTCTGCTAGACCTTGTAATTTGACTTGGGAAGATTTTTTGAGAGTGTTCGAGAGAACTATATGTCGAAGATTTATATGGATCGGAAGATGAAAGAATTTTTAGACTTGAAGTAAGGTAGGTTATAGTGGCAAAGTATGAAATAAAATTTAACGAGTTAATAGGGTATGTAACTACATTGGTCCCAACAGAGGATGACAAATGTAGATGGTTTGAGGATGGTTTGAATATGGAGATCATAACAAGATTAAACATTTCTAATTTGGGTAGTTTCACAAAACTCTGAGCGACCTCAATCAAAATTGAACTGTTGACAGGAGGTTAGAGGAAAGAGGTAGGATGAATTTCAGGTCGATTTTGGTAGAAGCTTTAAAAAGCACCAGAACATGTCGTCTTGATTCTAGGCTAGATTGAGACAATCTGGATGCTGATCAAGAGGTGGATTTGCTCAGACTAAAAGAAGTAGAGGACAAATGCCCTCCAACTAGACTCAACAACTACCTAATTGTGAACACTGTGGTAAGGAACACGGTGGTGAATGTTAGAGGGTGACTGGAGCTTGTTTCCACTGTGGCTTGATAGAACATCTGATCAGAGATTGTCCTGAGATGTCAGGATCACATTCTGGACCTAGAGGAGGAACAATGACTGAGATAACAGTTGAATAGATTAAAGCTAGCAGGTCTACACAGAGAGGCAGAGGTAGAGGCAAAACTCAATTAGCAGGGCCTAGTGTTAAGACTGAGGTATGGAGTAACCAGCCGCAATCTCAAACCAGGGTTTATGCCATCACCAGATAGGTGCAGAACTCCCCAGATGTGGTACCAGGTGTGTTTAATGTTTTTCATATTGAAGCATATGCATTGGTAGATCGAAGATCTATAAATTCATTCATCACACCGCATCTGGCATCGAAATTACATTGCGAGGGAGAGATACTGAAATGCGGGTTAGAGGTGAGTACTCCAGTGGGTAGTACAACAGTAGTTGGTGAGGTATGTAAAAGGTGTATAGTTAAAGGAAATTGATATAATTCTTGGGATGGATTGGCTTACCGCTCATCGGGCTGTAATGAATTGCTACACCAAGGAGGCAGTTCTTGAATCCCCTAATCAGCTGAGAGTAGTGTTTCAAGGAGTTAGTCAAGCTGGCATTTATAAGTGTGCTGAAATTGATCCGAGGTAGATGTGAGGCACATTTAGCCCACGTAGTTAATACTTGAAATGAATAAACCATTCAGGATATTCCAGTTGTTAGGGATTTCCTAGATGTGTTTCCTGCAGAATTATTAGGTTTACCCCCAAAATGGGAGACGGAGTTCAACATAGACCTTATTCTAGATACTGCTCCTATATCAATTCCTCCATATAGGATGGCACCTATTGAACTAAAGGAATTGAAAACCCAGTTACAAGAGTTTTTAGATAAGGGTTTCATCAGGCCTAATGTGTCACCTTGGGGAGCTCTGGTATTGTTTGTAAAAAAGAAGGATGGAACTCTTAGATTGTTTATTGATTATTGGCAGTTGAATCAGATAACAGTTAAGAATAAATACCCATTTCTGAGGATTGATGATTTATTTGATCAATTAAAGGGAGCTCAGGTGTTCACAAAGTTAGACTTGAGATCAGGTTATTATCAGTTGAAAATAGTTGAGGTTGATGTTCCCAAGAGTGCATTTAGAACAAGATATAGGCACTTCAAGTTTTTGGTAATGTCGTTTGGATTGACTAATGCTCTGGCAGCTTTTATGGCTTTAATGAATAAGGTATTTCATCCTTATTTAGATCGCTTTGTAATTGTCTTTATTGATGACATTTTGGTGTACTCGAAATGTAGAGAAGATCATACTACACATTTGAGATTGGTTCTCCAGATAATGAGGAAGAAACAGTTATATGCCAAGTTCAGTAAGTGTAAATTTTGGCTTGATCAAGTAGTATTTTTGGGTCAGATAGTGTCTAGACAAGGCATTTAAGTTAACCAAAGGAAAGTCAAAACGGTGATAAAGTGGTAGGCTCCAAGGAATGTGTCTGAGATCCAGAGTTTCCTTGGATTAGCTGGTTATTATAAAAGGCTTGTCGAGGGGTTTTCACTAATCTCAGCCCCTTTGAAAAAACTTTTGAGAAAGAATGTGCCTTTTAGATGGAATGATGATTATCAAGGAAATTTTGAGGAGCTTAAGTATCGGTTAACTACAGAACTAATGTTAGCTATTCCATCTAGCTCTGGAGGTTATGTTGTGTACAGTGATGCTTCACACTAGGGTTTACAATGTGTACTGATGCAGCATGCTAAAGTAATAGCATATGCATCGATGCAGTTGAGATTTCATGAATTTAATTATCCAATCCATGATTTGGAACTTGCTACAGTAGTGTTTGCCTTAAAAATTTGGAGACATTATTTGTATGGAAAAAATTTTCAGGTGTTCACTGATCATAAGAGTTTGAAGTATTTGTTAAGCCAGAAGGAGTTGAATATGAGAAGAGGAGATGGATAGAATTGTTGAAAGATTATGACTATACATAGTATCATCCTAACAAAGATGATGTAGTGGTTGATGCATTAAGTCAGAAGTATAATAACAGTGTGGCTCAAGTATAGTTATCGAGGTTACCTATCCTAGTTCAGTTGAGAGCACTGAATGTTGAATTCAATTTGAGGCGGAATGAAACATTGATAGCTACTTTGCAGTTGAAACCTGTATTGCTTGAAAGAATCAAAGAGGTTCAGAGTAGAGATCCAAAATTTATAAAGTTAATTGAGAAGTTAAAGGTGAATATGAATTCTTAATTTGAAGTGAGAGATGATACATTATGGTTAAAGCAAAGATTATGTGTGGCTGATGTTGACAATTTAAGGAAAGAGACTTTGGAGGAAGCACATGTAGCAGATTATGCTATGCATCCTGGTACCATCAAGATGTATAACACGCTGAAACAATATTATTGGTGGCCTAGTATAAAGAAGCAAGTAGCAAAGTTTGTTTCTAAGTATATAACTTGCCAAAAAGTTAAGGCTAAGCATCAGGATCCAGTTGGAAAATTACTTTCGTTACCTATTCTAGAGTGAAAATGGGAACGAATCATTGTGTATTTCCTTATGGTTTGCTGAGGACTCTGAAGTAACATGATGCCATCTGGGTCATTATTGATAGATTGACCAAGTCGGCTCATTTCTTGTCAGTAAGAGAAAATTGTTCACTAAATCAGTTAGCTCGGCGATATGTGAATGAAGTCATGAGGTTACATGAGGTTCTAGTGTCTGTTATGTTGGACAGGGATCCTAGATTTATCTCAAGATTTTGGGGTAGTTTACAAGCAACTTTGGGTACAAAGCTAAATTTTAGTATGGCATTTCATCCTCAAACAAATGGTCAGAGTGAGAGAATTATCAAGACTGTTGAGGATATGCTCAGAGCTTACATTCTGGAGTTTCAAGGAGTATGAGATCATTATTTAGCTTTGATTGAATTTTCTTATAATAATCAGTATCACAACAGTATCGGTATGGCTCCATACCGATACGTTGTACGGCAGGAAGTGTCGTTCGCCTTTATATTGGGATGAAAATGGTCTAAGAATTGTCAAAGGCCCAGAATTGATTCAGGATACTGTTAACAAGGTGAAATTGATCCTTAACAGAATTAAAGTAGCACAAGATAGACAGAAAAACTATGTGGATTAGCACAGACGAGATATGAAGTATCAGGTGGAGTATATCTAAAAGTATCACCTTGGCAAGGTGTGTTGAGATTTGGTAAGAAGGGTAAGTTAAGTCTAAGGTATATTGGTCCATATAAGATAATTGAAAGAATTGGATCATTGGCTTATAAGTTAGGCTTACCTTCTGAAATGGCTCAGATATATAATGTATTTCATGTAAGTATGCTTAGGTGATATCGATCAGATCCAACTCAAGAAATTGAAGTCTCTAATAATTTGAGTTATGTTGAAGAATCGCTGAAAATAATTGGCTATCAGAATAAGCAACTGAAGAACCGAGTGATCCCAATGGTGAAAGTCCTTTGGAAAAATCACTCGACTGAGGAAGCAACATGGAAAACTGAGGATCATATGAGGCGACAATATCCTCATGTATTCGAATTATCAGGTAAGAATTTTGAGGATGAAATTTTTTGTTAGGGTGGGATAATTGTAACATCCTGTCACTTGAATTAAGATTAAAATGGTGATTATTAGAGATTAATTGGAAATTAGGAAGCATAATTTCATGCATCATATGGTATATTTAAATATGTCAATTTTGTCGATATTCATTTAAAAAATTGTACGTGCATTTATTGGCCTTTTTCGGATGTAATTGAGTTATAAATGTCATTAAAATATTAAATGTGGTTTTTATGTATTGAAAATTTATTTGGAGAGTGTCATTATTATTTCAAAATTGTTGGAGAATTTTAGAAATTTTCCACAAAAAAAAGCAGAAAAAAGAGGCAAATGGGAGTGTGACACTTGGCAGCCTCACATGCCCAACAAATGGATTGCATGTATGGGTGCCACATATAAGTAAAAAAAAAAGGAAAGACGAGAAGAAGAACACTTCTTCAGCTCTTTTGGTGCTCTTCACTAGACATTATCCAATTCTCTTCTTTGAACATTGATCACTGAAACACTTGTTCAATATTTTATATTTGGCAGTCCATATATATTGCTTTGTTTCCATTCATCTTTGATTTCCTCCAACCATCGAAACTTGTCCTTCAATATCACTTCTGGAATTTTTCTGACATCAAGTAAGTTGTGTTTTCAGATTTACTGGATATTGTAAATGATTTTGATGATGTTTAAATGATTAGAAATGAGTTCACGTAGGAGGTGTGTAAGAGGGATAGCTTCGGTGATGTTAAGAATGAGTTAAGTGAGAATTTAGTGAAATTGAGATGTATAGAAACTGTGAATATATAATTGTGAGAATCTGAGTTTAAAGTGAATTTGAGGAGCGGGAAATTGTATAAACTAGATATAGGATCTATTTTAGGTTCAAGTGAGTTATGGAAGAGTGCTGGAAAATCATAAAAGAAGAAAAATTGCAAAAGAATGAAATTGCAGAAAATATGTAGAAAGTCATGAAAAAAAACCATGAGTAATGTTTTGTTTTTGGGTCTTGTATTTGATCTTGCATTTGAGATGAAAAGAATGAAACTATAAGATGAAATGAAGATTTGGATAAGGTTATTGGTGGATATTAAAATATATGATATTAAAATACATGCAAAAACATATATGCAGTTAAACATGCTCTGTTTTTGCTATACATGCATAAATGTTTGGATAAAGTTAGTAATGGATTTATGTGAGGTTAGAGTTAAAGAGAACATAGAGTAGTTTGGTGTTATGTTTTAAAAGGATTAAAATGATAGGAAAAGCATGGAATGAAGATGGAAGAAAATGCAGAAAAGTGGAATATGCTCACGTGAACAGTGCAGTTTTTGTTATGTATGTATAAACTTTTGGATTTTTGATCTATTATGTTAGGTTTAATTGTGATGGAAGTAGAAAAGATGGTTTATGGTGTAAATCTATTAGTTGTGAAGTGTAGGAAGCAGAATCTGGAAGGAAAAAAAAATGGGTTGAGAAGACAAAGAAGCTGCGTTTTATTAATTGTAGAGAGAGAAAAGGTGATGGTTGCATGTATGAGTTTCAGAATTAAGAGTATTTTTCTTAACAACTTTAAGTCTTTTGGCTATAAATTTTCCATCCGAACCCCAAATGAGTTAAAACTTGAACCAATAGATTTCTAAGACATTTTTCTTTCTCTACATAAAAATTTAGATCTATTTCAATTAATTTGAAAATGATTGATAGGATGAAAGTATGGAAGTCTGCTGGAATGTTATGAACTAGAAAATTTTCATGAACATACTTTGGTATTTTGATTATAACTTAATCTGTAGATTTTCAAATGAGTTGATTCTTTATTCAGATTAAACTAGAGATATAATAAACCTTTCTTGAAGAATTCAATATTTAATTCTGTCTCTAAGACTTTCAAAATTGGCATGAAACTAAGTCTTAGCTTAGGCTGTAGTATTACCAAGGACAAAAATCATATCCTATGATTATTGAATAAACTAGCCAAATTATACTGAGGTGTCTTCACCAACATTGTAGCTTATTCTCTTATCTTTAAATTGGTATAAATTTTGTAATTTTTGGATATTTTATTTGAGAGATATGAGGTGTATAACTTGAATGCATGATCATGCATTAGCCAAAATTTGAAATGTACACAATCTATGGTATTTAAGCATAACTCATAGAATAATGAACCAAATTGAATGATATTAGTATCATTAGAAACTTAAAATATTGGAGAAAAATTTTTCAGAAGGAAGTGTTGCCCAATTTTGGCATTACCTTACCAGAATAATTATATAAATTTGACCTGAAAGCATATTATGAGAAAACAATTTGAAATGATCAATTGGGTTATGAAATTACTTTCACATTGTTTTATTGTGGTCCAAACCCTAAGTATAAATTATATTAATGAGGGTTTTTCTATCTGAATGATATGGTGACAAAATCTTGATAATACAAAATCTTGATAAAATACCCTAAATTGTCATTGAACATGCATTGTGCGTATTGTCTATACATTGATGTGCATAAAGAAATACTTATACATTTGTGTAAAATTGTGATATATGAGAATGTGTTTTGTATGATATAGAGGAGCACATTGGACGCCAGTCAGACATTGTCAAACCATCCAGGCAATAGCAAATTGGAGTGTACTATGAGTAACCTAAGATGCTTTCACCTTGATTTGTTTTGTTTATTACTGAATTAAATTTGATATTGATGAATGTGTACTGAATTCTGGACTATAATTATCTAAAGCGTTCGATGCATGTAAATATCATTGGAAGTGTTACTTGTATGTGAATAAGAATAACTAATTGAATTTGATATGTACTGATTGTGTTCTGAATTCCATACATGAATTTCCAAGGAGTTTAATATTTGGGTATGTATTGGAAGTGTTATGAATTGTTGCAAAACTCTATATGATATTTGAATTCTCAATAAAAGTTGAATGCTAGACTTAGGTCTGATGATTATGAGAATCTGATTATGCATCATTTGTGATTGTTATACATGTTAAGTTTTGTAATTTATGCATTTCATAAATGCATGCTTAGATAAAAGCGTTGACCAAAGTAGTCCATTTGATAGAGCTTTGAGCTTGGTTTTCTGCACGTAGAGCTTTGCTCCGTGATTTATGTTTGCATGTAAAGCTTTACTCCATGATATATTTTTCTGACTAAGCCCAATAGGCCAGTATTTGTATCTATATGTGCAAGGCACTTAGTCACAACAATAATAACGAATGTGGAGTCTCATATGCATTTGTATTGATATATATATATGTTCTGATTCACAATGACATCATGATTTTCCATGGTAATGTATGTTTTTGGATTATACAAGATCCGAATGATTATATGTGAATTATATGATCTTGTGTGATTGACCTGGGTAATATCATCAATGATGGCTCACTCATTGAATTTGTAAAATTCATAAAAATTACGTGGCTTTTCAGGTACAAGACAGGAGACCTAGTTGCTTAGATTGGACTAAAGGATCCTTTTGGATTAAGTTATGGCTCAAAGGTCTATCAGCTGACATCAGAAGAGTTGTAACTTATGTTTTATAGTCTTCCTAGAACTTGTATAAGGTTTTGTAAATATTTGGTAATAGATGCAATGTAAGCTTTTGTTCAATAAATACAATGTAAGTTTCTTGACAATGAATGCAAAGAATGGTTTTAATTTGATGACTTTTAAATTATGCTAGTTGATACCATGTTAAGTTGGATTTATGTTCGCTCTAACGTGCCATTATCATAGGATATATACTTGAATGTCCTTGAGTATTTGGATATGTACTCTATGGTAGTGGGATGTTTCAACTTGTCATGCATATAGGATTGCGACCTTGCATAATGTCATTTATCTATTTTTTAAAATCTAAAATACTCCAAAATTTTCAAAAAATTCCTTAAATTTCTAAAAATTTTGAAATAATTCCAATAGTTTCAGAATAAATTTTTTCACAATTTAATTGCATTTATAAATCCATTTTACCATGAAAAGTGCCAATGAATGCATGCATAATTTATTTGAATGTGTTAAAATTCATATGTATATATTAGTGAATATTCAATTATGCAAACTATATAGTGCACTGAAATTCCTCAATTTTCTAACCCTTAATATGAGGTATTACAATTCTTACCTCCTTAAGAAATTTCGTACTCAAAATTCATACCTGATCCGAATAGTTGTAGATACTGAGCTTTCATGATTTCTTCAATTCCCAAATTGTTGTTGAGTCAAAATGACTTTACATATATAAGATTTTGATGAATAACAAAGAAGTAATAAAAGCAGACGTAAAATAGAAAACAGACAGACGGAGAAAAGCAGAAGCAGACGAAGAAAATAAAAAGTAGACGCAGGCGCAGACGCAAAATGAAAAGAAGACGCAGACGCAAAATGAAAAGCAGACGTAGACGCAGAAATACAGACGCAAAAATACAGACGTAGAAATACAGACGCAAAAATACAGACGCAGAAACACAGACGCAAAACTATAGACACACAAAAGCAGATGCAAAAGTTCAGACGGAGAAAAGCAGACGCAGAACACAAAAACAAACGCAAGAGTCAGTTCGAGTTAGTTACAGAACTCAACTGATTAACAGTTTCTTTCAAGATTCATGAAACAAGAATCAAGAAGCAACTACAGACGAAGGCTATAAATATAAGTCGAAGTCGAAGATTGTAAAGTTAGCAAAAAAGCTGATTAATTGTCTTACATATACTCTAACAAAAAGCTAGTTGAGAGCTTACTGTGCGAATTAGCTGAGAGCTAGTATTACTGTAACAGGTTTCAAATACCTTTGTAAGAAAGTAGTACAGATAGCCTGCAAAGGCTAAGAGTGAAAGAATACTGAGTTTAGAGACCTGAAAAGGCTTGGAAAGAATACTTGTAAACGTTGAAGAGATAGTGAAATCTCAGAAAGACTCCTGAGGACTGGACGTAGCCCACGGTTTGGGGTAAACTAGTATAAAATCGTTGTGTCAACTTCTCTCTACTCTATCTCTCTTTAAGTTCAAAGTTTTGTTATTACTTAAATTACGAAACAAGTTTTCAAAGTTTTGATTAATTCAAGTTTACCGAAGTTTTGTAAAAGAACTTGTTTTTAACAAAACAGTTTTGAAAGAATTTTCAAAAAGGGGAATACACAATTCAACCCCCCCCTTCTCGTGTATTCGTTATCACATTACAAGCATTGTACTAACGTGTGATTCACTTCAGAAATGGTTTTGAAATATTTATGTTATAACTTGAAAAATGTCATGGCATTTTGTATTAAATGAAAAGAAAACAAAACATGAAAGTATAAGCATATGAGAAAACAAATATGTGCTTTTGTTTGGGCGAGAATAGAACAATTATGTTCGTCACGTGAACGTTGACAAGAGCCTTATCCCAGCTACTTGCTTGTGGCATTTGAGCTCTGAAAAGTGGACTCATTTTGTTCAAGGGGTAAACTTCGGTTTCTCCATTCTATTTCCATGGAACCCTCGAGCTATTTAGTTGTGCATTGCATCTTTGAATTGTCAAGAATGGTGCATAATTGAGTGTTTTGCTGTGATGCTTAAATGTGCATGCTATGTTTATGTGATGATGTAAAATTATGAGTTTTGAGCTAGACTTGAGAAATTGAGAATTATGCATTTCATGAATTCAATCTAAATTTTTTTATAACAAATGAACATTTCAACGATTTTGCTTATTCTCTGTTATAAACTTGTTACCCATCAGCTTTCAAGCTCACTCCATTTTCATCCCATCTTCAGATGATAGCTAAGAGATCAAGTGATCAGGAGCCTAAGGGAATTACTCCAAATTTGCTTATTTTGTATTTTAAGTTAGCTTTGGGAAAACACAATGTCTTAGTCGCATTTCAAGAATCTTTTGTAATTTGAGATTTTGAGACAATGATATAATGTGGCTTGGAATGTCATTAAAGATTTGTAAAACTTTATTCTTTTGATGTTAATGAAATATAATTGTTTATGGATGATATTGAGATGATTATCAGCTTGAGCAAATGGTTTTTGAACATAAACTGTTGATATATATGTACACATAAGTGAGATGTTATGGAAAGGAAAGATAGGAATTATGAACGATAAGATGTGGTTGAATGTGATGAGAAAAATAACTTAAGATTTAAGAGTTTAATGAAGCCAATTTAATAGTTGAATGGTTATGGTCAAGACATTCCAAGTTTGTATAGTACAAAATTTCAAGTATTCCATAGGAGTAAAATTTGTGTTCTGACTTCAAGTAAAATACTGTATTGATCTTTTTAGCTTTCCAACAATATATAGTATGAAATTTTTGGATATTTGAGTCGAAAGTTATGATCTTTATAAGGGAAGATGCTTTGGAGAGTGTAGTTAGTGATTCAGAGCTTTTGTTGATGTGAGGAAGACCTGGTAGAAACCTTTCTTCTTATGCATTGTAGACTAAAGCACCTTCTTATGTTGACTTTTTGCTTCTTCTTAAGTTGACCTTTTACATCTTCTTATTGTTGATCGAAACATCTTCTTATGTTGACCAAAACATCTTATTATGTTGACTGAAACATCTTCTTATGTTGACCTTCTGAAACTTCTTCTAGGTACTGTTCATCTTACATATTCTAGTCCAAATTTGACCCTCTAGATGATAGAATCTATCTTTAAGGTCCCCATAAAAGTTGTATATCTTGAATTCCTATTTCAAAACATCTAAGAATGACCTTGATCTGATATCTTTAGAGAAAGTTATGCTAATTGTTAAACATCTTCTATGCACTGTTCATAAACTTCTTCTAGGTACTGTTCATCTTACATTTTCTAGTCAACGTTTGACCCTCTAAATGATAGAATCTACCTTCAAGGTCTTCATGAAAGCTGTAGACCTTGAAGTTCTCTTTCAAACCATCTAAGAATGACCTTGATCTGATATCTCTAGTGGAAGATATGTCAGTTATTCCAAATAGGTCTTAAACTGAAACTTCTTTTGGGTACTGTTCATCTTACATCTTCGAGTCCAAGTTTGACCCTCTAGATGATAGAATCTATCTTCAAGGTCTTTATGAAAGTTGTAGACATTGTATTCCTATTCAAATCATCTAATAATGACCTTAATCTGATGTTTCTATAGAAAGTTATGCAAATTGTTAAGCATCTTCTATGCACTGTTCATAAACTTATTTTAGGTATTATTCATCTTACATATTCTGGTCCAAGTTTGACCATCTAGATAATAGAATCCATCTTTAATATCTTCATAAAATTGTATATCCTGAAGCATCTAAGAATGACCTTGATCCGATATATTTAGAGAAAGTTATGCTAATTGTTAAACATCTTATATGCACTGTTCATAAACTTCTTCTGGGTACTATTCATCTTATATCTTCTAGTCCGAGTTTGACCCTCTAAAGGATAGAATCTACCTTCAAGGTATTCATGAAAGTTTTATATCTTGAAATCCTATTTTGAATCATATAAGAATGACCTTTATCTAATATTTCTATAAGAAGAAATGCTAATTATTTCAAATAGGTCTTAAACTGAAACTTTTTCTGGGTACTGTTCATCTTACATCTTTTGGTCCAAGTTAGACCCTCTAGATGATAGAATCTATCTTCAAGGTCTTCATGAAAGTTGTATGTCCTATTTCAAACCATTTAATAACAACCCTGATTTGATATCTCTAGAGAAAGTTATGTTAATTGTTAAACTTCTTCTATGCAATGTTCATAAACTTCTTTTGGGTACTGTTCATCTTAGATCTTCTAGTCCAAGTTTGACCCTCTAAATGATAGAATCTATCTTCAAGGTGCGCATAAAAGTTGCAGATCTTAAATTTTATTCCAAACCATCTAAGAATTACCTTGATTTGATATCTCTAAAGAAAGTTATGCCTATTTTTAAACATCTTCTATGCACTGTTCATAAACTTCTTCTGGATACTGTTCATCTTTTATCTTTTGGTCCAAGTTTGACCCTCTAGATAATAGAATCTATCTTCAAGTCTTCATAAACATTGTAGATATTGAAGTTCTCTATCAAACCATCTAAAAAGGATCTTGATTTGATATCTCTAATGAAAGTTATAATAATTGTTAAACATCTTTTATGAGCTGCTCATAAACTTCTTTTGGGTACTGTTCATCTTACATCTTCTGGTCCAATTTTGACCCCCTAGATGACAAAATCTATCTTCAAGTATTCATAAAATTTTAAGAGCTTGAAGTCCTCTTTGAAATCATCCTAATATGACCTCAATCATATTGAACCTATACTAATTGTTAAACATCTTCTATGAGCTGCTCATAAACTTCTTCTGGGTACTGTTCATCTTACATCTTCTGGTCCAATTTTGACCCCCTAGATGACAAAATCTATCTTCAAGTATTCATAA
>JANIHY010000008.1:38551207-38562259 GCA_027479065.1 Erythroxylum brevipes | reverse complement strand
TCATGAATGCATATTCCGTAATTCCATGTACACAGTTGATACTGTGTATCAATCCTATTATGCATGAACAGTACTAATTATTCCCTATTAGTCTCATCCTATGCCAATTTTACCATTTTACCCTTGCAGGAGGGGGTGGGATGTTACATAAAATCATATATGAATTAAAGTGAGTATCATAAGCATTTTCTTATCATTAATTGCCAAGTGTAAATAATTAAATATGTCATCAATTAAACACATATCAATTTTCCTCATACTTAGCTTTTGACTATCCTCGGGCAAAACATTAAATTAAACTCAAAGACCTGAAATATTTACTCAATTCTCATATTTTCTAAGACCATATAATCACAAGCAAAGATGAGTGACTTTCAAAAATCATAACATGATTTTAACTGAAATATATATATGGATACACTTAACATCATTCATGATTATGACAATCCACAACTTTACATATCATTTCATTTATCCACTACTAAAATTCACATGCAAAATCATGAATTAAAGGACTTTTTGAGGTTGTAATGTAGGCAAAGGTAAAGTGAGATGTATTTGGGTCAAGTAGCATGAAAGTCAACAAAGTTAGTGAAACAAAGTAACACTCATCAAAAACTGAATATCGTCAGCTATGACGAATGCAACATTTATATTTCACAAACTCATACACAAACCACATGAAGCATGTATCAATTTGAAGGAATCATTCATACAATTTATATTAACAATACATTTAAATCACAAGAGTTAACCTTCTAAGTTAACATCATCCTCGTATTCAACATGCTCAAATAACACATTCATTACAATTCTAGGAAGATGCATTGATTATGAATAACTTTGTAAACTCATATGCACTCTCTCCTTGATAAATTTATTTAAACTTTTTTCTTTTTTTCTTTTTTTTGTTTCTTTACTTCTTTATTTCTTTTTCTTTTCTTTTCTTTTCCCTTTTTTCTTTTTCTTTCTTTTCCTTATAAAAATTTAAAATAAACTACATCAACATGGGAATTTCAATGATAAGACATAAAATAACATCCTAATATTGTAACCAACCCTCACATATGTACACCCCCACACTTAGAATTTTATACATCCACAAACTCAATAATCACAACTGTTCCACTAGCTTTATGACTTAGGTAGGACATTTGATTAAGATTAAAAGCATAAAATGTGGTTTATACAAAAAGAATGACTAAAGCTCAAAGGGGTTTATCAAGGAAAAAATCATGTCAACAAGATAGGTTATTTGAAGACTAAAGCTCAAAGGGGGTTTATCAAGAGAAAAATTATGTCAATAAGATAGGTTATTTGGCTAATGTAGTTTATGAAAAATAAAGAATGTTTAATTATATCCATATTAATGTATGTGATAAAAATGTGATCTGAAATAGAAATTCAATGCAAAATCGGGATGTACATGTCATGAAAGTCACACGTTATCAAAAGACACTGAAACTAATATAGATGTGTCAGTCAAATAAGACTCAAAATCTCACTGGCTTTATCTACCATTTATCACTACCCTTCTAAAGATAATACATATCGAACAATCATAAGAGCAAAAGTATATGCTAAAGTTGCTATGAAATTCTCTAGTTAATCCACACTCCAATAATGAATATATAATCCTAGAAGCAACCCTTAGGTTGCCCCCCAAAAAGCGTCTTTGATTAGGGTTGCTGGCCTGACTTTTTGTTTCTTCTTCACGTGAAAAAATTGTGATCTTCAGGTGTCACATGCGGCTCCTCCACATGAGGTAGCTCTGAATAGGACCTTAGTTGATCATCATCGTCATTTAGCATCTTTCCTATCCTCAGATTCTCAATCTCGACTGAGTCCATACACTTCAAAAATATTTCGAACTTCTCTTCACCTTTTCCTTCATCATTTAAAATATTTCTTTATCATGTACATATTTAGATGTATATGATTATAAGATTCAAATTACACATATATATTATCCATAAACTATTCTTATTCATTATTTTATTGAGACAAAATATTAATAGAATATAAAAATATTAGCACACGTTATATTTTTTCGTACCTAAGAATTAGTTGATTTTATAAACTAAAATATGAAAATATTTCGTTAAGTAATCTTAGCTTTTGTAGTTATTATCTTAGCTTTTTTTCTTATACGTGAAATAAGAAAAAAACAAAAAGGTTGGAGAGGGTGGACAATATGAACACCTGTCGTAACTTATTCATGCTATGATACGATCTAATGATGTTGAGATTCACGACAACGAGGAAGAAACAAAAAGAACAAAGCACGAGAAAGTCATTCATCGTTCAGTCTCAATTATGACTTCTTTTTCGTTTGTTCCAGTGGAATGCCGGATTATGCACATACGGTATTCCCTTAATTATAAACCCAACTCCAACTATACAGCATGCAAAGAAAAGATTCATCAAGTAATTGCAGTTTAGAAGACTGTTTGAGCGAGATCCATCGCGCATGGTAAGTGAGTAGTACTGAGCGGGAACTTAAAAAGAGGAGGATTGTGGGCCCTCGTGATTAGCTGCCTTCAACATTAAGAAATATAATTTAATTCTAATTTCTGTCTCCCAAACTTTAACTTTGGTGCAGTTTCTTTCCCTTTCTTCTTCCTCTTCTCCATAATTAGCTTTAACGACCAAACTCCTGCTTTGCAGTTCTCTACGTTACTTCACCATCTCACCCGCAAATTTCTTCAGATCTCAACTCCAGCTACGACTAACGGAGCTTGATTGTTCTGGCTTTGATTCTTAAGACTAAATGTCTCACTTCTCTAACGACGTTGACACGGCCTTTCATGGTTCGGGGACCAAACCGTATCCTTTGTCTTTTCACTTTCTTAATGTTTTAATTAAAAAAAAGAAAGAGAAAAGAGGTTTATTTTTGGTTCCTTATCTTATATTCTTACGCTTAGAGGTCTTGAGATTTGGTGCGTCGAGAATCTCCAATTGGTTCGCGTCCCGAAATCTATGCACGGCAAGTTCTACGCGGGAAATGCTTATTTAGTTCTTAAAGTAAGTTGTTGTTGGACAAAAATGTGTCGTGCTGAGTTCAATTAGTTGTGTTAAATACTTAAATGTCACCAACTGGGTTAAGTAATCTTTTAATTTTGCTCGCTAAATATTTTTTGTTGGGATTTAATATATTGTTTTTAATTTCTGGAGACAGACAGTTTTCCCGAAGTGCGGGCCTCCTCGATATGATGTGCATTATTGGCTGGGAAAGTATGCGAACGAGGTCTATATCCCCTTCCAATTCCTTGCTGTCTATTTCACACATATCAGCTTTAAATTGTTGTATATCAATTAACTTAATGCATGCTCAATAGTAACACTGAATACGGTTAACCAATTTAAACTGAAGTTGCAATTGATGATAATTCAGCAGAGCCGAATATTCAATGTGTAAGGTGCGTAGGATTGAGACTCAGATTCCTCTCAGACAGATTGTAATTTGATTTTGTTCCCGTTACAATAAGACAGATGGAAAATTGGCAAGAGAGTAGTGGTCTTATCAGTGTTAAAATTGCAGATGGCTTACTGGACACTTTATGATTGATAGAATGCATTTCTATAGGAGTTTCTAAGGTGACTCTTTACCGTATATGCAGGTGGAATCTGTGTTGGCATCAGATAAAGCTCTTGAATTGGATTCAGCTTTAGGGTCCTGTGCAGTGCAGTACAGGGAAGTTCAGGGCCAAGAAACAGAAAAGTTCTTGTCATACTTCAAGCCTTGTATTATACCTATTGAAGGCGTATACTCTTCTCTGCCTGGAAATGTGCATAGTAAAGCTTATAAAGTCAGCTTGTATACATGCAAGGGAGACCATGCTGTCTCTGTGAAAGAGGTAAGATCTCATACTTTGGAAGTTTCTGAATGATAGTTGTCTACGATTACGTGTAAGTCAACGCATACCTTTTGGTGATGTGCATGTTGACAGGTGCCTTTTGCTCGGTCATCTTTGAACCATGATGAAGTATTTATACTTGATACTGCATCAAACATTTTTGTCTTTAGTGGCTGCAATTCCAGCATACAGGAAAGAGCTAAAGCTTTAGAGGTTGTTCAGTATATCAAGGAGCACAAACATGGAGGCAACTGTGAGGTGACAACAATAGGTGAGAATCTCTTTTTATCACTCTTCACTTCTTCATTTCTCGTGTGTAAGAAGGATGTCATCATAACAATTCTTTTGATGCTGCAGAGGATGGGAAATTGGTTGGTGATGCAGATGTTGGTGAATTCTGGAGTATGTTTGGTGGTTATGCTCCCATCCCACGGGATTTGAGTTCCAATGTTCAGAAACAACATGAAAATCCATCCGTGCGCCTATTCTGGTCAGTTTGGTTTTACTTTTGTATCAGTATCTTCAATAACTTGTCGTCCTTCTGGAAATTACCAAGATTTTGTAATGGCATCTAAATACCAAACTTTCTTAATGCTTGTCAACAATCTTTCTGCACCCAGCAACTTTTCCCCTCCAAGATCATTGGTTTAAATTTTGATAGAATGTGAAATGTGTGTGCTTGTATGTGTGCAAGTAGTCATTCAATTTGTGTACAACTGTTCAGTTTTCTGTCACTCAACTTACCTTATTGATATGGCAAAGTGATGATGAGAACTGCCTAATACCATGTGAGTATAAATAGAGAAGTTTGTATATTGTTTGTTATCCCTAGTATGTACAACTAAAGTATGTACATGAGGAAAGGAAAGAATCATTTTCAATTAGTTTTACAATATTCTGCATAACATTCTGTCAATATTATGCAACCTATCCTGTTTAGGCAACAAATATTTTAGTTGACTAACAGCTTTCTTGTTAGCAGGATTACAGCCCAGGGAAAACTACTTCCATGTGAAAGTAACCTGTTGGGCAGAGAAATTCTCGAGTCAAACAAGTGCTATATGCTGGACGCTGGATCTGACATTTTCGTGTGGATGGGGGAAAATTCCTCAATTAGTGAGCGAAAATCATCAATTTCAGTAGTTGAAGTGAGGAAAACTTCTTCTTCTTCTTCTTTTTGCCACATGTCGCATGTCCACTGAAAACTGATATGAAGTCTTTGGGAACTGAATGCCTGGTGCCAAAAAACTTTTAGAAAGGACGCACACCAACATATTCTAGAAAACAATAATATAACTTTACCACTCTCAAACCTGAAATTGAACTTCAAGAAGGTTAATGCATTAAGAATAGGATCCATGCAAAGATGCATGAAGGGTAAATATACTTATGATCTTAATGCTTCCTAACAGATTTCTTGACCGCTGTTCCTAAGATGGCTACCCAATACTTTTTTGCAGAATCTTGTGAGAGAGCAGGGCAGGTCTACTACAAGCCATTTAACTTTTCTGGCTGAACGGTTGGAAACTTCCACTTTTAGGTCTTACTTTGAGAGTTGGCCACAAGTGGTAGAGACCAAGTTGTATGAGGAAGGTCGGGGGAAAGTAGCAGGTTTGTTACTTATTCAAACCATACTGAAAAGAAAGATGAGAAACTAGTGGCCTTGTAATAAACTATTTTGGAATCTCTGATGCTGATGATAATTCTATCCATTTTCAGCAATGTTTAAGCAACAAGGTTATGATGTGAAGGAACTTCCTGATGAAAAAGATTCTCAGCCACATATAAATTGCCGAGGAAAACTAAAAGTATATTCTTACAGAAAACATCTGATTTCATAGGGTCGTGAATACCAACCGATATCATCGTAGATTTACAATTGATGTAAACTCACTATGCAGGTTTGGCAGGTTAATGGTGATGAGGCCACTCTTATTCCAGTTGCTGATCAAACAAAGCTTTTCACTGGAGATTGCTATGTTGTTCAATACATATACCCTGGAGACGGAAGGGATGACAATTTATTCTATGCATGGTTGGGTCATGAGAGTGTAATGGTGAATAAAACAATTTATTCAAAATTTAAACTTGATTCATGTATTACTTTCCTCTTTCCCTTTGGTCTAGACATATAAAACATACTTTTTTGTTTGTTCTCAAATTGAGTAAAGTGTTACTTTTCATCCCCTTATAGTTCAATGATGGGAACTATACCATTTTCCATCTTTTTGAAAATTAAGAGAACACATATAAATAGTGCATCTCCTATCTAATTCATTGGTTATACTTTTCTGCTTGCAGGAGGACAGAGTTGGTGCTATATCCCATATTAGTGCTATGGCAGAATCAATCAAGGGGAATGCAGTTGTGGTAAAATTATGCTTTTTATATTTAATTTTACCTTTATCTTTGAAATCATTGTACCTGTAAGATATTAGATGGTTAAGTTGAATTGCCAGAAGCAACAATCAACCTCAGCAGTATTGACATCTTCTTTTTGGCGTTAGCTAGCTACATCTAAAATCTTTTACAGTTATAATGAAT
This sequence comes from Erythroxylum brevipes, assembly GCA_027479065.1. Lineage (NCBI taxonomy): Eukaryota > Viridiplantae > Streptophyta > Magnoliopsida > Malpighiales > Erythroxylaceae > Erythroxylum > Erythroxylum brevipes. The sequence continues at coordinate 38,555,858 of JANIHY010000008.1, read as the reverse complement.
GTTTGATCTGAAATGATGTGATAAGACTACCACAATCATCTGCTTCATGCTTTTACCTAATCTGCTTTGGTTTTCATCTTAAATGGCATTCCTTGCTTGTTATTACCTAATTACTTATGCTCTTGGTTGCATCAAATTGAATTTATCATTTAACAAAAAAATAAATCTGACTTCAATTTTCATGTTCTTCATTCAGGCTCAAGTTTTTCAGGATAAGGAGCCACGACTATTTTTCTTGATTTTCCAGACAGCTATGATTTTCAAGGTCTCTCTTGAAAGAGCTTTTGGCTTTCTCCTACTTTTCTTTCCTACTAAACTCAATTATTTTTGGTATATCATGTAATATCCTGTTGAAATTACGAGAACTTTTGTGTTGTATTGTCCATCAGGGAGGCTTGAGCAAAGGATATAAGAAGTACATTTCAGAAAAAGGAATTGTGGATGAAACCTATAATGAAGAAAAGATGGCACTTTTTCAGGTCCAGGGGACAAGTTCAGAGAATATGCAAGCCATCCAAGTTGATCAAGTAAGTTCATGGCCTGAATTTGATATAAGGTCGTTATAATATCTTTTGGATGATGTTTTCCAAGACAATCGCTTGCCACATTCAAGGTGATGTGTTGTTATCAACGTAACTGTATCAAGTCATTTGTGTCAGCCTTTGCTACCAAAATTTGTCATTGACTGCTTCACTTATCCTTGAAAGCAGCAGAGATGTCTCTGATATCTGTAAGTGTCACAAGAAGCATGCCTATGTCTCTGATATCTTTTAAGTGTCACAAGAAGCATGCCCTACTTTATAACAGGAATGTTTTGCTTTGCTAATACTTCAAAGAAGGCGTGCTGTGGTTCTACCTAACCTTGAATTTCTTTGGTGAAACGCGTCAAGTTTAATTCTTATTTTCTTTTTAATTTCAAATATTCTATTATATGCAGTTTCAAATATTATAACAATCTTCTTTTTGGTAATGGATTGCATCTCCTTTCCCTTCTTACTTCGCAGCTGAATCACTTGACCCTTCAACAGTAATTATATAGTACCTTTGAAATAATCGAACATCACATCATTCATTGAAACTATCCACTGAACTCCATGTACCATACCACTCCCACCAATCTTTATAATCAATGTATCAGTTGAGAACTGTTGACCAGCAATATTCCAACAGAAATCTGTACATATACTGTACAGAATAATTGCATACTTCCCACAACTGTTCTATTTTCTCCACCAAACAACCTCTTTTGCTCCACACACCCACAAAGTTGTTTTTACTCCCTCTGTCAATGAAAATCTGCAAAGGTCATTCTTGAAGTGTCTTATTATCTTCATTTGTTGGAAATTCTCACTAAACACACCAGTCATTATTTGTAAAAGTATAGAAAGTTGACTTGAATCAACTTTATCAATTACTTACTCCATAGCCCCATCATTCTCATTCACTTCCTCCACAATAAACCTGTGAAATTGTCTATCCTTGCACTTGTGTTCAGGTACAAATTTCCTTTTGGAAATTCCTGGTACAAATTTTTTATCACACCAAAAGCACTAGATCTTGCTTCTTTCATTCAAGTATTTGCTACTGGCTGTCTTAGCAATTATGCAACTACCAACATTAATTTCACCTTTAATCCCTCACCAATTTAAAAAGGGGTTTGGTAACAAGCCATTAGCTGGTTCAGTCCCCTCAGCAGGAATGAAAGGCTTATTGTTATCTCATTCCCCATGATTTGTCTTATTCAGATTTCTCATAGAACTAAAATGGCACTAAGAGAACAATTCTTGCTTCATTGGGTACTCGGTTTCTTTCTTAAGACACTTATGAAATGATACGACTCTCACTAATAACATTAATGGGATTCGATATTAATATGATAGAATTTATTACCGTTTTATCAGAAATAAGTTTAATCCAAGAAATAATCGCCACACATTATAAAAAAAGGAATTGAGAGTGATAACATTCTAGGGTTGATCATCACTATCAAGTTAGATAAGATAAATAGTTAATAAAGAACCTAAATTAAAGCTTTTTCTAAGGACAAGGATGAATAAAATCCCTTCAAAGATTTTTGATTCAACAATAATAATGATAAGTTCTCAATTACGATCATCGCAATGCCTTTATGGAAATACGAGCAAGATTAGTGGGACTGCTATCCCATGTTTTTAGGAGTGAGCAAGATCTATAGAAGTCCATAATTTAAGGAATTAGTCAAATTAGAATAAAAGTTGTGATTGATTCATGACCAGCTGTTAACATTGTTTCCTTAATATAGGTAATCTGTTTTAATTCTATGATTAGGGCTGCTGTTTATTTAGGCTATATATATGCCTTTCCTGGTTGTAAACTTGTAATTGTAAGTTAACTGCAGTGGGTATTCAAAACAATTGCTAAAGCTTGAATTAATTTCTAACATTGAGTCCTATCATTTTCCCTTTCCTTAAAGTGGTTTGTCCTTAAATTAGTACCTTCATCTACAAAATTAGACAACACTTGATGCTTGGCTAAGTATATATCGCTCATTTTTACTTTCCTTAGAAGACTTGAATTATACCCAAGTATTTTCCTTTATTTTTTGCCCGTTAAACTCTCCTGCTCACTCTTATAAATTTGAAGTTGAACTTTATAAACCTGCTTAGGTAACAATGGACCAATGATAATTGAGTTGCCTCTCATAGGAAAGGAATATTTGTTCTTATATCCATAATGTATGACACTCTTATCAAATTGCCACGGACACCCCAAAAGAATGTGTCTCACTTGCATGAGCACCACATGACACAACACTTCATCCTTATGCCTTCGAAGGGAAAGAAATCAATATATGTTTTGTTACCTTAACCTTCTTATTGGAGGTTGTATGGTTTAGGGTGTTTCATAGTTACAATTTCAACTTTTCCCCAAACTCACATTAGCCATATTAGTATAACTATCCCTATCCCCACAAATTCTGATATGACCCTCATTAATGGGACCAGTAAAATTTGATATTAATAATATAGGACCTAGGACTATTCTATTAGAAACATGTTTGATTTAAGAAATTGAGTGCACAAATACACAAAAGAAAGACATGAATTGCTACACTCCAAAAAAGAAAGGAATTGGAAGTGATAAAATTTTAGAGTTGATCGCTACAAGCAAGATAAATGAGATTGATAGTTAATGGGGAACCTAAATCAGGGGTTTTTCCAAAAAAAAGGATGAAGAAAATCCCTCCAAAAGTTTTTGATTCAACAATAATAATGATAAGCTCTCAATTAATCATAGGAAAGCCTCTATAGAGGCATAAAACTTTAAAGTTAGAGTTTTAAAAGAAAATAATAGATTGAAATAACAACACTCTAGCTAATTAAAATATGATTTTGGCGCCTGTCTTGGCCAATACTGGCAACAATTTTGTTCAGGGGCTTTCAGTGGGTGAATCAAACATGAATTCGGCGTTGGTTACATGATGAACTTAAACATCAGTTTGTTTCTGTTTTTCCAGTCAGCAAAACTCTTCTAATGAGAATAAACTTTTCTGACTTATTCGTACTAGCTGTTACATGCTTACAGAGCTACTAGAAAATGACAACTGTGCCTCTATATTGACTTACTACTACATTAAATGAGGACACGACACAGCTATTAGTAATACTATCTTCTTTAAACGACAGCATATCATCCTTGCTTATGTTCTCAGCTGACTTCTAACTTCAGCTCCTCTAACTTCACCTTTGTTTCAGTTAAACTCTTTTTCACAATTTTCCTTGTGGAATCAATTATGAAGTTGTTTGTTGGATATGCTGGTGTTTCTATTGCATGAATATTCTTTTGAATTGATTAGTATGCATGAAGTTGTGATTTATTAGCTTGTTTGTTGCTAATAGGCTTTGTGTAATTGAACAGTTCCTTACAAATAGGACGCTACATGTAATTACACCGAAAGAAGAGGGTTTCTGATTTTTTTCATTATAACTGACTATGACTGATTCTCTAAAGAGAGCTTATGTTTTTGGGATCTTGTATAGTGAAGCTGGGAGGACATTTGAAGTGTGGACAAACTTGACCTTAAACTGAACTTGGTGCAGGTGTCGGCCTCCCTTAACTCATCCTATTGTTACATACTACGAACTGGAGCATCCACCTTCACTTGGATGGGAAATCTATCCTCTTCAATAGACCATGACCTTCTTGACAGGATGCTGGAATTAATAAATGTATATGACCTTGTTCTCTTAACATGAATTTGTCTTACAAAGAAATTTGTGAAAATGGTATGTGGACCGATCATTATAGATGGACATTTTGTTTACTAATAATCAATAGGGAAAAAATTAAACTTAGTAATAAGGAACAGTCGGCGCAGATTGCATGGGCAACTTTTCTGCAACTACAGGCCATTTGTTTGAAATTATGACGTCTTATTTCAACATTGTAGGGCTATACATTTGTTATTTGGCTGTCCCTTATTAGTAAAAGTATCCCTCTTTAATAATTAGTAAACAAAGTATCCTTGACAAATAACTTTAGGTCTTTGTCCCATTTCATGATTTTCTTTATTTGTTTTCATTGTTTTTGTATATTGTTAGGCCCCCAATTAAGATTACCTATACGAGACAAAAGGGGAGGAAAGAAAAGCTGATGCTAGGTGGCTCGGGGT
>JANIHY010000008.1:38141432-38152988 GCA_027479065.1 Erythroxylum brevipes | reverse complement strand
TGTCCGTGGTTAATTCAATGGTCAAACCCACTTGGTTATATTGTGATAATATTTCTGTTGTATTGCTCAGTAACGACAATAAGAACATCACATGATCTAAACATTTAGAGGTCAAGTATTTGACCATCAACGAACTGATCCAAAAAGGTGACATTAAAGTGGAGCATTTGAGGAATAAGGATATGCTTACTGATCCTTTGACTAAAAGACTTCACCCACATGTTTTTTAGTGATATCTATATAATATGAGTGTATTGAAGTCCTCAGACACTATTAGTTAGAGATCGTTGTGTTTGCTTCCTATACATTTATACATTTTTCATATATTATGACAATATGTTTTATGAATAAAGATGATAATCATTTTTCACTCAATCATACATGTTGTCATATATTGTTGTAATATTTGTGAAAGTCTTAATATTTGTGTCAATCTTATGCATTTTAAAAGGTCATTGGGTATATGTATACAGATTAACCTTAAGTCTATGTCATTAGGATACATACAAACATATGTATATATCTATAAATTTTGATATGATATAGGGGTATATAAGTATTTAATCCCATACATGTTTTCTCTAATGCAATTTAGCATTCAATAAGAGAAAACAAATTTCTCTAATACCATTTAGCATAAAGTTTAGAGAAATTGAGATCTACAAATGAAAAGATGATATATTTCAGATCACACAGATGTTATCCTAGTTTGTCACACTCCATTTTCTCATTCATATTAGTAAGATATTAGATGTGCGTGATTGTATTGGATCTGTGTCATATATGATAGATGTATTTAATACTTTTTGATATTGAAAATCTTATGAGACATAATAATGGACTTCATTTTAAAGGTGGAGTTTCATTATCTTTGAATCAAATAATTTTTTAAATTTGGTTGACCTATACATTGATTCAACTTAACAGTTTTTACTATTTTTATAATTATTATAACTACTATAATTAATTATTATCTAAGGGGTGAATTTTAAAATTTTTCCTAAAGTTGGATAACAATTAATTACATTTTTAACAGTTCTAATAAATTCATGGTTAAGTAAATCGAATTTGATCAAGTTAAAATTAATAAAGTAGTCCAATAAAAAAATGAATTAATGGGCTCAAATTTGACGAAAAAATAAACCCTAGTTAGCATGAACTAAATTTATATTAGACCTGTGATAGAAAAATTTGATATGCAATATATATTTATATATAAGATTAAGTTCTCCTCGTGCAGTTACTTATACACACACACAAGGTTAAGGTCTCCTCATGTAGTGACTTAAGCAAATGGTTAACATTCAGGTTCTCTTACCTGTCTGGAGGTTCACTTGTTAAAAAAGTCACAGAAAGATATTACCAATAATCCAGTGATTAACTTTCTTAAAGGTTGTTACGAAAACATAAATATTTCCGGCTCAAAAAGTTCGTTCAAATTTATAGATATGAAACTAAGTAATTTTTGTGTTTTTGTTATTCATTCATGTTCACGTTCGATCTTAGATGCATAATTGAAGCTCGTATTTCGTGCCACATTCTAATTCCCTGTTGACAGCATAATCTCAGATCCTATATACTACAAGAGCCCATTTTTTGCCACGAGAAGTGCTTGGAAGCGACAGCTTTTTTTCTTTTTTCTTGTCTTTATGATATATACCTGTATGGAAGTCCGATTTGGAATCGTTTTGGTTCTTAAGCTGCCTTGCTTGATTTTTATCTGGTTCTTAATGCCATTTATTGAGAGATAGGCATAAAGTTCAAGAATAAACGCCGTCTTCTGGGAAGCCGATGAACAAGTGTCATGCTAGTCTGGCTTGGTGACGCTGTCGTTTGGACAACAAATTATGTTCCACGTGCACTACTCCTAGCGGCAGATAATCAGCCACGTCAGTTCCCGCCACGTACCTGGCGTTTAATGCCGGGAATGCCCACTTGAACCAGATATCGAGGAACTGTTGAAGTGGAGTAGCAAGGACAGTTTAGTAACTCTGACTATATATTGCTGGAAGTGGGTTTCTTGGGTCGGATTGTTGGCAAAGCTTTCAACTTTCTGTCTGAATTCCCTCTTCATTGATTTTCCGTTTCTGACTTTGAACGACATAGTCTTCGTATCATTTTTGGTTATTAGTCGCGCGAAACACTAAGAAAAAATGGCCCCACAGATGAGAAGAATGCCGTTTCCAAAAGTGGTGATCGAGAGGGACTCGGACTCTAATCAGAGCACTTCTGATGACGATGATGACGGTGAAGAAGCGGAGTGTTCACTATCGGAATCAGAAACAGAATTTGAAGATGCAGCAGAGAATGGGAAAACGGATGAGGTTGAAATAGGAGATATGGGTATGATGAAGAAAGGGAAAGAACTATTTTCGAAGAAGAAAGGGGATGTACCCCTCACTCTAAGACTCCAAAAAGTTTGCAAAGTAACAACCTTTCCGTGTTTTTTTTTTTCGCTTTACTAATTTCGCACTATTTTGGGTTTTGTAATGTTTGGTACGGCTGATTGCTTGTTCCTTTGTGCTTCTCGTGGGGGTTTTCTTCAGGTTTGCAAGAAACCAGGCCATGAAGCTGGATTCAAGGGAGCTACCTACGTAGATTGTCCTATGAAACCTTGCTTTCTCTGCAAAATGCCTGGTGTGTGATGACTTTGGCTTGATTGACTATAGCGCTTATTTCAAGTCCTATTCTTTTTTATATGAACATGCTTTTTTTTTTTAAAAATGAAAGAAATTATATTAATCATATTAAAAGCTATCACACTACTATAATGAGTTATAGGTGTCTATAAAGAGCTAAATTGATTAGATACAACATCCAGCTATTTTTCAACGCATTGCGAAGGGCATTGTGCTCGTTGTGGGCTATGAATGCGGCTCGAATCTAACTGAAGATGTGTTCAGTGATCTGATATTTTCCTTCTTTGATTTCCTTGTATAATCTCTTGTTTCTCTCTCTCCAAATGGAGTAGATGGTGGTAGTAAAGGCTATTTTAATAAGTGTTCCATTTGGTTCACCTGGCTTGGTCCTCATGTTAAGGGTCTCCTTCCATTCAAAAGTAAACCTGGGTAGTTGTAGCATACTCATTATTCTACTCCAGATTGCCTGGGTATAGCCACGTTCAAAAAATAAATTATTCCGGCTCTTTGTTGTAAGTTTACTTGAAACACAAACGAGATCATAACTCCCAAACCACCTATCCTTGATTCTGAGTTGATTTTTTATTACTAACTATGTGAAAATGGAAGCTTTCGGGTTTAATGATTGTCTCCAAATAATATCAAACCAAAGAACCCGTTCAGCATCACTCGACAGTATCTTATGAGAGGTGCTATTAAGAAATGTACCTCTTGGGTTAGGCAGACAAATGATGTTGTCCTCTCCCATTGCACTAGGAAGAGAAGGCAAGTACTCTGAAAGTAAGGAGAAGCCTCTAAAATTGCTACTCCATTCTTCATTGTGGATGAGTGAAGAAACCCTCGCATTCAATGGGATGCGGTTTTTGAGTTGTGCTAATGCTGCTCTCTGAATAAGTGGACTAGAGGATGTCCAATTATCAAACCAAAACTAAATGCTTGCACCATTCCCCAGCTGATGCTTAATGTAAGGATAGACCAAGCTCCTCGAGTTAAGAACGTAGTTGAAATTTTAGGAATGTACTTGGTAAATGCTCTTAGCAATGCCTTGAACTAGCAGTATGATGGACTTCCCTACTAATTAGATTTCACTGTCTTTGTATTGATGTTGATTTTTTTTGTTTATCGTCGTGTTATATATATTCTCTGAAAGTTGGTTGGTTTTCATTCTTCGACTTTATTAGTTCTCTTATTATATTTGACTTCACATACTGGATTGACAGGTCATACTACAATGACTTGCCCACATAGAGTGGCTTCTGAGCATGGAGTCATCCCAGCACCTATGAAGAATACCCAAAATTATCTGGAATATTTTTTCCTTCGCCAGATTAGACCAAATATCCATCCAGTAAGCCTTTCCATCACCTTTGTTTTAGAGATTTTTGTTAAGCACTTCTTATTTTCTTCTTTTTGGGCTGGACCAGGGTTAAGTGAAGAGTTTCATACTTCTTTCTTTCTTTTGGTTCTGGTTATTGGATTTCACTGAAAGTGGTTTCTGATTTAATGCTTCCAATGTTTCTATGCTGACTAATATTTTGTCTGATATTTTAATAGAACTTGCAAAAAAAAAATTTATGTAAGAACTTCAGTCATGAAAAGTGGTATTCCACTTGCAATTGTGTTAGGTATATTGATTGCCTGACACAGAAAATATTTATTTACTTGAGATAATTCATTTTTGTGGTTGATATAGAATTCAGTTTAAAATGAGAACCGCATGGATATGTTTGTGGTTTTATCGAAAGTGATCTATTGAGTCTGTCTTGCGATATTCACCCCGAGCTTTTTGCACTTGTGATGTAGATCAAGCCAGCATATGTGATACCGGATCAAGTATGCTGCGCAGTTATCAGATACCATAGCAGGAGGGTGACATGTTTGGAATTCCACCCAACAAAAAATAACATTCTTCTCTCTGGGGATAAGGTTGGTTCGTTTGGTATCTTCGTGATATGTGGTTTCTTGTTTCATAAGTACCTTTTCTTTCATATTTTTCATTTATTGACCTGCAATTGACCATTAAAATTTATCCTTTCTCTGGGATTTTGGGAAAAGAAAGGGCAAATTGGAGTCTGGGATTTTGATAAAGTGCATGAGAAAATGGTGTATGGCAATATACACTCCTGCATTGTTACTAATATGAGGTGAGTTTTCTTTACAAAGTCGGTTATTATATATGTATATTTGCTGCTGATGAATTACTTTTTCATGTATATTATGTTTGCTTACTTTCCTCAATTAACACGGAAGATTGTAACCTAAATTTTGTAGATTCAATCCTTTAAATGATGGTACCATATATGCTGCATCCGCTGATGGAACTATTAGTTTTACTGATTTAGAGACTGGTATTTCATCCTCTCTAATGAATGTGAATCCTGATGGCTGGCAGGTAAAGGTTTTTCCCGCTAATTACTGCATAATTTATGACTTTCTGGAGCCATGTTCTGTTCGAATTTTTTACCTTTTATTTTCTCTGCAATAATTTTGGTTTGGTATATGAAAGACATTATACGTTTGAAATCTCACTTTTTCATGTTCACTGTGATACATTATTCAGTTGTATATATCTTTTAATCAACCAACCCCCTCCATAGGGACCAAGCACTTGGAGAATGCTCTATGGCATGGATGTCAACTCAGAGAAAGGTGTTGTATTGTTTGCCGATAATTTTGGTTTTCTCTATATGTAAGTATCTTTCCATGCTTTCACTGCATATATAGAAGTTATATATGCATATTAAAGAATAAGAGTAGGATAAAGCATGTCAAATTTGAAAATAACTCATTGCAGGTTTATATGTATCAGTTTGTACACTTTTGAATCCCGTGACCATCGTAAATTTTGTCAGTGAGTTCTATATGTCACGTATTCATCTTCCAATGAGCTGCCTTCTTACTAATATCTAAGTTTGTATTGTGTGAATACACATCAGTTTTGCTTGGGATTTTGATAGACTTCATGCTTACGAAACAATTATGTTCAAACTCACTGAATATATTGCTGAAAGCTGGCACTTTGGTATCCATTTTAAAACTAGTTATTTAATTTCTCAGCTAATTAGAAAAGGATAGAAATGGAAACCAAAGATAAAGTCTACCATCAGGCAAACAGTGATCTCTTCTCTTATTGTCTTATTTCCCATATTCATTTGTTGAACATTAATATACTTGGAAAATGGTCTTTTGCTTTCTTTGCAGGTTGGATATGCGCTCAAATAATAAAACTGGTGAAGCACTTCTGATCCATAAGAGAGGTAGCAAAGTTGTTGGCTTACATTGTAATCCTGTTCAACCGCAGCTCCTTTTAAGTTGTGGGAATGATCATTTTGTAAGTTGTAAATTATCCTTCAGCTTTGTCTTTACTTTGTGATGTTTGAATTCTGATGTTTTCTAGGTTTATTGGATTTAGATCTCTAGTAGCTACTTTTTGAGTAATAGATTCTCTTATTTTGAAGTTGATCTTTTGGAGACAGTATAAATTTCTGCATATAAATGGATTTGTCTCGGGCTGTTGTTCAATTGTATGTTTGTATGTTCTGTTTATCTTCTTCTGCTCATCTTGTGAATGAAAAAGGTTCATTTCGCAGGCTCGTATCTGGGATATGCGTAAGCTGGAACCAGGATCTTCTCTTTATGATCTTCCCCATAAGCGTGTTGTTAACTCGGCATACTTTTCACCACTGTCTGGAAGAAAAATTCTCACAACATGTCAAGACAATCGTCTCCGGATATGGGATTCCATATTTGGAAATTTAGAATCCCCCAGCCGGGAAATTGTTCATAGTCATGATTTTAACAGGCATCTAACTCCATTTCGAGCTGAATGGGATCCAAAGGTGATGCAATGCAAGAATAAGTCTGTTCATTGACATGTGCATCATATTATATTTACATATTTTATTCTTCTCATTTGTCTTTGCAAATTCTGGGACACTTCTTGGTGCAGGACCCAGCAGAGTCACTGGCAGTTATTGGCCGTTACATAAGTGAGAACTACAATGGTACTGCCTTGCATCCCATAGACTTCATTGACATAACTAATGGCCAGCTAGTCGCTGAAGTTATGGATCCTAATATAACTACCATCAGCCCTGTCAACAAGTTGCATCCTCGAGATGATGTCTTGGCAACTGGCAGTTCAAGGTTGTTCCGTATTCACTTATTGACTCTGTGTTTCACTGTGGAACATTCTTTTTATAATTTTTCAAAGTTGGGCCTTTTGCTTGAGTTTCTGGTAGTATATATGAGAAATCTACCAGATGCCAATTCTAACACCTGAGACAGAAATGCTGGTTCGTAATTACTCTTCAGCCAACTTTATGGTCCCTAGAAACTCATAGTCATTGATTTAGCAAATTGAAGATCATTTAATCTGGGTTCCCTTATTGCTAATGGATGCCTCACTTGTTAGTTGTTTTGTATATTCTAGTTACATGGTTTTTAATTTAATGAACACAAGTTGATTGTGGAGGGCAAATAATATACAATGCTTTGTTCATGTAGTTTGGCCTGATGATTTTCCTTTTCGATCTAATGCATGAGCTCTTCAGGTCACTTTTCATTTGGAGACCGAAGGAGAGGTCTGAGCCTCTGGAACAGAAAGATGACCGGAAGATCGTTATATGTCAAATCCCAGGTAAGAAATCCAAACAGAAATTCGGAGGCGAAAGTGACGATGATTCTGATGACTATGGGTTCGCATCCAAGGGCAAGAACATCAAATTGGAGAAACGCAAAGCGAAATCAACTCCATACCCTCGTAAAGGCAAGCGCTAAGATGGGTGAAACAATATGCTTATTAGTTTAGCTAACAGAAAGATTTTTGTATGGGAGTTAACTGGGTAGTAACCTACTGTGGTTTTGGCACCTTTTTTAGTTAGAGTACTGACCTATATCTCCAGCCTCTCCTTTTTTGTATATTAGCCACGAATATGCAGCCTTTTCAACTCAGTTTTGGGTGTTAATGAAGCAATGGTTATGGTGGTGATGATAGATTGTTGTGTACAGAACATGCTTATATCTGCCTACCTTAGGGTTGCTAAACTTCAGCCCTCTTCCCAGGGATTCCTTTCTCTGATTGAGCGCGTCCCTCGAAACTTATTTGTCAATACTTTTATGGTCTTTTTTAATTAAGATAACCCTAATGTCTTTTTGGGGTCTAAAATGTCCCTCAAAAACTCGAATTCAAAAGTGACTCTGCGTCTATCTATGCGCAGGCCACGATCGTGACCCTCTATCATGGTCGGTTTATCTACTCTCTGTCACGATCGTGATAGATTTCTCACAATCGTGGCCCTGTACTCGAGCTTATGTCTCGATGGGCCAATGTTGGTTCTTTTGTCACGATCGTGGCGAGATTGTATTTTGGTTAGGGCTTCCTCTGAAACTATACTATTTATGAACTAATATAATTCTTAACATACACACACTAAATAATTAAATTAACTACTAAACACATTTCAGATTATCTATAAAAATATAATGCCATGTACTCGTGTGAAGTGAACATACGAGGGAATTAACTTTTATTTTACGTTGAAATCAGGGGAAGGTTCCTATGTCGAGAAACTACCATTCTTTGTCCCTCGAATTCAAACTTGTTTCGATGTGCACTAGTCGTCGAAAATTTCTTATTCATTGTTTTCGGAATGTACAGCTGGAGACAATAAGGAGGAATTTAGGCAGTGCAGCTAAAAGGGGAGACATTATAACTGGTCCCCAAAGAAATGCGTGGTCAAACTAATGTAACCCAAAAACATGGACTACCCAGCGCAGCGCAACGCTTACTTCGACGAGTAGGAATTGGGACATAAAACAAAAGCCATCTACTTATTGTTGACCCTGTCTCCGAGGCAAAATCAGGGGAAGCAAAAATAGGCATTATTATCATATACTCCCCCTGTTTTAAGTCATTTTAAAAAAATACACACTTATTAAGAAAGTTAATAAAATTATAGATATACCCTTATTAATACTCCCATAAAATTACCTCGATAATCAGCATCTTAAATTAGCATGTGAAAAAAATTGCCTTGAAATTGTGATCTGCATAATTAAGATGAGAGAGAAATGGAAGGTTAATTTTGAAAGAAAAGTTATAAATATGCGTACAAAATTAAGAATGACACTTATTTTAAATAATTAAAATGTATCTAAAATAACTCTTATTATGAAACGGAGGGAGTACAATATTATTTTACATACATATACAGCCCTGATACTAGGGATAAAAGGATTAAAAAAAGTTAACGTAGGAAAGTCAAACAGTATATCGAGAAGGAAAGTAAAACCAAGTACTGCCTGACCACGCTCTCTGCTCATCATCAACCCAAAGTAGACCAATAATCTGATTGCCCTCTAGAAACTTGAAGTGAAGAGTTCCACTAAAAACTTGAGATCAAGAACTTAAAACTTTTTAATTTTTCTTGTTCGAGGTATTCATCCTAATCAAACCCAACAGAAAAAGAGAGAAACAAAGAAAAGACCATCTCAGGGAACCAAGTTCTCGTATCTCATGTAATCAACCCAATACAAGAATGAGTCTAATGTCTTGCATCTCGTAGTAAAGCCCAACCGATCAGTTTTGTCTCGGGTACCCAGCAACTTGATTGGACACCGAAACAACATATCCATGAAATCCCAGTTAGCCAATTCTTCCATCTCAGTCTGCCTTAGTTCTTTCTTCACAACTATCTCTTTCCACGCTTTGTTCTTATCTTTCATTGCTTTTGTAAACCAGAAGTCTTTCACAAACATGTTTTGCGGCACTTGCGCCCCCAGTTTGGTTCCAATGACTGGCCATATCTCCTTCCATGTAAAACTCAGGCCATTGATCGAGTTAAAAGCTTGACCATCAATAGAATACATCTCATCTTTGGTGGCCGCCCAAATGTGGTGTTCTGCTACTAGCCTAGCGTCAGAGCCATCAATACAAACCTCTTCCCAACACTCCCTTGTCCCTCCAAAAACAAAAGGAAGATTTAAATGCTTGCAAATTGCTCCATATACACATAAACTACCAATGACATTGTATAACGTCCTATTGGAACTACCCATTAAGAGACCAGGTCTTATAACAGACCATGGCACATTATTTCCTGTCAGTCTCTCCCTTAGCAAGTCCTCAAGGACATAGTAGAAGTTATAGTCTGCACTTGCTCTCGGACAGTCCTCGCTGTAGAAGCGAGCTTCTTTGTTGCTGAAAGGCCCTTTAAGTGACGCATAATGCTTCATTCCTGTCTGGAGAGAAACATGCTTCAAAGACTTGGCTCTGGGGAGAATAACGTTCAATGCATTGGACATCATTGCCTTGTTTTCCTCACAACATTCTCGGCTATCAAGAGGATATAGGGTTGCCCAAGTGACCCAAAACATATGAGTCACATCTGCTAACACGGAGAGCTTCTTCTGAGTCTCTTCAGGGCTCAACAGGTCACATGAGATGAAATGGTAGTGAGGACTTTGGATAGGTATGGTCTCAGGCCTTCTAGCTATACCATACACCTTCCATTTCAGTTTTGAGCTTAGCCTTCTGGCTATTTCTCTCCCTGCAAGCCCTGTAACACCAAATATTATGGCAACGTTACTACTGCCGTCCCCTTTGGCTTCCATTGATATGCAATCTTGGATAGGAGAGTTGGTCTGAGCTTCTTAAATTTGCAATGTTTATATATATATAAGTATAAGGAACTTTCATGTTCCTTTTACATATATTTCTCATTAACTAAACCCACATGGGTGAGTGCCAAATAGTTGGGGTACTAAAGTTTATTGAATGGCTTGCTTGCCGGTTGAGTGTGACCTTGGCCGTTGATATTCTGTAACCGAAGTTTTATAATATTATATCCAAGTGTGGTGAACCTGTTCCTGCTGCTATATGTACGGGTCCACCCTTTCATTGAGAGAAGCAGCTTAACTGTTAATCAACTCACCAATTTTTTATCCATAGAAAACTCTTCCATGTCTCCGAGAAAGTTGGAGATTAACTTTGACAGATGTGTTGTCATCTCATCAAGAAGAATTTTGGGAGATGTATGACGTCCCTTGTTACGATATGCGCATCTGCATAGGAGACCCCTAAATGACCTAATTACTATGAACATCAATTATTTCAAGAGCCTTGTATTGTCATGTAATTGATATCATGTCTTAAGCTGGACCCTTTTGAGTTGGCTATATTTTTAGAATTTTGTTTGTATAAAACACAAAACTAAATTTTATCTGATAGTCACTTCATTTTATTATATAACTTGATAAATTCATATCATATTATTAATTTATGTTGATTATAATTTTTCTGTATAGACAAAGTCTGCTCAGCTTAATCAATAACTAAAACTATTTTAACTAATTATATACCTTAAGATACTATGCAGATAAAATTAATATGTCATTAGCATTATTTACTGCCCTACAAGGCAGTGAAAATATATTCTCATCACAACTATAAAGAATAACAACACCCAAGTCTTGAGTTCTTAATTATTCTCAAAAAGCTTGGCAAAGCAGACAAGAAGCTGGAAGTCGGGATATTTAATCATTTCTGTTTTTCTAGAGCAGCGTACTTAAGGAATTGAATGGTTCTATGACCAAAAAAGACATGGTTCTAATTGAGACGACTTTATAGTTATAACTGATTAATTTCAATTAAAAAAAAACTAGTGTGTGTGTGTGGGGAATCTGCATTCGAATTTTTTGATTACTGTACACAGAATAATTACATTCGGTCTAAATAATATAAACAGGCCGGTGCCTGCATTAATTATGACATGAAGAGGTCAACTATTGCGCTGTTATATTTATATCAAATTGAGGCGTAATATATATATATATATATATGGTTCTGCCGGATTCTGGCTGAACTGATTGTTGCCGTTCTGATCCATTGATTGGCAACTTCTGTAGACTGAGTCGA
>JANIHY010000008.1:38037667-38050455 GCA_027479065.1 Erythroxylum brevipes | reverse complement strand
CAGGCCCCGGGTTCCCGAGTAGCTCCAACTCCCACACTGCCGCTGGAAGCGAGACGTCCGTAATTGATCCGATCAAGGAGCTTTGTCTGGGAAGCTAGAGGGTTATTAATAGGAACATGCCTATTTTTCCTCTTTATGGTGACTCGAACTCAAGACCTCTTTATTAAGAGAGAGTCTTAAGTGAGGAAGTTGGACCATTTGGTTGATCCCTCGTTGTCATGATTGAACGTGGTCGCATACTATTGTAAGCGGTAGTCACATATATATTACTGCCATAGGTATTTTTTTTATTGAAAAAACAGGTTGCTGTAAACAAGTTGCACGCAAGCTGTATGCTTGACAGTTGACAGCCATACGGCAAAGAGCGGTGGACGGTCTGTATAAAGACCCTCTCTCCCTATTTCATACGCATGTTTTTCCATATACATGTGGTAGTGTTTAAAGTCTTGCGTGAGAGAGTAATTCTGGATTTTTTAAGGAAACATTTTTTCCTAAAATGGTGAGTGGCGAGGATATTATTCTACGATAGTAAATTTGAGAAACAATTTATGTACGAGTATCATCATTTTGTTGTATTATTTTTTACTCTCTGTATTTACGATTTTTATTAGTGAAAATTTTATTCAAAATTTGACCTATAAAAATAACCCAATATAAAGAATGAAGTGTGTTAAATTTCTGTGTATTATTTTCCTGCTTATTTTTCCCGTAGAATTTAATTTGCACATTTTCCCATCAACTATTACATTTAGTTGTATGTTCATCATTTCCTTGTGCCTAGCTAACCATGTTCAAGTTCTTCCTAAAATTTATTAGACACCAACTTTTTTAGCTTAGTGATTACAAGCTTACCTCTGTATGTTTATATGGTGTACAGCTGTTATTTTTCATTCACGACTCTGAACAGCAATGAACACTGAGAATGTGGTGGGAAATGCATTCGCTACACAGTATTATCATACTCTTCATACATATCCAGAAATGGTTTATAAATTTTACCAGGATTCAAGTGTACTGAGCCGACCAGATGTCGACGGTGTAATGACATCGGTGAAAACCATGCAAGTTAGGTTCATAACTTTATTATTAGCATGTGTGACATTTATTCATGGTACAATAGGATCATGTTGCCTTATGTTAAACATTCAACTTTTGCGCTTAGATTTAATCTTACGTAATTTTTCCAACAGTTTAACTTAATTCCAGCAGATGCATGTGCGAAACGTCGAGATAAGTTGGCAATTTACAGCCTTCTTTGTGTCCTTAAATTTGGTTGCTATTTTAAGTAATGGACGTGTACATGTGTTTCATCATTTCCCTTCTCTCTGTCCCTTGCAAAAACAAAAAACAAAAATTTTGCTAGCTGATAGTGTACATTTGTTTCCTAAAATCCGTTGGTTCTGATATTTTTAATAGTTATAAGGTTTTGTTAATGGTGTATATAAATAACTGGTTCAGAAAAACTGACAGAAATGTTCTCCTGGAATAGTGTATCAAGGAAAAGATAATTTCCTGGAATTTCAAGGACTACACATCAGAGATAAAAACAGTAGATTCTCAGCAATCCTATATGAATGGGATTACAGTGTTAGTGAGTGGATGCTTAATAGGCAGGGATGATCTGGGAAGAAACTTTGCCCAAGCATTCTTTCTTGCACCTCAAGAAAACGGATATTTTGTCCAGAATGATGTTTTCAGATTTGTGGAGGGAGATGAGGAATTGCAGAATCAACCTAACAACTCTGCAGCAAATGTTGAAATAGCGCCCTCAATTTCTAATCCTGGTATGATGTTGTGGTGGTAACTGCCATTTCTAATTTTCCATTTTCAGTTACTCCCCTAACTTTTCTCATTTCATCAAGGGCATCCCAGAGTTAGATTTCTATAGTTAAAGTGTTTGTCATGATTCTCCATTACATGAAGTCCTGCTGCAATTCATGTTATTGAATGATTACTTATTTTTCGGATGTTTTTATGAAATTCTGTGTTGATTTTATGGCAATGTGATACGATTTAACAATGGAAAACCCAAGGCCAGCTTTGAGACGTAACTTAGGGACTGGCCTTTTACTCAACAACTCGAGGAATTGAATGAGAAGGAACAATTCTTGGGAATTATGAGCTAAAAATAAAGAGAAGAAATTAAGGAATGAGTGAAGGAAGCAATTTTCATTCGTAGATCCGCTGCTATTAGCTAATACGTGGTTAACAGAATGAAAGAATTAACATAAAAATGAAAAGAATAGAATCTAAGTAATTATTCTGTCTCACCTGCCTGCTATGCCAACGTGGCTGCTGCAAAACCATTTCCTGGAGAAGCTGCATTATCTGCCTTGTATTTTGTGTAACAATTCTGTGTAAGCTGCATTATCTTCCTTGCATTTTGGCATACAAGACAATTCCTGATGTATTGAGCCACATCCTGCTTCATCTTCGGCTAATAAAATAGCCTTTAGATTCTTTTAAGTGTAGCAGTAATCCCTGAATGACCACCCCAGCGTGAATCATGCATTCACTGTAAAATCTTTGTCCTTATCTCTTGAGCCTTCCCGACCGCTAGTCTGTTCTTCCTCCTGAGTTCTTGTTGCTGCCAAGAGTATTGAGGATGAGTTGATGGATCCCTCAATATGTTAGTAATGATTTGTTGTAGAGTGGTCCTACTCCCAGGATTCTCTGATGTGGTCATAAAGATTAGAATGCAGGGTTGACACAACCATCTGGTGAGCAAAATGATAATTTTCAAAATATAAACATTGAAATAGAAGTTTCAATACCAAATGGTTTTAAGAACATACCCACCGAGGGGAATCTTTTGAGGTGTGCAAGACTTTAGATAAAAGTCTACATAAAGTTGAGGTTGTTCTCTTAATCCCGATTTGTATTAGTCTGTTCCTTGACATCTGTAGTTGATGTTGTGCTTTGTTTATTGCAGCAGGTCAGTGTGATTACAGTGTGGAAAAGGTATTAAGAAAAATTTGGATTCACAGTTTTAAGCTGGAGTTATACTTGCTCACCAGACCATTTTCTGTGACAGCAGTTGCTTTATTTGACTCAAAATTTCGAA
This sequence comes from Erythroxylum brevipes, assembly GCA_027479065.1. Taxonomy (NCBI): domain Eukaryota; kingdom Viridiplantae; phylum Streptophyta; class Magnoliopsida; order Malpighiales; family Erythroxylaceae; genus Erythroxylum; species Erythroxylum brevipes. The sequence goes on along the minus strand of JANIHY010000008.1, from coordinate 38,047,391 downwards.
TTTCCAGGATATTTCTGTACGTCAGTTAACGAAGAGTTTTCGACTTTTGTTCGCAGCAGAAACAGAAGAAGTTGTAATCCACTATTCTGTATCTTTCATTGGATGCGTTGCTGTATTTGTGTTTTTTCCCGAGAAAGTACAGAATTCAGTAGTTAAATGTTCCTGTTTTTGGTTTATTTCTGTTGGGTTCTGGTTACATCTTTATCAACTTATAACTGATGTTGCATGTTCTCTTATACGAGGGCCATTGCTTAGTACAACGGTGAAATTCCTAGATTTGGGAGGAAAAAACCGAAGACAGCAGTGATTCCTTCTTTTCCCATCCTTACCCCATTATTGTTCATATACTTTGTGACAGTTGGCAGATGGATTTTCTGAATGTACGTCTCAAACATCAGACAATGAAGAAGCTCGAGACAGTAATCGGGACCACGGCCACAAGTAAGCATGTTGCTCAATGGGATAGGTTACATTCCACTGTTTGATAGAGACACGTTGAGTTTGAAATGTGCATCTTGTTATTACTTCGGACTTGAATCTTTCGCAATATTTTGTGTGTTTGTTCAGATTGTAGTGGAAGGAGCACATACTGCATGATGATTTAAGATTCTTCTAGCTGAGATCCTAGAAAATCACTTATACTGTAAATATTCATGGGATACATAGCTTGTTAACAGAATGCATAAACATGAAGTTTTTGATTTTGGATTTCTGCTGCAGATACATTGCTCGTTGCAAGGATGCTTAAACATGAAGCCTTCGATTTTAGATTTTAGATTTCTCAAGCATATGAAAGGCTTCTGGTTGAATTCTAATCTATCAGTCTATAACTAATACCCATCTTTTTTCTTTTCCTTTTAATTCAAGGAGCTTTGGACAGGCCTTTACTAAATGCAAAGCTCCATCTTCATCTAGTCTGCAGAGAAACGAGTCAGATCTTTTTCAAAAAACTGAACTTCGATCAAGCATCTGGAAGAAGCAAACACGCTCACAGAGGGCTGATACTGATGGAATTTATTCTTCTGGTATGATTCTGTAGCCATTTCAAAATTAAGTGTCTGTGAAGCGTTAGAGCCAGCAGTGAAGAACTCTTTAATTACCTGCCCTTGCGATAAACGAATTGTTGCTGTACGATTACATTTATTGGTCTAAAGTTTAGTATGGTGAAACATTTTTAGTTAACAGCCAGGAGTATAAGCTGCTCAGAGCACCTGCAAGACAACACTGGAAATTGACGCAATCGTACAAAAAAAGAGTAAGAAACATTTATCACTTCTTCTGTAACAAGGCACTTCAGCTACTGCATTTAATTTCTTTAATTAAGGTCAGCATAGTCCAACTATTCTTGCTTCATTTATTTGAAGTTTTGATAATGCCTTTTCTCTTTAGGCTGCACAAGCATACTCAAGGGGGAAACATATGGATGCAGCTCGCCTCTCTAAACTGGTGAGACTGAAGAAAACAAAAATGTCATTGTGATTATATATATTTATCCTTACGTTATCATTGTTAAATAATCCTTTTCTCTGGTTCACGTGTCCCATATTTCTGTGGCATTTAAGCCACTTAAACGAAATGGTGTTGATGTTTGATGCTGGAAGTTGGTTTACGATGACTTCCCATCCTTTCTCTAAAACAATTTGAACTTCCTGTCTTGTGGATACCAATGATCGATTATTTATCCTGTCTTTAATGTTGTAGGCCGATGTAGAGAGAAATTTGGCTCGAGCAGCAGATGAAAAGGCTAGCCAAGAAATATTTAAAGCTCGGTCAGTACATGTACAAAGCCATATAATAGGAATAGGATTGATCTTGTATGCTCATGAATTCATAATAGACCAAACTATTGCATGCATTACGCAGAAACAAGAACACGGAGAATTGGACAACTATTGATCTGCACGGGCAACAAATAGAACCAGCGATTAGACTTCTGAAAAATCATCTTAGAGACGTAATAAACATGGGCTGTACGTATTTTCTGAGTTCTCCTTTGCATGGGTTTGTGAACTTGCCATAACACGTTTCTTGCTGACACTATCCAATGACTGTATGATCTGCTCCAGCAATTCAAACCCTGAGAGTAATAACAGGGCGTGGAAAACATAATCGTGGGAAATGCAAACTCAAAGAATCGGTACGGGATCTGCTTCGTTTGTTTTTGCAATGTTGTGTTACCATGCTCTGCTTCCTCTGTTTTTGCAGGCTAGGCATTTAGTTTTGTTGGGTGTATTGTGATTTTTTCTCTTCTTATATCTTCTAATTCTGAGAAAAGTAGAAAAGATTTCTACTAGGAATTTCTGTTGCGGGCCTAGATGATGATAGGTTGACAAAAGTCGGAAAAGGAAATTGCTGGGTAGTTGTCTGCATAAAAAGTCGTGGCATGTAACTACTGGTGACATAATGAGTGGACATAAATTTCTAACAGAATATAGTGGACTGGGACATTAGGTATGCCATATTCTGTTCAATGAACGTTAAAATTGATAAAAACGAAATCTATCTTCATTAGATTCAAATGGTTTGAAGTAAGCTACGTTTGCCCTCAGTTCTAAGACCCAGTATGTTGCTGTTAACTTCGTGCAGGTCATTGCATTTTTAAAGGAGGAAGGTATTGAGTGGGAGGAAGAGAACAGAGGATCTCTTCTAATCAAACTCGATGAAACGCAGAAGTATAGCTTTCTGGATGAAGAAAGATATGCCGAGTAGTTAGCACTAATGGTGAAGCCTAAGGGCAGAGGTTTTGCTCTTAGATATGTGCAGTCAATCAATTTGATGTAAATTAATGTACAATATTATATTTTAATTAATGAAAAGGTTTTAATTTATCTTTATATATTAATTAAATTAATAATTTATATTTTAATACTAAAGATATTATAAGAAAATAACACAATTTGCGAAGTTTAAAAAACGTAACAAAATTTTAAAAAACGTCACAGAATATAATTTACATCATTTAAAAAAATGTCACAAAAAACGTCGCAAAATATGGTATAAACAAAAGCTTTCTGCGACGTTTCCCATAAAACGTCACATAAAATACGGACATTTCACGACATTTTTTAGAACGTCACGAAAAGTCACATTCTGCAATGGTTTTTAGAAACTACACGGATAGTCACATTTTCCGTGACATTTTCTAAAAAAACGTCGTAGATAGTATTATTTTTAAATTTTTATTTCTTCCATTTTTAGAAAATCAATTTAATTTAATAATTTCTTAATTTTAATAATTATATTTTAAAACACAATTTTTAGATCTTATTTGTTTAATAACTTTTACGAACTCAAAAAGTTAGTACAAATTTTGCTTCGAATTAGACCTGTAATGTCATATAGCAGACGTGAGTTATGTAAGAATTTCCTGAAAAATTAAAAATAGGAAAATAAGGCTTGTAACATTACTGATGATATTAAGGAGCTGCATCGATTGTTGTAGACCAAAGAATTTGACATTTTATTCATCACATTTAAAATTTTGATGAAGACAATTACACAAAGAATACTTCCTCAAACTGCCCAGCACACCTGAATACCTAAAAGAAAAAAAAGACAAACATTCCTCACCCACATGAAACAACTGAATACTACCATACCATTCACTATACACCACCTTCGACTACTAGTGAGACCCTCTAGTCAGTCATTAGGTACCACAACATAGCGTTTGGTTGCTCTTCCTATAGGTGGGGATACATGACAGGGATACAAAAGTCCTATGTTTAGTAGTATTTGCTTGCTGTCCTTATCTATTTTTGTTCCGTTTTCAGAACATAGGGATAGAAATTTTTGTCCCTTCCAAGACTATGGTACACATAAGAAACCTGCATAACTTAACTTGGAAAATAAGAAAGCTTTGGACATTGGGCTTCTTATGTTCCTATGATAACATGAAACTTAAAAGATAGGTCTAAACCTCGATAAAAGAATCTAAAGAAGGAAATAAATGAAGAAATGAAAATACCTTACCAAAGATAAGTTTGATCTTTGGGTCATTGCAATATTGAGTAATCTAATGAAAATGTGTTATTTAGAGTCATAATTCTATGATTAACCAAAACAGTGGAATTTTGATATGAATAGCTACATTACAGTAACTTTGTATTGGATAAACAATTGGAATTTCAACCATATATGACAGAGGAAAACAAAAACAAAATAGATAAGTTACAATTCCAAAATGTCCTGAATGTAGTGGAAAATAGTTTCACCAAAAGAGAAAAGATGGAATTACCAATTATAGCTCCTTACTTATGTACAAGGACAACAAGATCTTTAAATATCTGATTCACTTCACCACTCTATTGCTGAATTCCTTGTATTCCCTTATCCATTTCTTCAATGATGGCCTCGTTGAAGGAAATCTCATTCTCCAACAGAAGGACCTCTTATTTGCAACCAAGTTATTTGATTCATTCAATAGATGAATAGGAGTAAGCAAACTCATATTTGTTAGACATCAGACAAACTACAAGCACTTTCTACTCAACACATAAGTTAGAAGATATGTAATAAAATATGATTTCAAACTTTAAACAAACCATATTTGATAAAATAATGGATATAGAAATCCATCACTGTAACCTAGACGTCTAAAATGCAAATGCGATTTACTAATCATACTAACATTAATACAACCACACCTTGTTGCCAATGTTGGAAATCTCTACAATGGTACCCTTTTGAGGAATTAACAAAGTTTTGGATCAATAACAAGAGGGAAGTAATTTTTAGCTTCAAACTATTCCTAGCACTTTTCAACAAGGTTACTTCCACATATACTTGTGTGATTAACATAAAAACACAAAAATCAATGTTTTTTTGGCAGTGGATCATAATTAGTATATAGGTGAGCAGTATTTACCTTCTTGACTCTAGAAGAAGTGCTTGTTGTTCCGGAGTCTTATCTTGACTTACATCTATCTCACTTTCGGTATAGTTACAAACCAAAATCTTTAAACAATATATAATAAAAACTTTGCAACACTGCGTGAGGTAAAAGTAACTAAAACAAACTATTCATTCCAAGCTGAATTTTTTTTCACAAAACCTCCAACATCCACTAATAGGGAAATGAACTAATAATTTAGTGCTTCCTAAGACAATTGACCTGGAAGGTAGAATTGTCTGGGGAACAAATGGAGTGTATGCAGTTTCCTTCTCGGCAGCAAGTCGTTGAGCTATCAGAAATTCTTTCAAAATTGCTTGAAAATCTTTTGCATGTTTAACATCAACAATCTTTTTGCTTTGCTAGAATTGTAACAACATAAATTGAGCGACCAATCGATATTAAAATCCAATCTAAAGAAAAAATGACAAAAATCAGCAATACATACATTGACTCCCACATTGTGATCAGTTTCACTAGCTTACTTTAATCTTGCTGATGTATCTTTCACCAACTGGTTGATATGCAGTCTTGTCTTGTGCCTATCATGCAATAAGTAATAATCATAAAACCCTAATGAAATTGATTAAAGAAATAAATCAAACAGAGAAGGCGACAGACAGTTTCTTGCGAAGGTTAGGGGTGTCTTTTGGGGTGCCGAGGGTGTTGATGAGATGCTGTAAGGTGGAAATAGGTGTTGATTTGGAAGATTCTAGAAGCCACTGCCAATGTGGTGTCTTGTTTACCATTGATGAAGGGAAAAATGGATATTGTGCAATCATTAAGGGTATAAAAGGAGAAGATGAAGGGTGGGCTTGAGTGGAAAGAAGCCAAAAACATGATTGAAGTACATAAAGAAGAGAGAAGCACGAAAAAAGAGAAAAAGAAGAGAAAGAAGAGAGTTATGCTAGGTTTTGATCTTTCTTAGTCTTAAAGAGTGATTTTGAAGTTGAACAAGAAGGGAAAAAGAAAGAGAAAGGTCAGGGCCTTCTTTTGATCCAAGAAACTCATTAAGTGGTGAAGATTCAAGGTAAGTTAATGTTAAATCTTCTGGATTTTTGGAAAGGTTTTGATTTATGAAACTTAGAAAATACATGGGTTTAGATACTCTAGGATCAATTTTAGTAAATGCATTATGTGGATCTTTAATTTTACAACCATTTTGAACTTGGGATTTTTGCCTATGAAAAGGGAATCAAGAAAGACAAGAGGAGCAAGAGGAGAGGCACTTTGAGCAAGTTATAAGCAAGGAAATTCAAGGTGGGTTTCACTTTTATAATTAAGTAATAAGCCATTAAATTTTCTTTCAAGAAATGAAAATAAATGATTCTAACTACTTTGAAAATGTGCATTTATTACTCTTTAAATGTTTTGAAAATGTGCTGCATATTTTGCATATGGATTTTGTTTGATATATGAAAATGATTTTGAAAGGGTGTCAAACTTAAGAAATCAAGTTTCCAAAATTTACCTTTTGGACAATGTGTTTTACAAGTCTTGAAATACACGTTATGTGGTTTTGCGCGGTCCCCTATGTTAAGTTAAGTGCACTTTGACGAAAAAGTTTTCCCCGCCTACCTGCTAGTGGCATTGAGTTCCTTCACGGATTTCTGTAAGTTCACGACTACGCAAGATCATTATGTGAAAATGTGTAGTATGTTTTATTTTGGATCCACCCGAACCATTTTGATATGCTTATGTGTTCATGATAAATTGATAAGAGTGATGCATACATAATTTGCATAAACGTGAATTTCTACATTGAAAATGACTTTATAAATGGTTTTGTTTGTTATTGATTATAAAATTGTTATCCATGAGCTTTAAGCTCACCTCCCATTCTCCTCCCCCATATCTAGGTGATGAGCAAGATATTGAGTAGTCAAGGGTCAAGGCATCACTCCGATCTTTGTTTAGCTTGTATTTGAAGGATATCTTGTAAAGCAAAGCTCTAGTTGCCTTTTGAGCAACTCATGATTCATGTATCTTTTGTATTTTGAGATTTTGAGATATTAATGTATTTGCAGCTTGAAATGTCCACTAAAGCTTTGTAAAACTCTTATCTTTTGATGCAAATGGAAAATAATTGCATTTTTGCTCACGACTCTCTCTCTCTCTCAAGTTTGTTTATTGCATTTTTAAGTTTTAGTAAGGGAAAAGTTTGTGTTTGGATGTCAAGGGAAGATCTGGATTAATCTACGTTGATTTAGGCAAATGTGCTTATAGAAAGTTGTAGGTATTTCTTTTAGCTTTCCAACGGTATATAGTATATAATTATTGGACATCTGGGTCAAAAGTTATAGTCCTTAGAAGGGGAGATGCTTAAGAGTATAAAGTGGTATCGTCTCTAATGACGTATTGTCTGTGATGATGTCATATCATCTATAAAATTGTATCGTCTGTGATAACGTCATTCGTCTTAAGAGTTGCATCGTCTTAAGTTGACTTTGCTTCATCTTAAGTTGACTCTGATTCATCTTCAGAGTTGCATCATCTTAAATTGACTTTGCTTCGTCTTATGTTGACTTCGTTTCGTCTTAAGAGTTGCATCGTCTTAAGTTGACTTTGCTTCGTTTTAAGTTGACTCCATTTCATCTTAAGAGTTGCATCGTTTTAAGTTGACTTCATTTCATCTTAAGAGTTGCATCATTTTAAGTTGATTTTGCTTCGTCTTAAGTTGACTCCGTTTCTTAAGAATTGCATCGTCTTAAATTGACTTTGCTTCGTCTTAAGTTGACTATGCTTTATCTTAAGAGTTGCATCATCTTAAGTTGACTTTGCTCGTCTTAAGTTGGCTCTGCTTTGTCTTAAGAATTGCATCATTTTAAGTTAACTTTGCTTCGTCTTAAGTTGACTCCACTTTGTCTTAAGAATTGCATTGTCTTAAGTTGACTTTGCTTCATCTTAAGTTGACTTCGCTTCGTCTTAAGAGTTGCATCATCTTAAGTTGACTCTGATTCATCTACTTTTTTCTTTGTTTACTTTACGCTTTGTCTACTTTTTGTTTCATCTGCTTTTTGCTTCATTTGCTTTCTGCTTCGTCTACTTTTTGTTTCGTCTGCTTTCTGCTTCGTCTACTTTCTGCTTATGTGACCTAAACTTCTTTTTTTGTACTATAATCCTCTGATCATATCGTCTGCTCCATTTTTGACCCTTTAGACGATAGAATCTGTCTTTGAGATCTATATGAAAGTTGTAGATCTCGAAGTCTTCTATCAAAATATCCTAATATGATCTTAATCTGATATCTTTAATGATAGTTATGTTGATTGTCCTAAGAAAGGTGCAATATAATTGAGGTCAAAACCCTGTTTGATTCTTCATCCATAACTTTGTGATGAGATCTCCAAATGAGATGATTATTGTCTCTAAATAAACTAGAGACATTGAGTCATAAATGTTTTGAACAAGTCAAATTGAAATTCTACTTTAAGGTTTCCCAAAATCTGTTCGAAAATTTTTCCTGGTGTGGGCTCTCCACCTTTGTGGAACACGCGTTTAGATGTTATTTAGGATTTTGGGCAAGTGAACCACGAGGGCGGGGTGCCCAACACTTATGATATCAGACCGACTAGGATTAGGAGTATTCTAGGCATGAAGTGGGTACTCTAAGACATGAAATGAACATGCGTTATTTTTAAATGAACAAATTGCATTGTTTTAAATTTTTTTACATGATTTGAAATTATTTTGCATAAACTAGAGATTTTTTAAATGTTTTAAATTAAAAGAGTGATTATGCCACCTCGAAAAAGAACTCGAGGAGCTATGACTTAATCTCTCTCTCGTCAAGGGAGCACGGATAAATCCTATATCCCATAGGACGAGGGGACACATTCTGCTCCAGATCCTGAGGCACTTAGTGTGCAATATGAGGTGTCTCCACGGCCTCCTCCTATGTCTTAAGCAAATCCCATAGATCCATGTTTCTTTCAAGCCTTTGCTCAGGCTTTCATATATGCCATGGGCCAAGGGTTATAAGTGCCAGTGCCAGCTCCAGTTGAGAGGAGTGGGCAGTATGATAAGCTCCGTAAGTCTGGGATAGTAGATTTTAGTGGAACTATAAATCCAGAAGAGATTGAAGCCTGGTTGAAGAGGACCGAAAGGGTTCTGATTCAGATGAAGTGTTATGATGAGAAGAAGCTGGATTATACAGTTAGCTTGTTGCAAAGAGATGCACTTTATTGTTGGGAATCAGTGCCCCATAGTTAGGATATACCTCCGGTGTTATCATAGAGAGACTTTTTGGAAGCTTTCAGGAGTAAGTACTTCTCAAGGGTCTATATCCAAGAGAAGGCTAGAGAGTTCCTAAATCTCATAGAGAGGGACTTAAGTGTGAGTGAATATGAGATAAAGTTCACCTAGTTGCCACGGTATGTGGCCAACATTGTTTCTAATAAGGAGGATAAGTTTCACAAGTTTGAGGGAGGTTTTCATTTGGTAAATGTTGCACTCCAGGCTGTGACTACCGACAGTTGGTAGATGCTGCACTCCAGGCTGAGAAGATGAAGAATATCATAAATGAAGTGAGCAGGAAGAGAAAGAATAGGGACCAGTTTTTCAAGAAAGGGATGAGTGCTTCGATGCCTGAGAAGGGTAAGAAGAACTTCCACACATAGAGTATGGTGTGTTAGAGTAGTGCCCTAAAGGCAATCCCCTTTAGCGCATTTTGTTCATAGTCATGTATAGACTTTATGAATAAATAAAGTAAAGGCATATTTCATTTATTTGATATTCATTTTATTATGGATTGATAGTGATCTTTAATCAAATTTATGAAGTCCATGATATATGACATAGCATGAAGGAAATTATGATGCGATCATACTACTG
>JANIHY010000008.1:37819055-37831498 GCA_027479065.1 Erythroxylum brevipes | reverse complement strand
CCTTTTCTTAACCCATCTTCTTTCTCTTCTTTCTTCATAAATCATTATTCAACTCACCATATAAACAAGAAAGAAACAAAACCTACTAGAAGACTATGAATTTCGAAATTGTCTTACCTTAGAGATGACCCACGATTTCTTCCTTCTTCTTGACTCTAATGGAGGATAATCCCTTCCTTTAACCTTCTCCTTCTTGAAACCCTTGAAACCCACTTGAAAACTCAAGAAAGATAACCTTCTCCCTCTCTTTTCTTTGGTATTTTCGTAACTCTCATCTTACAAGACTTAAGGAAAACTTGAAAACCTACCTCTCTTCTTCTCCTAGCTTGATGGCCGACCCTTCATCTTGCTCTCTCCTCTTTGATGGTTTCGAAAATCCTCTCCCTTTTGCTTGTAAAAATCGTGAACTTCTTCCTCTCTTCCACTTTCGAATGGTTCACCCAATAAAACCTAATTTTGCTTCTTTCTTATCTTTTCCCCTAAGCTAAAACGACAACACCTTAAGCCTCCAACTCTTAAGATTTTCGTTTGCCTCATTCACTTTTCATTTCCTTTACAAATTTCCCTTCCTTAACTACACTCCTAAGCATAATTTCGTGGGCCTCATTTACACTATTAAGCCCAAGCTTCCTAATTTTAATTTGTTTACTTTATCATCTAATTAACTTAAGTGTTAAGCCCACTTAAGCCCAATTCCATCTTTCCCTCCTTCTAACTTTCACCAAGTTCAAACTTTCCCTCCTTCTAACTTTCACCAAATTTTCATTTCCCTCTTTCCCATTTGAAATTTTGTGGGCTCCCACTTAAAAGCCCAAACAACTTTCCTCATTCCCTTTTCATTTTCATGGGCCTCCCTCATTTCCTTCCTTCTTGCTCTCTTAATTTCAAGTTTCATGGACCCTAGCCCAATGCTTCTATTCTTCTACATTTAATTACAATATACAAAGGCTAAAAGCCCACTTGATTCCTTTACAAGCTTTATTTCCTAACTTAACACTTTAACTTACTACTTAAACTTAAGCCCAAGACTCCAAGCCCAATATTACCTAATTCCATCTTTCTCATTTCATTTTAACCTAAGTTACTCTTTCAATTCAACTTATTCTATTTAAATGCTAATAACTCATAAAACTCTCAATTCATGTAATTCTTTTACTACTAACAATGCATCTCAAGAGAAATAATTTCTCACCAAATCAAAATTCACTAAATCCCTTCATTAAACTAATCATAACTTAAGCAGTAAAATCCTCAATTTATTCCAATCAAATTAAAATTATCAAGCTAAAACCTCAAAATAATTTCAACATGCTTAATGCGAATCGGGGCCCAACAGTACACCTCTTCCATGTAGTCAATAAACTGGGTGGAAGGCTAGCCACATCTTAGCCTGATCCTTCAATATGTATAGGAAGAACTTTATCATGAGTTAATACTCATTTAGGCCATCCAAAGGGAATGTTTGGAGAGTGGTATAGAATTCCCGAATGAAATTTAAAGGGTCTTCATTGGGAAACCCCGTAGAATGATGGCAACATGTTATAATGGATGCTCTTCAATTCATAGGACGTATAAGTGGTAATACTAATCATCGGTCTAGCAAACTCCTTCATCACTAACTGCCTTTCACCCATTTTTTGGTTATTAATTTAATCTTCACTCTTGGGTTCCTTGTGATCATCTTCAAACTCCACTTAAAATCATCATAGATGATGTAAGTTATTAACAAAAGGGACGGGGTCTCTATCTAAAGATCGCATAAACTAAACAAGTGCAATTCTTAGAGTCCTCCTACCTAACTTAAACTAAATAGAAGCAGTGCTAAATTAAGAAAAAAAATAAACAAAAACACACAACACAATCAATTAATAACAAAAAATAAATAAACAAATCAATAAAACAACACAATAAAAAATATATGCATGAACAAACAATCACAATCACAATCACAATCACTTAAGAAAATAAAAACAAACAAAATTTGTTAGACCCCATTTTTGGAGCCCAACGATCAATTTGGATACTAAAAGATAATTGACCCAGGTATTGAAACGAATTCCAAGAAGACCATCCAGGAAAGTCGCGTGACATAGGTGTGAATGATAGGTGGAAAACATTTTCATTTAAAGGAATTCTCAACGTGGCAGCAAAGGGAAGTTCATCGCAGCGAAATTCATTCCTTGCCGCGGCGAAGACGCCCTCAGAAAGGTTCGCCAATGGTAATAGTGCATACCTGGAGTGATGGCGGTGGAGGTAAGAGGCGTGTTCTTAAAGAACAACAAAACCTTGAGGTCTTGGGTTCGAGCAGTGGCTCACCCCTGAACCAAAGAGGACAATACCTGGAGTGATGGCGGTGGAGGCCGGGCTCCACAAGTAGCGGCCGCGGGCCTCTTGAGGTACCGAGGGCAGAGGCCCCGGTACACAAAGTTCGGGTCGCTACAGTTTCAATGGCATAACTTTATCAAAATTCATAAATCATAATGCATTTCCAATAATGACATAATTCACTATCAAGCAAGTTACACATACACACACATAGGCAAGAATTTGCCCAATCACACAATAACTATAAACCAATTACCCACCTAATATCGCTTGCCAATCCAAATTCAATGTTGTCTTTCCTCTTGCTCTCAGATAGGGCTTGCTTGCTTTCCTATAACAAACCAAGTTCTCATTCAAACAACATTTAAAGGAAATTCATAAAGCTTCATTAATCAAAATGCTAAAATTGAACCAAAACTCTTTCAAATCCCTACTTTCGAGTCAACTTTTCCATGATCATTATGATCAGGTGAATTAATAAACTTAGTTACACTTCCTTCAAGAGAAATGTTCTTCATTGTCTTAAGTTTCCAATGACACCACAATCATTCAATTTGGTTTAGTAATCCAAAAGTTATACTCCAAACATTTTCGAACTGCTCTTACACTAAAACAATATTCTACTCTCAACTTATTTCCAAAGCTTTTTAATCTATACAAAATGAATTTAAACTTCATTTCTTCACAAAACTTGTAGCCCTATTTCTCTAATTTACTCCAATTCAAAAATAACTTCATTTGGACATCTACAGAAAACGTTATACTAAAAATACCACAATATGTCTGTGTAGAAAAATGGAAAGATGTTTGAGTTCGCCGCAGCGAACTCAGAGGTTTGCCACAGCGAACCTTCCCAGAAATTCATTTCGAAGACATTTTGTGACATTGTTCATCTATATACTTGCCATCTTTCGAATATAACCCATCTTAACCTCAAACCAACTCTTCTACTTCATTTCCAAGCTCATTTCAACACAATATCATAAACAAAAACATCAAAATCTATCTTGATCCTTAACCCTAAAAGATTAAAACATTTCCAAACACCATTCATTAACAACTCCCCACACACATACTCATGGAATTTAAAGCATAACTTACTTGATTAAGCTCCCAATTCTTCAAATCTCCAAAGCCCTAGCTTGATTTTCTCCTCTTCTTCTTTTCTTCTCACCCACGATGCTCCTCTCCTTCTTAACAAGCCAACAATTCTTTTCTTCTAATTTTTACACTATAACCATCACCAAATGTCCCTTTTGCCCTCCAACATAAGCCTTATAACCTTTAGACTTAAGTGACTTTCCCATTTCTACCCTTCTTTCGTCTAATCCAAAGTCTACTTATCTTAGGTCATAATTTAATACCTTAATCATACACTAATTTAATTCCAACTTTGACATGATAATTAAACTCCAAATATCATAATTTATCTAACAAAACCACAAATGTATCCAAATCATGTTTAATGAATAATAATAAAAATTGGGACCCAACATTTCTCCCCCTCTTAAAGGAATTTTGTTCTCGAAATTATTACCTGAGTCCACAAAGAGGTGTGGATACCTCTCCTTCATGGCTTCCAATGGCTCCCATGTTGCTTCCTCCGTCGAATGGTTCCTCCATAAGACTTTAACTAGCTTCACAACCTTGTTTCTCAAAATATTTTCCTTTGAATCCAAAATTTCCACTGGTTATTCTTCATAAGTCAAATCCTCTCTCAGTTGAACCTCTAAAGGTCGGACTATATGTGATGGATCAGATCGATACCTTCTCAACATCGATACATGAAAGACATTTTGAATCTTACACAATTTAGGTGGCAAGGCTAACTTATAGACCAAAGGCCCAATCTTCTCAATGATTTCATAAGGGCCTATATATCTCGAACTAAGCTTGCCCTTCTTTCCAAACCTCAAAACCCCTTTTCATGGAGAAGCTTTAAGAAACACCTTGCCTCTAACTTCGAATTCCATCTCTTTTCTATGTGCATCTGCATAACTCTTTATTCTGTCTTGAGTTACTTTAAGCCTCTGTTTCACCAATTTAATCTTATCGACTGGACTTACACCAACTCAGGCCCTAAAAGCCTCCTCTCACCTTCCTCATCCCAACAAATAGGATTTCTTTACCTCCTACCATACAAAGCTTCATAAGGTGCCATCTGAATTCTTGAATGATAGGAATTATTGTAAACAAATTCGATTAAAGGAAAATAATCATCCCATGAGCCTTTAAAATCCATGACACAAGCTCTCAAAATTGCCTCCAAAGGCCGTATTGTCCTCTCTGATTGTCCATCAGTCTGTGGATGGAAATCTGTACTAAAGTGCAGTTTAGTTCCCAAAGCCTCCTGTAAGCTTTCCCAAAATCTGGAGGTGAACCTAGGATCTCTATCTGAAACTATAGAGCTCGGAATCCCATATAGTCTAACTATTTCATCCACATATTTATTGGCCAAAGCATTCAAAGAATCTATTTGCCTAACTGGCAAGAAATGCGCTGACTTGATTAGCCTATCCACAATCACCCATATTGCATCATGTTTTCTGTTGGTTCTTGGTAATCCCATCAAGAAATTCATCATAATCTTCTCCCACTTCCATTCAAGAATAGAAAAAGGCTTAAGCTTGCCTGAAGGTGCCTAGTGCTCAGCCTTGACTTGCTAACATACTAAGTATCTTTTAGTATATTTCGCAATATCCTTCTTCATTCCTTTCCACTAGAAGTGCCCTTTTAAATCTCTATAAATTATTGTACTCCCTGGGTGCATTGCATAAGGAGCATTGTGCGACTCATCAAAAATCTCATCTTTCAACTCTTGCATATTGGGGATACATAGTCGATTACCTACCACCATCAATCCATCTTCCTTTACCTCTATTTCAGAAGGTTTGTCATTCTTAATCTCCTCTCTGAACCTACTCAAGTGCTCATCCTGTGCCTGCAATTCTTTAATCTTCTCATTAATAATGGCCTTACTTTAAAGTTAGCCAATATACACCCAGATTCAACTAGCCTTAATGTCACCCGAAGTTTGGCTAATTCCTTCAACAAAGGAACATACACTGTCTCCACATGTGCTATAGTAGACTTCCTACTCAATGCATCCACTACTACATTAGCTTTCCCCGAGCGATATTCTATCATCAAATCATAATCTTTCAATAGTTCCAACCATCTTCTCTATCTCAGATTCAACTCTTTCTAGCTCGTCAGATACTTAAGGCTCTTGTGGTCTGTAAACACCCTTTTGGTAACTCTATACAAGTAATGCCTTCATATTTTCAATGCAAAGATTATAGCAGTTAACTCCAAGTAGTACGTAGGATAAGTCATCTCATAAGGTTTTAATTGCCTAGAAACATAAGCAATCACTTTATCTCCTTGCGTCAATACACAACCTAATCCCTTCCTTGAGGCATCACTATACACCGTATATCCATCACTACCTGAAGGCAAAGTCAAAATCGGTGCCGTAGTGAGCCTATTCTTTAATTCCTCAAAACTACCCTGGCATTCTTCTGTCCACACAAACTTCTGATTCTTCCTGGTCAATTTTATAAATGGAGCTGCTATTATAGAAAAGCCCTCCAAAAACCTCCTGTAATATCCAGCTAAACCTAAGAAACTCCTCACTTTTGCTACATTCTTAGGTGCTTCCTATTTTACAACTGCTTTGATTTTCCTCAGATCCACATGCACTCCTTGCTCTGAAATTACATGACCAAGGAATGCTACTTCCCTTAGCCAAAATTCACATTTGTCGAATTTGGCATACAACTCATTCTTCCTCAATGTCTCCAAAGCAATCCTCAAATGCTCTTCATGCTCCTTATCACTCTTAGAATAAACCAATATATCATCAATAAAGACAATGATAAATTGGTCTAAGAAGGACCTAAAAACTCAATTCATCAAGTCCATGAAAGCATCAGGAGCATTCGTCAATACAAAGGGCATGACCAAGAACTCAAAATGGCCATACCGTGTTCTAAAAGCAGTCTTTGGCACATCAGACTCCTTTATCCTCAACGGATGGTAACCCGATCTCAAGTCTATCTTAGAGAAGACTTTTGCCCCTTGTAATTGATCAAACAAATCATCTATGCATGGGAGCAGATATCTATTCTTGACAGTGACATAGTTAAGCTTCCTATAATCTACACACATCCTCAACGATCCATCTTTCTTCTTCACAAAAAGAACCGAAGCTTCCTAAGGTGAAGAGCTCGGACTTATATACCCTTTCTCCAACAACTCTTCCAATTGCTTCTTAAGCTCTTTCAATTCTATCGGAGCCATTCGGTAAGGCAGAATTGAGATTGGTGCGATACCCGGAAGAAGTTCAATGGGAAACTCAATTTCTCTAGGTGGTGGTAGTCCTGGTAATTCCTCGGGAAAGACATCCTAGAATTCCATGACTAAAGATATTTCTTCTAACTTCCCCATATTTGCCCTCGTGTCTACCACATAAGCCAAAATTGTCTCATATCATTTCCTCATCATCTTCTCTGCTATCAGAGCTGAAACAATTCTAAGCGGGTTTGCTTTTCTGTCCCCCATAAACAACACTCTTCTGTCGTTGTCCAATTCGAACTCCACTGTCTTCTGTTTACAATCCAGATGGGCATTGTACTTCTCTAATGTGTCTATGCCCAAAATCACATCCAATCCTCCCATCTTCAATGGCAACAAATCTACCAGTAAGTGTTCCCCACCAATACATATCTCACACTCTCTATACGCTTGACTAATCATAATATACTGGCCGATTGGAGTACTCACCATCAAAGGAATATCCAATGGGCTCAAATCCCTACCATGTACAGTTCTACTTGATGAAACAAAAGAATGGGTAGAACTCAGATCAATCAAAACAATAATATCAGCATCAAACAATTTAACTGTACCAGTCACAACTTTTGAAGCCATCTCTACATCCTCCCGTGTCATTGCAAACACCCTAGCTGGTGCTTGCCCCCTGGGTCTCCCTAAAAGATTCACCCTCTTATTTGTATCAGAACTACCCACTTTAGTTGCAGTCATGTGTCCCACAGTCTTAATTCTCCTTGAAACTTGCATCTGACCTCTCTCATGTCTTGCATACTGACGGAACTCTCTAGCCATGTGCTCTTTCTCTCCACATTTGAAGCAAGCTCCTGTCAATCTATAGCATTCTTCTCCATGGAACTTGCCACAATGATCGCACTTAGGTACAGAAGACTTATCCCCTTCCTTTCTACTGCCTCCTTTAATTGAGGCTTGATGAGAACAAGTAGAAGTTCTCATAGGTTTAGGCCTGCTTGCACCACTGCTCCTCTCCTCAGATTGTACAAGGAAAGTCCTGGCACTCCTCTCAGTGTAGGGCCCCCTTACTGTTGGGCCCCAAATTGTTGTTATTGTTGTTATTAAGCATGAATTATGTTAATTGTATGATTTATTGTATAGTTTGATTTAACTGGAAGTGTTAGGAGGAAAATTAAGATTAAATTATTAGTGTGGAATAAGTGGTAATGAAAGAATAAAAGTGTATATGAGGGCATGATAGGAAGTTCACTTAAGTTAGAAAGATTAAGACCTAACTAGGAAGGGAATTCTAGTCTTTGTGCCTTCATTTAAGCTTAAGGAATTAGAAGAAGAAAAGAAAGAAAAGGAAAGAAAGAAAAGAAGAAGAGGGAGTCGTGGGAAGAGAGGAAGAAGGAGAGAAAAAGAGGAAAGTTAGGTCTAAAGATTTTCGAAGGAATTGAAGCTTCAACAAGTAAGTATGAGTTTATTTCATCTTGTTTGAGATGGATTGAACCCTAGATTTGCTTGGAATGGGTTAGGACCGAAAGTATAAAGGTTTTCAGAAATTTAGTAAAATTCTTTGGGTTGATGATCATGTTGTGCTATGCTTGATTTTAAGGTTATGATGAGTTTAGAACTGAAGTTTAAGACATGATTTAAGGTTTAGATGGGTTGAATTTTGCAAAAGAGAAGGATTGAGGTTGGAGAATGTCAAAAAATTCAGGTTTGGAGACGTTCTCCAGACTCGCACGTCGCGACGTGGCCAAGGCCGCACGTCGCGGCGTACACAAAGCCGCACGTCGCGACGTGCACAAGGCTGCACATCGCGGCGTACTCAAGGCCGTACATCGCGACATTCGCAAGGCCATTCGTCGCGATGTACGAGGCAGATGTGTTCGTCGCGACGAGCGCGGCCTTCGTCGCGGCGAGCCCCCAGTTTTTAGCAAAGATGAATTTTGGTATTTTGGGCATATCTTTTGCTATAGAAGTCCAAATGAGGTGATTTTAGATGAGTTATAAACTAGCTTCATAGAGCTACAAGTTTCATGAAGAAATGAAGTTCTAAATTAGTCTCTAAGAATCTTCAATTTTGGATGGAAGTTAAGCATGAAATTCGTGTTTCAGTTTTAGTTATAGTTCAAATTGTTCAAGTTTGACTTTCTGATTTCTAAACCAAATTGATTAGACTTTTGACTATTTGGTTAAGGAAATCAATTGAGGCAAGAGGAGCAAGAGGAACAAGAGGAAAGGCATTTCTAAGCAAGAACAAGCAAGGAATTCAAGGTGGGTTCATGTTTATAATAGAGTAAATAGGTCACTCATTGTTTTGTTCAAATTAAGAAAGATTTAATGCTTTAAATTGCATCATCAATGTTACCTTATGTGCTAGTGTGAAATCATTAGATGTTGCTATATGATTTGTATTCATGATTATTAAAAAGGTTTTCAAAAAGGGTTTTTCCCTTTTCACGAATACATGCACATGAACTCATGTTTTCCGAAATGTATGAAAAGCAAGTTTACAAGTAAGTGCCGGTTTGGAAATCAAGCTTACAAGACTTTGAATCATGCATGTTATATGGGTTTGTGGTAGTCCCAAGAATCGTCACGTGCACGTTGACCATGAAAAGGCTTCTCCCTCCTGCCCGCTAGTGGGACGGAGCTCCCCATAAGGACTCCAACTACGACTACACAGGACCATTCCGATGAAAATGTGTAGTTCGTCATGAACCCGGGCTAACCCAAACCATTATACTATGTTATGTGCTTATGATCTGTTGTTATGTTTCATGCATTCATGTTTTGAATTCTACTCATGAATTGCTTAAAGAACAAGCAATAATGACTTTTACATGCACAATTGCTATTATTTCAAGGAGTACCAAGACAATGAGTTATTTTTGAATGATTTTTCTTATTTCTGTATTATAAATATGTTCCCACGAGCTTTATAGCTCACCCCCTTTAACTCCCTCATTCAGGTGACGAGCAAGAGACCGAGTGGGTCACGAGTTACGGCAACACTCCATTTTGTTATGTTTATGTATTTTCAAGTTTTACTTTTGGAACTCAGGGCTTTAGTTACATTTCAAGTTTTATTGGTTCAAGTATATTTTTATATTTTGGCTCTTGAACTCAAAGAGTGTAATTTGGTTTGAAATATTATTAAAGCTTCGGAAAACTCATCTTTTGGATACTAATGACTTATGGATGTGTTTGTTTCAATCAAAAGAAAGCAAGTTTCGAGTTTGTTCACTGTGGGCCCATTGAGCTTCCGAGGGTTTTTCCTTCTTCGTTTCATTCATATGTTTCGCCTCACGCTTCAAGCATCACGCTTTCATGTCCGATGTTGGGCTCCGGAAATGGGGTCCAACACTTACCGTAGGGTATACACCGAAACACCCGTAGGTCATTCCAATACATATCTTACAATAAGGGAGAGCTACGAGCAGTCACTACAATACTCTCATGGCTTCATATTTATAAAACCGTAATATAAAAATCACTATATTTTGAAATCCAAAAGCTTTCTCATATCATTTCATCAAAACAGAAATTTACACGTCTATCAGATTTCCACTGTCAATATACATTACTCCAAAAAGGAAACTGATACAAAAATCTAACTAGATCATCCTCGAAAACAATCCCAGCTGACCGACCTGTGGGCCATGACTTCTCTTGCCAACGAGATCCACACGGCAGGAAAAGTCTTTCTCACTGGAGCTAGGAGTTTACTCTCTCGATCCTGAAAAATAGTTGCAATTTTGGGTGAGTTTGTGAACTCAATGAGAAACCATCATTGATGGTTCACTCAATTTATGCATTACGTAGATAGCGTACAGATTATCACAATAACACATTCAGAATATCATATAGCAATTTACAGATTTAGAAAGATTTTAAAGTAGCAACACATAGGTGCAAGGCATGTTGCCTCTTTCCCAATCCAAAAGTCAATCCAATGCATACATACACAAATACATGACACTTTCCATTTAATTTCAGTGTTGTGACTGAGCGCCTACACTGTCCCAATCTGGGCACATTAATTAGTGAGCATATAGCTCCGAACTATCCCTTTTCGGGCTCATTAAGCGTTGAGCATATAGCTCTGAACTGTCCCTTTTCAGGCTCATTAA
Source organism: Erythroxylum brevipes (assembly GCA_027479065.1). Lineage (NCBI taxonomy): Eukaryota > Viridiplantae > Streptophyta > Magnoliopsida > Malpighiales > Erythroxylaceae > Erythroxylum > Erythroxylum brevipes. Next base: position 37,820,744 of record JANIHY010000008.1, on the reverse strand, counting down.
GCGTTGAACGAGTCTTAGGGGTAGGAGAGCCCTCTGGGTATGCACTACTTCTCACGCATATTAAGGATAGGAGAGCCCTCTGGGTATGCACTATTCCCTTTCGAGCACGAGGCTCTTTTCTAGTAGTCGAGCTTGTAGCTCTCGGTGCTAGCTCCAATCACAACCGTTATTAATCAATCGTTCATGGAATTCATTTATCACTATGCAATCAGACCCAATTTATCGAAAACAGTCATATCATTCTCAATTACACATTACCACACATTCACAGTTTACCACATTGAAGCATGAACATTTCACATTCACAAACAATTTACACTTCAATATCAAAACACTCCATCCCTCGGACCTTCAGTTCGAGCTTTCAAACATAATCATTCACATATATTTATCATTATTCTTCACAAAATTCCAAGTACAGAACATTTAACAATCAAAGATTGAGGAACCAACTAGGTTACTCACTTGTAACTTCCGAGCTACTGCCTGGAAGTCCCAGTAATATCCGTGGAATGTCGTTCCAACGGTGCCTCTATAACAGTCAAAGTAATCCCATGTTACCAAATGCACAATCAGAAAGGTTCACAAATGCACATGCTGAAATGCAAAAATGTACAATGCACATTCATGACATTCCCGGCGCTATAATCCAATTTCACTATCTTTTACCTCAAAACCAACTTTTCATTCTATATCACTATAACATTTAGACAATACCTTTAAATTCTTAAGAAAGACCTCAAAGCAAAAATTACTATTCATTTGGTCAAATTCACCCATTATACTAAGTTTCTAAAACCCCAAAACTTTTCATTTATTTCAGAAGTCTCCAATATTATACTCCAAGTATCAAGAAACAACACTTAGGTTGAAAAAGAAACCTATCCTCAACCTTCATCCAATAATTGAGATCTGACTCATTGAATTTAAAATTTCTTTCTTCATATCAATTGTAGACCCCTTTCTCTAGTTTATAATGAATCAAAATCACTTAAATTGGAGGTCTACATCATTAGTTATGACCCAAAAATTAAAATAAATCAGTTCAGAAAATCAGCCTCACCGCGACCAAAGGATGCCCGCCGCGGCGACACAAGGTCTCTCGTCGCAGCGTCCAAACACGCTCGCCGCGGCGAGTAATTAACCACTTGTCGTGGCGAGTAATTAACTGTTAGGCCCTGAATTTTTTTTATGATGTCATTAAGCATGAATTTCGTTAATTATGTGTTTATGGCTTAATTTGATTAAATTGGACATAATATTGGATAATTGAGTTTAAGATATGATTAAATATGGTTTAACTGAGGACTTAGAGGGTTAAATGGTGTAAGGGTATTTTGGGAAGTTTACTTATATTGGATTGGATTTGGGCTTAGCAAGAGGGGTATTATGGTCCTTTCCCATTCCTTAGGTTAAGAGAAGAAAGGAAAATAGAAGAAGAAGGGAAAGCGCCGTCGAGGGAGAAGAGAAGAGAAGAAGAGAGTTTGGCGATTTCGGCGATTTCCGACAATTCGAAGCAACTTCTGGTAAGTTTAGCTTCCATCCAACTTGTTTTGGTTAGATCTAAACCTAGAAAATGTCGAATGTGTGAGAATCGGAAGTTTTAGGGTTCTAGGGTTAAAATCGTTAGAAATCCTTGGGTTGATGCGTTTGTGGTCGATTTGAAGTTGAGAATAGGTTAGAAATACA
>JANIHY010000008.1:37658737-37670994 GCA_027479065.1 Erythroxylum brevipes | reverse complement strand
AGAATATTGGTTCGATGGTCTCCATTTTGCGCAATTGTGTTTCCATTTGATCATTGGGCAAAAACCGATTCTTGGCTCCAGTAGTTTGCTCAATTTAGTACAGTGAAAAGTTACAGATAGTGATGCGGCTGGCTGTTGGCACCATTTAGAAAGGAGGAATTTAGAACAGCTTTATTTAGTATGCATCCAGACAAAGCTCCGGGTCCAGATGGCTTAAACCCTACGTTCTTACAAAAATATTGGCATATATTAGGTGATGCTATCTTTGCCAGTGCTGTGGATTGGCTATACAGAGCTACCTTTCCTTCTTATCTTACTTTGACAAATATTGTGTTGATTCCTAAAATTACTGTTCCTGAATCTGTCAAAGATTGTAGACCTATTGCATTATGTAATGTTATTTATAAGATCCTCTCTAAGGTCTTAGTGAACTGATTGAAGAAGCTTTTGCCTCATATTATTTCTATGAACTAGTCAGCTTTTGTGCCTAACAGAATGATTACGGATAATGTTTGTATGGCTTTTGAGACACTACATAATTTAATGAATCGGAGACATGGAAAGTTGGGTTATTGTGCTTTAAAAATCGATATTAGTAAGGCATATGATAGGGTAAATTGGGCTTATTTGTCTGATATGATGCATGTGATGGGTTTCCCAACAGAATGGATTCATTGAATGTCTATTTGTTATTTAAATCTTAGTTACACAATGAATGGTAGTCCGGTTAGTCCTATTATCCCTAAACGGGGCCTTCACCAAGGAAATCCTATTTCACCTTACTTATTTCTTATTTGTGCTGAAGTTATTTCTGCTTTATTTCGTAATGCTGAAACTCAAGGTTTGCTTACTGGTTGTAGAGTGGGGTGGGGCTGCTCAAGAGTTTCGCATTTACTATTTGCAGATGACTCTATTTTCCTTTTGAGGCTAATGGTGATGCAGCGGTAGTGGTCAAGTCTATTCTTTGTGATTATGAAGCTGGTTTTGGTCAGTCTGTACACTTCCAAAAGTCTGGTATTATGTTTAGCCCTTGTGTGTCGTAGCATACTAGGCTGAGCATTTCAAACACATTGGGGGTGAGTAATCCCATTGGGAATAGCTCTCATCTTGGCCTTCCCTCTCTAATTGGGCATAACAAGAGGCAAATCTTTAGTTATATCAAAGATAGACTTTGGAAGAAGGTGAACACTTGGAACAACAGGTTCCTATCTAGAGCTAGTAGAGAGGTACTTATCAAGTCAATTGGTAAAGTGATTCCTTCTTATTGCATGTCAGTGTTCTTGCTCCCTTCTACATTATGCCATGACTTGCAGGTTATTATGAATCGATTCTGGTGGAATGGTAGGAAAGAACAAGGTAAAGGAATCAATTGGTTATCATGGGACAGAATGTCTTATATGAAGAGACAGGGTGGTATGGGTTTCAAGGATCTCAAACACTTTAATCTTGCTATGTTATGTAAACAAGGTTGGAGGTTACTTACGGAGCAAGATACTCTATTTCATGGCATCTTCAAAGCTAAATATTTCCTGAGGGGGGATCTTTTCAAAGCTTATAAAGGTAATAACCTGAGTTTTGTATGGCCGAGTATCTATGCTTCTATTGATTTGCTGAGGAAAGGAGTTGACCCAGTGTCACACATTTGTGATTTCTTTGTAAATGGGATCTTTCTCTGCTAGAGATGTTAAATTTATTCTTGCCATTCCTTTATCTATTCACAATTTTTCATATTCTCTCCCAAAGTGCGGGGAGTGTATATGGTTAAGTCCGGTTATTGGGTGAGCTTAGGTGATGAAGGAGTTGGTCAAAATACTGTACAATCAAATATTTGGAGAAAAATTTGGGCTATTAATGTGTCTCCCAAAGTGCGTGATTTTACGTGGCGGGTTTGTAGAGATTTGCTTCCAACCAAGTTTAATCTTTTCAGGAGAGGGCTTGATGTGAATCCAAATTGTTTTTTCTACCCATCTCTTAAGATTGGTGATCATGTGTTGGGTCATTGTCAAAGGGCATCACTGTGTTGGAGGATTGCCAGATTTCCTACACCTCCAATAGCCGTCCTTTTATTGATTTGTTTATGCAGATTTGGGAGTCCCATGGCCAAGAAAGAGCGGAGTTCGTCGCCTATATAGCATGGAATTTATGGCGATCAAGGAATGACTTCTGCTGGTCTGCAAAATTTGTCTCACCGAACTAGATTGTACATCTTGCCGCAGCCCAACTTGCTAACTGGCAGTCTCTTTCAAGTCTACGAGATTCTGTAGGTGTTGGAAATGGCAACAGTGCTGGTACTTCTAGCCATCCTATTTGTGTTAATCTTGAAAGCTTGAGTTGGTAAGCTTTTTATGCAGGAGCCTTGTTTCAAGTTGAAGATGCAACAGGCAGTGGAGTGGTATTTGAAGATGGTGAAGGGAGGTTTCTTCAAGCTTTATCAAGCCATTTTGTAGGCTGTAAATCTTCGACAACGGCTGACGCTTTGGCGTTAAAAATGGCGTTGCAAGTTGTCATGGCCAATTACCAATCCAACGGTGACATTTTTATTGATTGTCAAGCTTTATTTTCTGCACTTAATTCTCAATTCTTAGACTTTTTTGAGTTTGGTATTATTGTGTTGGATTGTAAGAAATTATTAGAGATACGACCGGATATCTAAGTTCGATGGATAGGCCGCATTATAAATGGTACTACTCACACTCTTGCTAGAGCATTCATTCAATTTTCACCACTGGGTATTTGGAGAACTGTTGAACTATACCGACAGTTCTCCACTCTGATTATCATTAATCCAAGTGTGGGATCTTCTACTTTCAAAAAAAATCCTCTTAACTACATTTGACAATTTTTTTTAAAAAAATTAAGCCTTAGGTCTGGCTCATAATCGTCTTCGGGCTGTCCAAATCCAACCTAATACGAGGCCTAATCTTTATAAATAAACAATATTATTTTATACATTTAATTTTTTAAAAATTATAAACCGACCAAGTTAAGTTCCAGCTAACAGAAACTCAGGTTGGGCCAGGCCTAACCGGTCCATTGCCAACCCGCTTCCATGTATGCGGTAACTAACCATTTAAATTAAAACAAACCGGAGATACAGTTGTTTCAACGAACTGTCAGCGATTCAACGACCAGTCCCAGTACCGAGGACAAGAGACGACTGCTTGGTGGCACCAAGTGGTGCAGAGGTAGAGGGGTTGGAGGAACAAAATAAACTAGAAAAGTTTCTTTTCTTTCAAGTTTTTCAGAACTGTTTTCAAACTTGGTACATTTTTACATCCAGGTCTTCTCTTGCACCTGCTGGTAATCTTATGGAAGACCCAGATCGCGGTCAGCGTATTTCCTTTGATGCCACCTCCTCTTCTTCTTCGATTTCAACTCCCCGAATTCAACCGGAAGAAGACACTGGTCAACAGGAAAATGAGGAAAGAGAAGGACAACATCACAACCAAGAAGAGCAACAACAGAGACCAGGTGCTGGTTCAGTTGCAGCTTATCGTTTAAGCAGGTTGACAACTGAGACTGCTTCCTCTGCCGTACCCAGCGAGATGAGAGAAGACGTTTGGTCTTGCCTCCTCGTTCTTCTCACCTTCTGGTTATTTGGTACGCTTTTCATTTCCTAATTCTTCGTTCTTCACATTTTCGTAGCACATTCATATAGAACACTGTTCAAAAACTTCTTTAAATTTGAATCAGTTAAATCCTAGGCTTCTACTTTAGTATCCCAGATCGCTATTTGGCTCCTAATTCTTTTCCAAGTTAATTTTTTTAATTACTGTGGTAACTGAGTTTTGATTTTAATCTCTGGATATAATATGACGATAATCCATTGCAAGCAGCATCTATGACATTGATTCTTGGCGTTTATGGATCCCAGAGATTGTATTTGGGTCCCCATTGCTCACGCCTCATACAAACTAATTCTTTGTTTGTGCAGTCTATTACGGTAATTGACTTCCTTTTCTTTGTTTTGCGTTGTTCTTTCTCCTTTCGTGATCTGATTTCATATGGTTTTGGTTTAATGAACAGGTACAGATGACAGATGAACCCAAAGCAGGGCCAATGCTGTATGGGTTCTACGAGCCTCCTCCCTTGGATGTGGAAGTCACCTGGACTGAAGCATTCAAAGTTGCTGTTGCATATGATTTGCACAAGGCAAATTCTGAACTACTTAAATCCTTCATTTTCTTTTTCAATACGTTGTAAATCTTGTCTCACTGGTTCTGAACATAAGCTATGTCTCATTTATGTACATGATGGAAGACTTTCCAGTCGAATGTATAGAAAGCCCAATTGCATAATTGCTCTAACCATCCAAGGACAACCAACTGACTGCATCAAAAACTCAAAGAAGGAAAATACAAATTATTCAATTTGATCTTTCCATTCATGCCACACTAAGATCTGATAGCTTCTGTCTTATTTGAGAACAGCTTGGTGAAATAGAAAAGGCCAAGTCATAAGCACAATGCCATTACTATAGCATGGAAGACAAATTTTATTGATTTGCATATTGAACTTGTTTTCTGCAGGAGTGGATCTACTTCCTAAACAGGGGTTCTAAGCTGGATATCTTTTATAGTGTAAAAACTCAAAGTACTTTGCCTGTGTCCCTTATAATTGCCCAAGGTGAGTTTCCTACTAGTAGTTTAGAATTACGGTTTGTTTGTAGTTTATTTCCAGACAAATCTTTCCTACATTGTGATTTGAGCTAATATTCTAACATTTTTTGAAAACTCCAAAAAATATAGCGGGAGTAGCTTGCATGCTTGGTTTTACCTTTTCTCTAAGACACTAAACACATATATATACTACTAGAGAACTACTTCTGTACACGCTTTAATAATGCTTTCTGATATATCTGGCAGCCAATGATATTAGATTTTGGGTATAGTTTCAGGGAAACTTGGAAGAACTCTATAATTAGTAACGATTTTGAATCTTGCATAGCCAGAATATAGATTAAAAGTGGGTTCGTGTATTATTTCCTTTTCCTTTTCTTGCTTCCCTTTGATCTTATGTTTCATTACTTTTTTCTCTTGGCATGCAGGTAAAGAAAGCCTCGTCGAATGGATAGAGGATCCTTCACATCCAAATACAACTTTGTCCTGGAATATTATTGAAGGTATTGTTTTTCCTGGAGTACTACAACTCTTTCTTCCTATTATAGACTTAGCTTTGACATGAGGTTTCTGATTGCATTATTTCACAGGCAGCGGAGTGATTCAACAAAAAATTTCAAAGTCTTCTGATTATTATATTGCTGTGGGAAATCTGAACAATGAGGAAGTAGAGGTATTTTTCTTGACTTTCTATTTCATCATCATGCTTAACATCATAGTTGGCTCGACTTGGTTCATTCCAACTCCAAAACATGTTATTAGTCACTGGAAAAAGAACATTCTTTTCAGTCATACCTTAAATTACATGCTGTAGAATGCATAAAATCACATACTTTGTGGGAAAGATTATTAGGAAGTCATCTTTTACCCTTCACTTGGTACCATCTCTTCAATGATCAAGAACACAGGTCAAATTTCACACCCCAGTAGAGCTATTTGTTCGAACCTGATTATGATGATCAGGTAAAAACTAATGGTATATTTGGATCACTGTAAGTGCAAATGTAGATTTTGTTCTATTGCTGTTCAGCTGTGAGGGAACTCTCTTATAGATTCAACTAATGGTTGATTTGTCACTGTTTTTCAGTCTGTTATTAATCATAAAACCTTTAAATGCCACTTATTTGACTGTCACACATATTATCTACATTTAGAAATGGTAATATAGCTCAAATTTGTATTTCTGATAGGTACCCAGTAACTCAACTAGAAGTATCACCAGTTACTAATATCTGGCAGCTTTTCCAGGACTTTTGAAAGCAAAAAGGAATAAGTTGTTCATGGATTTTTAATGGTGCTTGAATAATCTGGTAAAGAAAATTGACAGATTTGTTTCACATACGTAGCATTTATCCAGCAGTTGGTGGATGTACCTTTTCTGGGAAAGCAATGATCATTATTTCTTCAATAACGCGCTCCTTGTGGACAGTTAGGTTTTTCCAAATCATTAGATGACTTATCTTCAGTTCCCCTGCATTGTGCAGGTGGAGTTGACGTTTATGGTGAATGCTTTTGTCTATAACACAACTCAGGCATACTATAGGTGCCCCCTCAACAACAACTTATGCAGTTTAAAGCTGTTTCTTTTGGGGACAAGTGCAGCTATTCTAGCGTCTCCTGCTCCAGAAGAGGTAAAAAGTTTTAACATTTGGAGTGGCTGGGAAATCAGATTACTTGCAAATAATTTGTCTGTGGTAAATACCAAGATGTGTGTAATTTTTGGCAAATCATGAAGAAACACTTTTGACACATTTTAGAACATTTTCCCAGTTTACTTTATCATATTGGAGATTTTATGGATCAAAATCTTGTTGATTTTCAAGCATCAGTTTTAACCCTGCTTTCAGGTTGGTACAGATTATGACTGGCAGGTGAAATTGTCTTTTGGACCTAGATGGATCACTTACTTTATTGGATCAGGTGAGCTTTTACTCCAAGTTTATTCTTTGTATCAGGAAAAATAATAAATTCATCCTCATCTGCCACTATTCCTGGATGCAGGCATTATGACTGTCATCTGCTTATTAACCTTCAGATTCTGCAATGTGTTCCAAGATCACAGAGAAAGTAGACAAGTAGGAGAAACAGCAGCTGAACACACTCCATTGCTTTCCCACAAAGATGAAGATAACTCAAGCTGGGGTTCATCCTATGATGCAAACTCACATGATGAGGAGGATGTGGATGAATGGCTTGCCAAAAATTCTCATGAAGGGAAGCAGTTAGCAGAAGGGGAAAACCCTCGTCGTCTGTGCGTTATTTGCTTTGATGCCCCAAGAGACTGTTTCTTTCTTCCATGCGGACATTGTGCCGCCTGTTTTACTTGTGCAACAAGGTTTGTACGAACACTTCAAATTTTTGCATACTGCGTCAACCTGCTCTTTCAACGTCTAACACTTATTTATTACGCAGAATTGCAGAAGAAGCTGCTACTTGTCCCATATGTCGCAGGGGTATGAAGAAAGTGCGAAAGATATTTACAGTTTGAGGAGTTTCTTGGAACATTTTCTTAGTGCAGTATCTCATTGGTTCTTGGCGTGTCACTCAAACTTTTGTCTTTCCACCATACTTTTTTGATGCAAAAAATTCTAAATTTTCTTTTTCATGTATTGTAAAGCTCTTATTTTGATAAGCTATTAATTGTAAATAACAAATGGGTTAGGAATGTGCCAAGGATCCTAAAAAATTTACTTTGTTGTGTTTTGTTCTCTCATAAAAAAATGAGTTTTTGGCTATATGGAGTCACATTGTTGACACAGGAAAGACAAGTGACTTATGTATGTAGTACAAACTGTTTATTTAATAAGCTTCTTAGCCAACTGTTTATTTAGTAAGCTTCTTAACCAAATTATCTCACTAGTGGTCATAGCCATAACATAATATTTTGCCCCTATTAAAGATCGGGATACGGTGAACTACTTCTTGCTTTGCCACCATATAAGAGAAAGACAAAGTTGAATATATAATCCATTTATAGACTTCCTATTCAAAGGGTAACTTGCCCAATCTACATCAAAGTATATAGGCAGCAACACATCTTATTCACAACTTAATAGTGTACCTTTCCCTAACACCCTTTAAGATATTTCAAGCCACGTACAAGACCATTCCAATACTCAATTCAGGGTTGCTGTATGAACTGACTAAGCTAGGAAATCTGTGTTGGAACACATTAGTGATTTTCAGAATATAATCAATAAGCTGGCTATTACGAAGATCATTCTTAATGACGAGCTTCAAGCTTTGTTCTTGTTTAGTTAACTACCAAACAGTTGGGAGGTGATGCTGGTGACAATTATTAATTTAGCTCTTGAAGATGTGCTCTCTTTGGATGTAATCAAGGAGAGTATGTTCAATAAAAAATCAGAACAAAAGAGATGGGAGATGATAATCTGCAGGTTTTTTTGGTAAAAAGTTGGAAGGGCAAGAGTAAATGTCTTAAAGGGCATGGCAAGTCTTATAACCTTTCAAAGTCTAGAGGCAATAAAGGGGTGAAGACATATCACTGTTGCACCAAACTAGGACACATTAACAAGTTTTGTTATAAGTGAAAGAGGGATACGAAAAAGCAAGACCATCAGAATGATGGAGATAATAAGAATGCATTTGCAACAGCTACAAGCATGATTTGTGTGACAAGTGAATGTTTTGATGTTAACGATTCAAGTTTTGAGAGGTTGATCGACACATAGGCTTCTTATCACTGTGTTACCAACAGGGAGTACATCTTGAACTATAGGAGTGGAGACTTTGTGAGTGTTAAGATGGGAAATCAAAGTTCTACGAAGATTGTCAGATGGGTGATATCCAAGTTTAGACTAACATGGGGTGCATGCTAATGTTGAGAGACATATGAGATATACCCAATCTGAGGCTGAATTTATTGTCAAATAATGTGTTAGATCAAGAAGGATCCCATCACACCTTCAGGGATAGGAAGTAGAAATTATTTAAGCAAGCATTGACAATTGCTAGAGGAGAGTTATGTTACATATTATACAAGACACACTTGAAGGTTTGTGGTGGAGAAGTGTATACAATTGTTGAGGATACTTCTCCTAATCTATGACATCGACAATTGGGGCACATGAGTGAGAAGCGAATGAGACTACTGGCCGGTAAATCCTTTATCCTAGTCAATAATAGCCTTCCTCTTAATCCTTATGATCATTAATATAAAGTCTTTTTCAAAAGAAAATTTATAAGAAGGACAGAAATATTGGAGCTAGTGCATTCAGATGTTTGTGGTTTAATTGGAAAGAAATTGTTAGGAAGTAACAAATATTTTCTTACATTTATTGACGATGCTTAAGGAAGACTTAGGTACATATGTTAAGATTTCAGAAGTTTCATACCATAGTAGAAAGGGAAGTAGCGAGAAAACTAAAGTGTCTACGAACATTTAATGAAGTTGAGTATAATTGTAAGGAGTTCGAAGATTACAGTGTGTTGGCTGACAGTAGACATGAGAAGAGTGAACCTAATACTTCACAATATAGGAATTATCAGTAGAATGAACAGAACAATTATAGAGAATGTTTGTTTCATGCTCAAAATGTTCAATCTACCAAAGACATTTTAAAGTGAAGCGGTTAGAACTACAGTCTATCTAATCAATTAAGCTTCTTCAATTCCCTAAACTTTGAGATTCCTAAGAAAGCAAGGACAAGTAAAGATCCTTCATACCAATATTTGAGGGTATTTGGCTGCAAGGTGTTTAAACATGTACCTGAAGAACATAGATAGAAACATAACACAAAGGTGATACCTTGCATATTTGTTAGTTATGAGTGATCAATTCAGTTTTAGACTATATGACCTAGAGAAGCATACAGTGTTAAGAATAGAGATGTAGTATTATAAAAGTATGAGATTGGTACTGATCTTCTTAAAGGAAATGATACTACCCATAGTGGTTCATCCTATGATGTTTTTAATACTTCTCCAACTCCAATCTCTACTAATCAGCCCGCAAGTGAAAGAGATGAAAAATGTGAGCAAACACATGTTGATGGTGATTAGGTATAACCTGATAATGATGAGCTACATAAACTACATTGAGAATAATGAGTAGAGCTAGCAACCTAGTCTAACAGTGAATAATATTCACCTCAAAGGTTGACTAGGGAGAAAAGCCCTTCTATAAGGTGTTCAGTTCTAAATATCTTCTAGTTTAAAAGGGAGAGCCAAAAAATGTGCAAAAGGTAGCATCAGGCAAAGATAAAGATCTTTGGATCATAGTTATGAAAGAGGAGATGAGTTCTTTAAAGAAAAATGAAACATATGAGCTAATAAAGCTTCCAAAAGGCAATAAGGCTTTGAAAAACCAAATGGGCATTCAAGATAAAGAATGGTGGTAACAAAGTGGTAAAGCATAAGGCAAGACTAGTGGTGAAAGGATTCAGTCAAAAGAAGGGTATGGAATTTAGTGAAATCTTCCTATAGGCGGTCAAGATGACCTTAATATTATTGTATTAGGTTTGACTGTTAGTTTGCAATTTGAAATTGAACATTTGGAGATTTGTAAGAGGAAATATATATAGAGAAACTAAAAGGATTCAAGCTTAAAGGTAAGTATAAGTTAGTTTGCAAGCTAAAGAAAAGCTCATATAGGTTAAATAGGCACAAAAATAGTGGTATTGGAAGTTCGAATCCTTTAGATAGGAAATGGTTACAAGTAAACATATATCGATCCTTGTGTGTATTTCAAGAATTTCTCATGTTAAAACTAAAACATTCTTCTTCTATACATAAATAGCATGTTAATTATGAGTCAAGATGTTAGAATAATCCAAAAATGGAAGGAGGACTTGTCTAAATCCTTTGATATAAAAAATTTGGGACCTACAAAGTAGATTTTAGGCATGAAAATAACCTGGGACAAGAAGACTGAAAAAAATGTGATTGTCGTAAGAAAGATATATTAAACAGGTTAGAAAGATAAAACATGAAACATGCTAAGCTTGTTAACACACTATCAACACCTCACTTCAAGCTGAGTAAGTGTGCATACCCCTCGACAAAATAGAAGAAATATAATACGTCTTTTGTTTTATACATATCTATAGTAGGGTCTTTGATGTATGTAATGGTGTGTGCAAGACCAGATAATATAGGTTGTTAGGTTAGTGAGCAAGTATTTGGTTAATTCAGGAAAGGTTTACTTAGAAGTAGTAAAATGAATTTTAAGATATCTAATAGTACAATCAAATGGAGTTTATGTTTTAATGGTGGGGAGCCAATTATTCTAAAAGGTTATATAGATGCAAATATGGCTAGAAATCTTGATGGTAGAAAATCCATTTCAAGCTTTCTATTTAAGTTTGTTAGGGAAGACATTTTATGGCAATCCAAGCTATAAAAGTGTGTAACTATATCCCCAATTGAAACAGAATATATAACTATAACAGAAGCTGATAAGGAGATGCTCTAGCTAAAGAGGTTCCTTTAAGAGTTGGATGTAAAGCAAGAAAGTTGTGTAATATTTTGTAATAGTCAAAGTGCTATGGACTTGAGCAAATATACTATGTATCATGTGTGCACAAAGCACATAGATGACAGATACTATTCATAGAGGTTCGTGATTGAGGAGTAACAAATGCAGTTAAAGAAGATTTGTATGAATATGAACGGTGCTGACACATTGACAAAAGTAGCTTTTAGGAACAATTATGAGTTCAGTTCATTAGGATGTCTCTTAAGTAGATGATGAAGTATAAGTCTTCTCCAGTATGGGCTAAAGGGGGAGAATGTTGAGTGTATGACCTATTTTGAGACAAACATAAACTTTCGTTGATCACATTCACTATTATGTATCTTTAGAATGTGAAGAGTTAAAGAAATATATGATCATATGCGTGCTCATGTTCATGACATTCACAGTCATATGTGACAAAAGTATGTGTCTTTAAATGTTGGGATCCGATCCGAGAACCGGATCCCAACCGGAATAACGAAGAGCGAAACAAATACGAAGGTATCGAATCAAAAGCGAATCGAATACAAATCGAAAGACAAAGCGAACGAGTCAAAGACAAAACAAAAATTGAACCTGACATCCGAGAACTCAAATAGTGAAGAAAACATTTGCGTTGGAAACCTTAGATATTTTTCTATCTTTCCATACTAGATTTATTGGTTTTAGCATTAAATGGAAAAAGATCGACCTGATCTAAATGAGCTGACTTGTGGAAAAGGTCCTAATAGTGTTCAGTATTTTGGAGTTATATCGGTCGTTAGAGCTCCGATCGATCTGATTCTTTTTGAAAATTAAACTAGAGACATAGATCTATAAATGTTATTAAGGAGCCAATCGACAATTGAGCCTCTAAGACTTTGAAATACGGGCTGGAAGTTCGAGGTAGTGTTCAGTCTCGGTGTTGTAATGGCTGAACAGTGTTCAGTATTTTGGAGATATCTCGATCGGTAGAGCTCCGATTGAGTTGATTCTTGTTGCTAATTAAAATAGAGACATGGGGCTACAAATGTTATGAAGGAGTCGAGCTATAATTTAGCCTCTAAGACTTTCAAATTCAGGTCGGAAGTTAGGTGTAGTGTTCAACCTCGGGTCTGAAGAGCAAACTTCAGTATTTTGGAGATATCTTGAGTTATAGAGCTCCAAACGATCTGATTCTTGAA
>JANIHY010000008.1:36951106-36961758 GCA_027479065.1 Erythroxylum brevipes | reverse complement strand
AAGATCATCAACGAAGGTTGCCAATCGATGGATCCAAACGGCAACTCTACGTTTGGCCAGATTCCGGCTGAACCAATGTTAATATATATTTATTTATGGACATAAAAAATGTGAATAGAACAGTTCACAACCAAAATGAAACAATCAAACAAGCGATTGATAAGCTACATCTTAATTCTAAAAAATACTCCCTCCTATTTAAAGTAAGTGTCGTTTTAGAGAGATTTTAATTATTCAAAATAAATGTTGTTCACACTTTTTCAAACACGTTTATAATTTTATTTTCAAAATTACCCTTTAATTTCTCTCCCATCTTAATTATATAGATTATATTTTCAAAACAATTCAATATACCATTAATAAGATATATCAAACATTTAGATAGAAGAGACTAGTAATAGTCGACAAAAATGATTTGCCTTTTCACGTGACAGAAACAATGAGCCCACGTCCACATGCAATGCCTAAAGCAATATCCAGGAAACACGCTTCCCTGAAATTTCCTGTAGCCTCTTCACCTCCCTTGTATACCCAAATGAAGCTGCCACACTGCAATTTCTGAGCTGTCAAAGGCAAGTATTTTCTCAAATTAACGCACAAAGACCGTCGTATTTATTTTCCTCCGCTCTTCTTTGACATTTAAGTTCTAACCCAAAAAAGGTAAGCTAACGAAACAAAGGAGAATACGTCACGTGTGGAGCACGTGGTCGCATAGTGGACGGCGCTATAAATTAATGAAGACAGAGTCAATTCGTTTACAGCAGCCTGAGAATAAATCCAACTCTTCATTGAATGATCTCTTGCAGACCAACTCCACACCCTCCCTCGATTACGTAATCTTTTACTCCCTCGCCGGTTCATCCATTTCTCAGAAACCACTTTTATGTTCGATTAGCTTTTGGTCTTCAACTCTTCTTTTTATTTAAATCACCGATAAGCCACGCGTTTTCTTCTTGTTTACTCCAAGCTAACTTGCACTTGCAAAGGCAACATCAACTCATTCTCCTTCTCTTACAGTCTATCTCCGTGTGTCTTTTCTCTGATTTGCTTCGTATCTCAAGTGGATTTGACGTAAACAGACGAGTTTAAGTTTACCGTTTGGTTATACATGGATGGTTGGTGGTGGGTATTGAATCGGGCCAAGCTTAGAATGGCTTTCTTGGCGTTGGTGGTACTACTGTTTCATCAAAATTTCAGCTTTTGTTGGGCTCTGAACATGGAAGGTATGTTACGTTACAATTATCAAGCTTTGCATGTCCGTACATTTTGTTAAAGCGGGAAGACAGACTTTGACGGTAGAATGTGTAGGTTTGGCGCTTTTGAGATTTCGGGACGAGATTTCCGACGACCCTTTTGGAGCGTTGTCGAACTGGGACGAGAAAGATGAGAGTACCGATCCGTGTTTCTGGTTCGGGATCGAGTGTTCTGATGGAAAAGTTGTGACCTTGTAAGAAATCCTTTTTCAATGCTTGACTTTGGCTTCTTAGATTTGAGTTTCAAAAGCGTATGCTGATACGCTTCTCCCAAGTTTATTTTGATCTCTTATTGAATCTAGTACTGGAGATAGAATTTATCTGGGTATTGGTTTGGTTCAATAAACCACCGGACACTATTCATGTTCTTTGTATGGACATTTCTTCGGATTGCCTTTTAAGTTAAACATAATAAAAAGATCTTAGCTATATTGAAAAGATCAAGCAGAAAGTGTCACTCTTTTTGGGATCAAATCTCCCATTCCAATTAAGGTGTTTCTATCATGTTCTATTAAATTTCACCTACACGTTTACGTGGACCTACATAAACATATGGATAAGATTATCATGTTTCCTCAATTTTATTACGCCAATCACTTCCCCCTTTAGAGTAGGGTGATAATTATTCTTGTATCATGTTTGTTGAGCTAATGTTTGATATAAATGTGTAGTTTCAAATTTAACATGAAATGAGGGATCAGTTTGTTCTGTTGCACAACCTGATGTCAGAATCGTACAATTTGCAGGACTCTGAAAGATTTATGTCTCAAAGGGACACTGACACCAGAACTGGGGAGGTTGGGACACTTGAAATCTATGTAAGATCAATATTTGGGTCGTATATCGATTCTCATGCTCTTTCATGGCTTCGATTTCCCTCATTTACATTTTCTGTGAAGAATTTTGCGCAACAATTCTTTCTTTGGGAGCGTTCCTAAAGAGATTGGACAACTAAAGGAGTTGGAGGAGTTGGACTTGGGATACAACAACTTAAGTGGACCAGTTCCAAATGACTTCGCCAATAATCTGTCACTGACTACCCTGTATGTCAAATGTTCTGGCTTTCTAACACATATTTGTACATGCCTTTGTCTAGATTGCTTTTGCTTAATAACGATTATGTGGATCTTATTGCAGCTTACTTGACAATAACAAGTATCTTGGTAGCCTATCTCCTGAACTACATGAGCTTGAGATCCTCTCTGAATGTCAGACGGATGAGAGTCAACTAAGAGCTTCTTGTAATTGCAGAGATAATATTAGGTAAATGGGCTAATATTAAGTGTAATTGCTAATCTTTTGATATGAGGAGAGCTGTGGTTAAGTGATGAATTGCATTAGAAAAAGCAACCATAAATGAATTTTAGCAAAGCCTGTAATGATGCTAGCTCTTAAAACTGGTTTGAAGGATCTGATGCTTTACATTGACCTGTGAAGAATCTTTTATCTTAAAATTTTAGGCCGCTTATTCTTTCATCCAAAACCAAACTTGCAGATGGAAGTGGTAATTCATGATTTGGAGCAACTTTTAACGATTCTAGTCCCTTTCTATGATATATTTGTAGATCAAATGATTTCAGAACTAAGCAAGCCAATATCTACGTGATTATTGGACATCTTATGTACACCTGTCTCTGACAGAACTTCTTTTCTTTGACAGAAAAGTAGCTCAACGTAAAACTCTAGTTCAGCGGTATCTGCTGCAGGTGGCTAATGCGCCAAATTCACCCAAGTCCGGCAACAGTAAAGTACATCACATTCAATCTGAAGCACCTTCTCCTTCTGCATTGACACCGTTATTATCGCCACTCAGATCTCCATTATCACCATCGGCGTCACCCTCAGACCCTACATTGCTGTCACCGTCATTCTCCATCTCACCATCTATAGCAGAATCTCCATCATTTCCCCCAGAACAATCCACATTCAGTTTTCACTTATCTCCTCCACCTTCACCCTCTGAAGCTCCAACTCCATCAGCAGCTGCTCCAGTTACGTCAACATCTAGGAAAAATGATGGATTGAAAATGGCACCAGTTCCAAGTCCAAATAAGATTCTAAATAATGATTCCAAGACAAGAAATCATGTTATTCTTGTTGCTGGAATTGTTGGCAGCTCTTTGCTCCTGATTTCAGCCATTGGGTTAATTGTCTTTATCAGAAGTAGTAAAGTAGTCACAGTCAGGCCTTGGGCTACAGGGTTGAGCGGACAACTTCAAAAGGCATTTGTAACAGGTTATCTTTCTCTATTCAAGGGAAAACATGTGAGCGCACACTTCCACATGCAAATATGGACATGCTTAGGTATACAGACACACACAAAACACAGAGAGTGAGAGAGACAATCAGTCTGATTATATATGCTATGGTGCTGTTCTGTATGATTCCGTACTTTTCTAATACTGTACTTTACAGGTGTACCAAAACTCAATCGGTCCGAGCTTGAAGCTGCTTGTGAAGATTTCAGTAATATAATTGGCTCATTTTCAGATGGTACAGTATACAAGGGAACTCTGTCTAGCGGGGTTGAAATAGCTGTGACATCTCCTGCTATCAAATCTTGTGAAGATTGGTCAAAGACCTTAGAAACACAGTTCAGAAAGAAGGTATTGAAACAGAAATTTGCTAATTTCTTGCATTATGTTTCGGAAATCTAAATCTAACTTTTTTTTGTATTTTGTTTTCAGATTGATACATTGTCCAAAGTGAACCATAAGAATTTCATTAACCTAATTGGATACTGTGAAGAAGATGAGCCTTTCACGAGAATGATGGTTTTTGAATATGCTCCCAATGGGACTCTCTTTGAACATTTGCACGGTAAGTTCCTTTCCTTTTCAAGTTCTCCTCTTGATGGATAATTTGCTTTCGGGTATACTAGTCTGTTGCTAATATAACTTCCCAGGGAGTGACATTCTCCAGAATTTTCAAAGTGAACTGGAAACTTTAAGGAGTTTTATTTGTCAAAAAGTCAAATAATATCTTCATCTTGAGGGTTCTCTTATGCTTGTAGCATGTTGATATATATATATAATGATGACATTGAGTTGCCCATTCTTGCAGTAAAGGAATCAGAACACTTGAACTGGGGTGCAAGACTACGGATAGCAGTGGGCATGGCTTATTGCATCGAACACATGCATCAGTTGACTCCACCCATAACACATAAAAGCCTTCAATCGTCCTCTGTATATCTGACCGAAGATTATGCAGCTAAAATATCTGATTTTAGTTTCTGGAATGATGCAACTGCAGAAAAAATGGGATCACTGTCAATGAAGCTTTTGGAAAACTCATTGGCAGATCTTGAGAATGATATTTACAGCTTTGGAGTTATTTTACTTGAAATGATAACAGGAAGAATGCCTTTTGTGATGGGAAATGGCTCTCTCGCAGATTGGGTATCTGGTTGTCTCCAGGAGGAGCAACCATTGGGAGAAACGGTGGATCCGACTCTAAAAACACTTCATGAGGATGAACTCAGGAGATTGCTTGAAGTGATAAAGAGTTGCATTCATCCTGACCCAGAGCAGAGACCGACAATGACAGAAATTGCCGCAAAGCTTAAAGAGATTACATCAATGGGACCTGATGGTGCATGTCCAAAATTATCCCCTCTTTGGTGGGCAGAACTTGAAATTATGTCCACTGAAGGAAGTTGAGTGTGTAATCTGCTGGTAGAAGTATGAATGAGTGAAAGTTCCTTTTTTCAACTAATTTTTAGTGTTGCTATCCCGTCAGCCCCCATACAAGAAATGCTTCAGTTATCTTTCTTATCTCAAAATCATAGCTTTCAAGTGTATAGATAATGTATCTAATTTTAGAATGACATTGAGATATTTGTATATAACCAAGTTGGAAAGACCTTCATTGTGTCCCTTGAAAATTATTAAAAAATCGGTTGTCTAAATCAAATTGTATGAACATATCAAATAAATGGTGTGTTTTTGAACTCTTTTTATTATTCAAACTAGTATGAAAAATAGTTTCAGCAAATGAATGCTTGTAATCTTCTTCGTGTAGACGTGCATGCTTTAGGGTGCTGGGGAGCATTCACTATCTACAATCGTACGTTTACAAGGATAAAAGTCCTACTTTAATTATCTGTTGAGTTTTATAAATCAACCTCAATATGTTTAGTTCATTTATAAATCACATGATTCGAATGAATATGAAAAACAATTTTATTATCACACCACAACTTTGATATTAAGGCTATTAAACCAATTTCAATTAAGAGTTTATATAATCACATTATATCACAAGCTGATTTTGTCATAACACCATATTCAAATTCTATACTAGACTTGGAGACAACATTTTGCTTCTGCTTTTCAACAAGATCAGAATTCCTCCAACAAAGACACAATAGTTGGTGGTGAATTTCGATCAATCTTAAAGCCTACCTAATTTACATCTGAGAAACACTTGATGTGAGTATATCTATGATTTTCATACCTCATCTCTGGTCCAAGAGTTCCCTTTTAAGTAACATAAGATATATTCCGCAGCAACCTAATAATGAACAATTACAGAAGACATGAATTGACTTACAATATTAACTGAATTTGCAATATCAGGATGAGTTACTATAAGATAGTTTACTTTTCTAACTAATCTTCTATATTTTTTAGAGTCTTCAAATAAGCCTCCACCTTTAGTGAGTTGTAAATTAGGGAGCACCAGGGCATTACATGGCTTAACCCTCCTCCTTGCCTCCGACATCCTCATCTCAGTTAATAGATCAAGTATATATTTCCTCTTAGAAAAGAAAATGCCATTTTCACTTCTTGTTACCTATACTCCTAAAATATACTTCAACACTCCTTAATCTTTTGTATGGAATTGATTATGAAGAAAGAATTTCAGAGATGAAATGCCTATAGTATCAATTTTAGTAATAAAAATATCATTCACATATATAACAAGAAGAGTGATGACAGATGTACAATGTTTCACTACATTTTATAATTCAAGCACGAGAATTTATTAAGCCATATAAGAACTTTTAGAGGTGAAAAACTTTTCCACACTCCTCTTGAGTAACAAGCCTAGGAGATTGCTTCAGATATCCTTTCTCTCGAAGGTAACTATATAAGAAGGCATTTTTTTATGTTTAATTGATGTAGAGGCCAATCACAACTAGATATTATAGAAAAGAATAGAAAAATAGAGGTTAGTTTAGCAACAAGAGAGAATCATAATTGTCCATATTATAATTATGAGCATAACCTTGTTTTAGAAGTTACACCTTAACTCTAATCACTATTCCATTATAATTGCCTTTGACTACAAATACCCATTTACATCTAGTAGTTTTCTTTCCTATAAGATAGTTCATTAAATCCTATTTATCATTAGAATCTAAACCATTTATCTCCTCTATTATAGCTTCACACTAACAAGGATGAGATAAAACTTCATGAACAACTTTTAGAATATTCATAAAATGAAGGCAGGCAACAAACGAACAAAAAGTAGAAAATAAAGGATCATAAAAAACAAAGATGAAATAAAATAAGAATATTAAAGCTTACCTTTGCAAAGAGTTATTGACGTTAGCCCCCAATAGCACCTAAGACGGGGGTGTATTAGATGTTCAAAAAAGTCAACAAGTTTTTCTAACCAGTGAACTCAATTAATAACAATCAATGCAAACAAGGATGGGGAAATTACTTAATATAAATCAATTAAATAATTGAACCATAATTTAAAGATGATAGAGAATAGAGAATGCAAATTGATTTATAATAATTCGGTAAACAAACCTTGCCTTTGTCCACTCTCAAGGCTCTTTTTAGAATTCCACTATAATTCTTCTTTCAAGAAGAAAAATAACCTTTGTATAATATTTTTTGGTAAAGAGAAACCTTTCTTATAATCTTCTTCTAAGGTGAAGAGAAACCTTAATTCTACTAGTACACCCCCTATATAATAATAAATTTCAAAACCAATTATTCTAACCCAAAGTTTCTCACTTATTCACTTGATAACTTCAAAATGACTCACTCACACAAATACAAGAAAATGATGCACAAATGATTTATTTTTGAAATGTGTGTTTACAACTCTCAAAACCTTTTTGATGCTAAAAATAATGAGAAAACACTTATTTATAGTATTTTGAGACCCCTACTAGTTGTTGAAGCCAAGAACTAGTCATTACAATGACTACATATGATGCATTGGTGCTAGTATAGTATACTGGTTGATCAGGGTTCATTAAAAGCTCTAAATTCACTAGATTGGCCGACTAATAGGCATATTACCAATATGACACATTGGTGAACTATTACGTCAATTGATATTATAGCAAACTCATGGTACATCAAATTTAACAAATATAACTTTTATTGGTTGACCACTAACCTACATAAGTTGACCAATCACCTTAAAATGTTATTTTAACACCTTCAAATGCTCAAAACTAATTTTTGCAATCCAATTGTGATTTAAACGATTCCCAAAATGTTCCTCTAACTTTTTTTAGAAAACCAATAGGCTTTTATATTAAAACCAAAAAATTTAATGCCTCTTAGTGAATGAAAAGTCTTATTCAATAAAGTAAAATGAAATGTTTGAGCCTTTTATAACATCAAGGTGATTAGATGAGATTAATATTAATATAACAAGCTAAAGAATGACCTTGATAAGCTTTGATATATTTTATTCCTAGTTTAAATTTCATTTTGTCGATTGCAAACTTTAACTTCTCTTTTTCCACTTCACACACTATCTTCTTGAGTTTATGACTTCTTTTTTTTTTTCTTATATTGGTTTTCATCTAAATAATAGACTCATATTAGTTATTTTTTTGATTGTTAAAACATTGACTAGAACCTCCCTTAGTTCAAAAATTAAGATGTTAGGATCATTAATTGTTATATTTGATGTCAAAGAAAAGATATATGCTAAGCCTATATCATGATGATCTTGTTATCTAGAATAAACTAGGAGAATAAGTAAAGGTAGTGGTTATCCAACATTAGTGGTCTCACATATGATCTTATAAACTACCATATCATCATCCTCCGTCGTAAAGATCAAAGATGTAGGAAAGGATGAAATGTGTTCCAAAAATTTAACATCATTTGACATAAAATACTTGTTAACATTAATACAATAGCATTCGTATCCCTTTTGTAAATGTTAGTAGCCTAAGAAAATATATTTTAAAAGATTTTATATCTAACTTAGTTCTTTGAGGGACAAACATAATTAACAAAATAAGTTCTACCAAATATTCATGGTGTAATAAGAAACAAGGATTTAGTGAAAAAAAGAAAACTAAAAATAATTTCACCATAAAGAACAAATGGAGGCATGTAGTTAATAAAAAACAAATATGCCATGAAAATTGCATCAGCCACAATTGTTTTGGAATGTTCATTTGGGATAAGAATGCTCTAGTGGTTTCAAGATGTCCATTATGTCCATCTTTTTTATAAAATAATAATCTTTGTTCTTACACAAAGCTTGATTTACAAGAATGGATGCTTTCCTCCGACCTTTGTCTAAACTGAATTATGGATGCTTCTTTTGTCTATGATTCCGAAAGCCTTATTGCTTTCTTTGAACTCCTCTTATTGCCTCGTGAACCTCCTTTCTTTCTTGCAGCTATCGGTCTGAACAGAGGCTTTTCTAATTTTGATAGCCCGCCTAATTTCCTTTAAACCCAGTCCTAACAGTTGACCATTAATGGTAAAAGGTTACGTGGAGCATCTAGCTCATCCCTAAACTAGACATTGGAGAGGGAGGAGTTTCCCCCTCCTTTAACCTCCTAACAAACTCACCCTCTTCCCAGAAGGTAGGAAAGTAATCCTGAAGTTATGTTGTAGGAGATCTAGATTCCTTTGGCATTTTTTGATTTGTTGTTGGAATCAAAGAGGGTCTTGTTGCCCCTATTATAGAAGTGTTACAGAAAGGCTTAACTAAGTGGCAAGCATCCTTAGTTGGATACTTTCTGGAGAAAGGCTGGCATACCCAAGTGTTCAACACTGGGTTGATATAAATTGGAAGAAATGGTTCTTCAATCAACACTGATAACTGAAGTTAATCTATTCATCTTTCAGTTTTTATAAGAGGAAATAGCTAGCAAAGTGATGGATAAATATAAAGTAAGCCAATATTTTTATAAAAGTTGAAAATGAGATTCAAAATTAACAGAAATGAAATCAAGACAATCCCTATTAAGGTTAATATGCATAAAATCCCTCTTAAATACTAATCTTATGAGGGATTGAGTTGTTTAGTTAGTTACTTGGGAGTCCCTCTAAATATGGATGAAAATATAGCAACCATTAAAAAGGTGGGCAATGCAAGGGTGTGCATAGAAATGGAACATAAGAAAATAATACCTAAAAACATTCCTTTCATGAAGTACAAGAATTGTTGGGAATTAGTGAAGGATAAATTTTTTTTATCTTATTCATGGAAGCCTTATATGAAACAAGCAACTAAAGTTTAGATTTCTAAGAGGAATAGGAATGAAGAGGGAAGTGGAAAAAATCTAAATCTAGAGCCACCATGTACCTCCAAACAAGGTGCTGAAATATATGTAAATGTTGAAATTCAACAAGAAGCATATCCAATTAACATTGGAAAAACAATTACTGAACATGAGAATCTTGTAGGAGAAAAATAGGAAAAGAACAAGAAGATTTCAAATGAAGGAGAAAATGTTGTTAATATCAATGTGATGGAATTAGAAGTGAGCAAAATGGAAATTCTCTACCCTTCAGACAGATTGATAAAATATGACATAACCTGAAAAGAAAAATTTAGCAAGAGATATCATCAAACGAATTTTAAAAGACAGTTAAACAAAATAACTCAGAAGAAGCTCTAAATAAAGAGAATTCCCATCAGTCAAAAGATGGAGTAGATGTAATAACAAAGGACGACAGAATAAAAACTCCAAAGGGAGTTGTAGATACTAAGGAGAGTTTTGATGTCTAAAGTGGCTCTAACTAGCAACAAGATGAGTAGCAAGCATTAGGGAATGCAAGTAGAAATTCCAAGTGGAGGACTAAGTATAAACAATCCTTATGGTTTGCATAATATGTAATGTTAGAGAAAATAATTTTCCCAATAAGCAACTAGCTTTAAAAGATCTTATTGAAGCTAGCCAAGCATATTTTGTTGGTTTGGTGGAAACCAAAATGAAAGAGATGTTTTGTAATAGTCGGTTTGTTAGCCCCGAAATTTTAATTTTTTTTAATTAAGCATGATTAGACTAATTAAGAAATTGAGTTAGCATTATTTAGGATGATAGTAATTAAATAACATATGACATTAAATGAGTAAGTAGCATTAAGTAGTGAGTTAGGTAAGAGTTAATAACAATTAATATGTTAGTTGGTTAGTTAGGTTAAGATTAAATGCAATGGGCTTTAATGA
>JANIHY010000008.1:36878359-36888787 GCA_027479065.1 Erythroxylum brevipes | reverse complement strand
GGAGAGTACCTTGGCTAGGTTTTTATTCATATTATTTTCAATCTTATTTTTAATTTCTTCTTGCGTGATTTCGTGTTTCTAAAATCAATCATTCTCAAATCAAATTATTTTTATTATTATTTTTATTTTTTATTCTCGATTTCACACAAATAAATAATTACTTCACTGGTCTCTGTGGTTTGAACATATTCACCACTTTACTCGCTTAAGTGTTCTAGAGTAGGAATTTATTTTTGTTGGTTTGACACGCCATCAACAATGAAATGCACTATCTTACTAAATCGATCAAAAACAACAAAGATATTATCATACTCCTTTATTCTAGGCAATCCTAAAACAAAATCTGTAGAAATATCAACCCAAGGTTCAGTAGGCATATGTGAAGGGGTATACAATCCATGGGGTTTAACAGTAGATTTTGCCTATCTATATGCAATGCATTTGGTACATACACGCTTAACATCCTTGCGCATACCAGGCTAATAAAAATGTTCATACAAAATATCCAAAGTTTTAGTAATCCCAAAATGACCTATCAAACCACCATTATGGGTCTCATGCACAAATAAAGCACGCAAAGGACAATTAGGCACACATAACTGATTACCACAATACAAATATCCATCATGCCTATAAAATTTCTGGAATGCAACATGTTCACAAACAGCATATATAGTAGCAAAATCATTATCATAAGTATACATGTCCTTAAGCTGCTTAAATCCTAATAGTTTAGAACTAAGAGTAGAAATTAAGGAATACTTCCTAGATAAAGCATCAACTACCACATTTTCCTTCGCTTGCTTGTAATGTAGCACATACGAAGATGTCTCCAAAAACTCCACCCAAGTGGCATGTCTCTTGCTCAACTTGCCTTGTCCCTTCAAGTGCTTTAAGGACTCATGATTCGTCCGAATGACAAATTCTCTGGGTTAAATGTAATGTTGTCATACCTCCAATGCTCTCACCACAATATAAAGCTCTTTGTCATAGGTCAGATAATTGAGTTGTGAACCACTCAATTTTTCACTGAAATAAGATACTGGTTTGTTTTCTTGCAAAAACACAACGCTTATACTAATACCAGAAGCATCACATTCAACCTCAAAAGCCTTCTTAAAGCTAGGTAAACACAAAATAGGAGCGTAACACAATTTTACTTTCAACAAATTAAATGCGTGCTCTTATTCCTCACCTCATTCAAACCCTTTCTCCTTCTTAACTATTTCAATCAAAAGAGCAGCAATGATAGAGAAATCTTTCACAAACCTCTAATAGAAACTAACAAGTCCATGAAAACTCCTCACCTCACTAGCACTCTTAGATGTCGATCACTCCTAGATAGCCTTCACCTTCTCCTCATCAACCTCAACTCCCCTAGAACAGACTACAAACACTAAGAATACAAGCTTATCAACGCAAAAAGTACAGTTCTTAAGGTTTGCCTATAATTTCCCGTATCTCAACACATCCAAAATGCATCTCACATGCATGTTATGCTCATGAAGATTAATGTTATATATCAAGATGTCATAAAAATAAACAACCACAAATTTTACAAGAAATGCACGCAACACATGATTTATCAATCTCATAAAAGTGCTGTGCGTATTAGTTAAACCAAATGACATAATCAACCACTCATACAACCCATATTTAGTTTTGAAAGCAATTTTCCATTCATCTCTTGGTTTCATTCTAATCTGGTGGTATCCACTTTTCTAATCAATTTTGGTAAAGATATATGTACCATGCAATTCATCAAGCATATCATCTAACTAAGGAATAGGATGACGATACTTTATAGTGATTTTATTAATGGCTTTGCAATCTACACACATCCTCTAGGTCCCATCTTTCTTTGGCATCAACAACACAGGCACTGCACAAGGCCTCAACCTCTCCCTCACATGCTCGTTTTCTAGTAATTCACCCACTTATTTTTGAAACTCCTTTATCTCCTTAGGATTACTCCTATAAGCTGGGCAGTTTGGAAATCTAAGCTCCAGCCACAAAATCAATCTGGTGCTCTATACCTCTCAAGGGTGGCAATCCCTTAGGCATCTCCTTAGGAAAGACATCAGTATAATCTTGCAAAAGAGAAGAAAATACACTAGGAAAAGTATCAAAAGGGTTAGTTTCATAAACCAAACACTCTCTGTATCTCACAACCACTAGTGCTCTTTTCTCTGCAATTGCTATTCGCAAATCTCTTCCCTTGGCAAACAATCTCACTTGTCTCTCTTTCTTTCCACTCTTCTTTTCACTCATTGAGCTCTTCTCTCCTACACATTCCACTTTCTTTTCCTCACCTGTGTAGCCACTCCCCTTTGGGCCTATCTCATTTTTCTTTTGAGCCTCTTTTCTTTCTTCAATTTTTAAGCTTCTACCCGATCTCTCCTCACTTTTACTTGCTTTTAACTAGTTCAAGTACAATTCATGAGGTGATAAAGGTACAAGAATGAAATTCCTACCTTTATACTTAAAAGAGTACCTATTGGTATACCCATCATGTGCTACCATCCTATCAAACTGCCAAGGTCTACTAAGTAACATATGACCAGCCTCCATGGGTACGACATCACACAACACCTGATCCTCATATCTACCCACTCAAAATGACACTAACGCCTACTTGGTCACTTTCACATCAGCACTATTATCAAACCATTATAACTTGTATGGCTCTGGATGTTTCCTACAAGATAATCCCAATTTTTCCACCATAGTCACAGTAGTTACATTGGTACAATTACCACCATCAATGATCAGGTTGCACACTTTGCCACCAACTATACACCTCAAATGAAACAAGTTTTTACTCTAATCAAAAATCTCATCTCTAGGCTGAGTACTCAATACTTTCCTAACTACAAGTAATTCACCCATGGTAGCCCTCTTAACACAATCATCATCATCATCATCACAATCATCACAATAAGGCAATAATTCGGTATCACATGTATCATCATCATAATCTGACACCTTATTATCCCTCATATACATTACTTTCTTATTAGGGCATTGTGATGCAATATATACATAACCCAAACACCTAAAACATTTAATGCTAGAATGTTTACTAGAAGAAGCTTGGGCGTTAGGTGTACCTTTAGGGTCTGACACTACGTTCGGCCTTTTGGGTGTCTTCTTAAAATCTAGCCCCTTATCTTTCGAACTCTTTTCTCCCTTGGGTAATTTTGAACTCCATGATTGGCTAGAATTCGCTCCATTCCTTACTGCTACTCTAGCTTTGATTTATTTCTCCACCTTTATGGTCATGTTCACTATATCCTCAATCTCTACATCCTGTTCAAACCACTCAAGAACTTTGCCATGATTGTCTCTAGGTCCTCCTCTAAATTGGCTCAAATCATAGCTATCTCTATCTCTTTATGGTAGTCTTCCATTAATTTAGATCCCTGAGTGAGTCTTTGAAGTTTCTAATGCATCTCCCTATAATAGTATGATGGTACAACTGCTTCCTCATACAAGCCTTCATGCCTGCCTAAGTAGTAATCGGTCTCTCCCCATTTAGCCTCCTGGAAGTCACCAACTGGTCCCACCATATCAATGTATAGTTAGAAAACTCAATAGCAACAAGCTTTACCTTTTTGTCCTCTAAGAAACTATGGCACTCAAAAATCAAGTCCACCCTCCTTTCTAACTCTAGGTAAGCCTCAACATCATTCCTACCCTTGAAGACTGGAATTAGCATCTTGATGGATTTGAGGTCTCCATCTCACCTGTCATGTCGCTCAACTCGTTGTGCTTTCCTAGACATACGCACCTCTAGCCCCTCCTCCTTATAATCATGCACGTCATCCTCGTAATCATACCTAGGTAGTTGACGACAAGGTGGTGGTAGGGGTTGACGTCGCACATCATGCCTTCCTTGGGGCTCTCCTTGCCCTCCACGCCTAATCTCTACAAGTTCCTGGTCATGTCTCGCAAAATCCTCCCTCAATTCATTGAATCTCATATCCATTCTTTGGAAATGTTGTTTCATAGCTTTCAAAGTGAAAGCATTCAACTCCCCTCCTTATTTACCCTCCTAAGATTCGTCCTGAGATATTTTAATAGCTAGTTTCCTGCAAAACAAATGTTAACAATAAAACAACCTCACACACTCCCTCATGTGTTTCACTCAAATGAGGTCACTCCCCTCGTATTTTAAGTCACAAAAATGACACCCTCAAATAAGCTCATTCACTTTGCCTTTTACCTCTCAATCTCCTTTGAAATCCAAGTGACACTTTAGAATTCAAGCATCAATTGATCAATAACCCAAAATATGGAATGCAAGTTCAAGTTTAACAAACAATAATATTCCCAAGTAATGATCCTAATGCGTAAAACACCAAGTCGAGATAAGACAACGTAGAATTCAATCCAAATCAAACAAGTAACAATCGAATTTCAAGGCCTTTTTTTACATATACGTACAAAGTTCTTTTCTTTTTTTTTTGTTTTTTTGTTTTTTTTTTTATGTTCGTCGTTGTTTCCTTTTTCCCTTTTTCATTTTTTTGGCCGGTTACAAGAAGATAAATAAATCAAGAATTCAAGAAATGCTAAGTTGAAATTTTCACACCCTAGGTTTGGTTGAATAGCTGACAGTATCAAAGAAGAACAATGAACAAAGGTGAACAATCCCTCATGCGAAAAGAGGTAAATAGGAATTTACCTTGAGCCATAGCTCTAATACCAAATTAATGAGAGTGAAAGAGATACGTGGATTGATGATGGTCTATTCGTGACTTTGGGAGAATGAAGACGTTTCGATTTTGTAGAATGATGAGGATTTCTTGATTCTTTTGGTTCGGCTATGATGTTTTTCAATAGGACAGAATTAACGCAATTGAAAAGAAAGGGATACACAAGGAATTCACTCCTACTAGATCTCAGGCAAACCCGTTCCAAGCAACCTAGATGATGGGTATTAATTTCAAGAAATTAAACCAAACAAACAAGCCCCAATTTTGACGAAATTGATAAATGAATTGTTGATTCCTAATGTAGCAAGAACAAGAGGTGAAAATCTTCACTTTGTGGCCTACGGCAACACAAGAATAATCTGATCTCAAAGTTGTCTTCCAAAATCCTAAAACATAAATATTTATATCTAGGCTTAATGCTAAAACACTTGAGCTTAAAATAGATGAAAGCCCAAAATATAAATTAGTTCAAAATAGATTATAAACATGCACCTAAAGGTCTGATCTTATTGAGGCGTCAAGTTTGGTTATAATCGCGCGTCCTTTTGGGCTTCAAATGACAAAGAATACTCAACATAATGGTCTTTAAGTTTCAAGTAAATCCGGTCCAAGAATTTGAGACAAGTGGATCAATTTGAGTTGTAGTCCAACTAGCTATCCTCAATAGGCTTGGCTAACTTCATCATCTCTATAAGTTGACCCACATACGCATAAAAAGCTTTTTAGAATTTCTAAATCCTAGCTCTACACATAAGTCTAACTGGAATGACAAGTTCGCCCCTGTTACGTACGCCATCTTCATGGTGACCTTACTCTTGCTCACATCACTAAAGATCCCATCTACCAACACTTCCTGGTAGTGAGTGAGCTTGTTTCTTTCAGGAACTCCGAAAGATTAGCGTACCAAGTAGAGGAAAGCAATGACATTCTTAGTTTTTACCGGCCAAATAATTCTGTTCTGTAGATAATGTTAACGTGAAGAATATTGAGTATCTATGTCCAGTACACCATTTGCTGGTGGGGTTTTTAGAGTTTCCCGTCTCCAATTAACTAATATCCAAACAGATTTATGCAATTAACATATCAAATACCAAAAGGAATAATCCATGACTAGCGAGAGGAGTCGAGAATTTTTTACCGTCGTGTTTTCAGAGAAGGCAATGCATTTCATCGAACAAAGCATGGAAGACGAGAGAATACGATCCCCAAGTGAAAGCACCAAAAGAAAGACATTTAGATTTGGCTGGATGATAAAGACATTTGGATTTGGCTGGAGAATTCCGAAAGCCAACTACCAAAGAGCTTCAATCCCTGAAAAACTAGTTTATACAATCCCAGAAGCAAAACGTAGGGCAGTCCATGTCCATTCATACATAGGGACAGTCAATATTTACTTGAACGCTGCAAAAGCTTGTTATTAAGAAGAGAATACATATGCAGAGAAATAGATTACACTCGTGTTTGACATTTAACTTTAATTTTGTTACACCATCTAATATATATGTACAGGTATCTCTACATTGCCTCAGGAACAGGATGCCTGAAATGTACTCAAATTTCTCCTGCATTGAAAGATCCCTTTCATCTTACTTTACTGCACTGCTCCGAAGGCATTATTAATGTCTATACAAAATTAATTTCAGTAACTTGTGCGATTATGCTGTTGTGGTATCAACTCTCACCCCACTAAAAACTGGCCTCTGAAAAAGACTCCATTTTCACCAACCCTAAAGAGCTTACAAACACGGCTTCATTCAAAGCGCTTTCATTATCCAGAGCTTATATTTCTTCAAGTACAGATACACAAGGGAAGGTCCAATCAGATTTGCAGCAGATAGGCGCTTGCAAAGCTTTAGGTAAGCTTCAACATTTCCCCATAGGTGGATACTTTTCCTGAGTCCCTGCATCACAGCAACCCTGTCCAAATAATCAGGACACAAACTCATATCAAGCATCTTCATTAGTGCTTCTGCAGCATCTTCATAATGTCCTCCTTTAATGTAACCTCTCAACAACCAAGATAATGCCTTCTTCTTCCGCAGAGAACCCATAACCTCTATTCTTGTAAGCAATCGTCCTACAGCATTGGCCTCCTTTTGTGAAGCACAGATAGCTAAAACAATATCGTATAGGTCTTCATCAGCCTTCTTACCTGCAAGCTTCATTTCCCACAACTGTCTTTCAGCATCAAGTCCACGCCCAGCACAAATATACATAGCAAGAAGTCGCTCATGAACCACTCCATGAAGTGAAGGGCTTCCATCCTCAATCACCCAACAGGACAAGAGTATACCATCAGCAAGAAGATCTGCCTGATAATTCTCGACTAGTCCTACACTCTCTGAATCAAGTTCAGCTACAAAACCTGACTTTGCAAAACCTTTCAACTTGCGGAGAGCTTTAGAAAGTTCATTCAGCTCTTTGACTACAGCTGTCATTGCAATCAGGTAGGAGTAAACCTCAGGCTTCAACCCCGATTCTCTTAGATTTATTACCAGTTTGGCAGCATCCCTGTAGTTTCCATCAACCTAAGAAACAGAGTAATGATCATCAGAATAAGAATTTGTTGACAAAGTACTCAAAAAAGCAAAGATAAAAGGAAAAGTGAAAAACAATAAAAAGTTGATTGAGATTTACGTGAAAAACCCCAGCATCCAAGGTATTCAACTGATATAATGTAGCAAGATGACTGGGTCAATAAAATCTGATTTTGAAGAAGGATATATACGCTTGTGAGCTTGCCACCTACGACGCTTTGTGGAAGCATATATTCTTTTAAAAAAGATAGTCACCGTAAATCCATTAAATCAATCAAAAGCCTTGTAAAGTAGCAATATTGCAAACATCTTTATTCTGTTTAGATTTTAAATTATTCCACAAATATTTCTAGTATTGCCAAAATGGAGCATCTATACCTCATACATAAATACGAAAAACTGAAGAAAAATCCTTCACAATTCTACTTAAAAGAGTTCTATAAAAAATCATTAACAGGAAACTACATAGAACACTTGAAGTAAGAGAAATCTACAAGGTTCAGAACTATCATAATGAATAAACATAATCAGCCCTAAGGTATCTTTTCCTTGGAAAAGCATTGTTTGCTCACAAACTTATAGAGATGCACCAAGCAGATATTTCAATCTGTCCTGAGAATATAATAGACACATTAGTTCTCTTCAAAAAATAATAGACACATTAGCAACATCTGAATGTAAAATTCCACAGTTATCCTAAATTAAGTTTTGTAGATAAGGCCAAGGAGAGTTTCGTTCATCATAAGAACAAAACCCAAAGTCTGGCTGAGATTATGCATAGAGGAAACAAAACCTAAAACTAAAACAGCAGCACAAATTTCAACAAAAGATACACTGTCGCAATAAATTAAGAACACAGGAGTTTACCATTATCTTCCATGCAAGATATCCAGTTGGGCCTCCTTTTGGTCCTTCCCCATCATTCTCCGAATAAGCAACCCCACGTTTCAAAACCTCCTTAACAAACAAAACAGCCTTCTCCTTCTCCCCCATCTCCCAATACAAAGAGATTACCTTTTCCATCATACTAAAACTTGGCTTCAAACCAACGCAATCCATGTCCACAAGTAGGTCAAAAACATCCCCAACATCATGCTGTCCTTCAATTAACTTCTTAACCCAACTACACATTATCGAAATCATGAGCTCCATTGTCTCCTTATCAACCCGGTTCTCCTTTCTTAGCCACTCAAATACCTCAAGTGCACACCAAGAGTCTCTCCCCTCTTGAGAGAAATAGACAAGAACCAACTGCAACTCTCTCGCAGACAGCCTATCGTTCATTTCCTCCAGAACATCAGATGGTTCTCGGGTCATTCTCTCTAGCTCCTCAATCGCCTCAAAGAAACCTTCACTCATTTCATCTTCATCGTCACTTGTCAAGAACCGGTCCAATTCCACCGACTTGAGTAGCCTTGGTTCACGGATTTTACCTCTACCCACAACAAGACTTGGGCTTTTTGGGTTATGATGATTGCAAACTACGGAAAAAACCTTAGGACAAGGTCTTACATATGAAATCCGATAAAATTTAGGAAACGGAAACCGGCAACGTAGTTCAGGAGAAACCGAATGAGAAAATCTCATCAAGGAAACAAATGTAGAAGTAGAACCCATTTCCCCAAATTCCAAAGAAAATGAAACAACCGGAAACCGATAACAAAAGTGTTCGTAAACCCCTTGTCTGGATGCTGAGAACTCAGTCAAGTAACAGGTTGATAAAGCAGAACTCAGTGAAAAGCACCAGATAAAGTAAAACACAAGTCAAATAAGCAAAGAGTAATCAGCAAACTATATAACCAAAACCAAAAGGAGATGCATCTACAATTCAAAAGTTAAGGCTCCAGGACGAAGAAAGGAATCATTTCGATACAGGAAAACGGTTAAAAGTGAATAAACCGTAAAGCGTACGAGTTGAGTTCACAGGAAAAGTGGGTGGACAGCGAGCTCGGAAGTTTAAAGCTATTGGAAGAGTGATTGAGTTCATAACGAAAGTAGCGACTGTGTTGGATACGCCACCGCCCGCCTCGACTGAGCTAGAATAGCGGTCTGTGGAAGAGCAGGGAAAACAACGTACGAATTCTGACGACAAAATGGGTCATTGTTTGGAGACGACGTGTTGGTACAGAGACTCTACAGTTTATACCCACCGCTAGTTAGGTAATTGTCCTCTGTGTTGTGTTCTATAGGTTATTTTATAAGAAATAAAATATTATGTTAAGATATTAATTATAGATGTTGAGTGGCGTATAGAAGTGGGGGCTACGTTAGCTTTCGAAATGAAGTGTACGCAAAATTTCTATGTTAACTTAAACTGATCTATTTTCGTGCCCCTCATTATCATCAATAAAGGGATTTTCAAATTTCTCGACAATGAAAAGCTCCATTATGTGGCAACGAATAAAAATCAAATTAATCATCGCCCGGCATTCTCCACAGATCGACCACAGTCAGTCGGGTTGCCAGGACAAGATCCCTGGGACCCTCGCCTTTGCCATCCCTCGGCATTCTCCATAGATCGACCACGGTCGATCGGTCGCTAGAACAAGATCCCTGGGACCCTCGCCTTTGCCATCGCTCGACATTCTGCATAGATCGACCACGGTCGATCGGTCGCCAGGACAAGATCCCTGGGACCCTCGCCTTTGCCATCGCTCGGCATTCTCCATAGATCGACTTCGGTCGATCGGTCACTAAGACAAGATCCTTGGGACCACGCTCGGTATCTCCATAGATCGACTTCGGTCGATCGGTCGCCAAGACAAGATCCTTGGGACCACGTTCGGTATCTCCATAGATCGACTTCGTTCGATCAGTCGCCAAGACAAGATCCTTGGGACCTCAGTTTGGACCCGACTACGAGTCGGCCTCGACACCGATCGACCGTGAGTAACACTTTATCCCACTACGCGTCCGAAGCAAAGAACAAAAACAAAAATTGACTTCGAACAAATGACTTCGAGAAGATGAAACACAAAAATAGAGGTTCATTCATATTAAATTTACCCTGGCCATAAGCCCGACCAGGTGAGCTTCAAATGTCCGCAGAGGGAGAAGGCGAGTATCCAAGGGAAAACTCGGAAGCGGGCGGAAGCTCAAGAGAAGCCTCAGAAGGGAGCGGCACAACGGGAAAAGGAGCAGGACCCGAGGAAGCAACCGGAGGAACATCTCCACTA
>JANIHY010000008.1:36576321-36588557 GCA_027479065.1 Erythroxylum brevipes | reverse complement strand
AAAGTAAAGTGTAATTTCGTTTTTCATTAGAGCTGAATGTGCAGCTGCACATTTAACATTAAATTGCTAAATAAAGATGGTCTTTATTATGGTTTATCATCATTAAATAGAGTTATAAACTTGCCATTAAATTGTTTAATGGTTATCTTTTAATGATAGCATGTAACCTATTAGCATTCATTATATTAAAGAAGAAAGATGTACATTGGATGGACCATCTTCCTTCTTTCATCATCAAAATGAAATTGACAAGTCTCATTTAGGTTAATAGACTTTTCATATAATCATCTTAAAGGCAAATGAGAAGAGTCTCATCTAATGGCTTCTTTATGATTGATTAAGTGAAGATATGATGCATTGGTTGGAAAACTCTTCTTTCCTTTGTTGTTAACCAAAAGTGTGAGGGAGTAAGAAGGGGTTCTTACATTTTTCTCACTCTCTCTCCTATCTCACATGAAAAAAATAAAAAATTGCATGAGAGTGTCTCATTCTTGGTCTTCTTTCTTCTAAGAAAATTCTCCTCTAAAGTATTCTTCTCCTTTCCCACCAAAGGATCTTGTTAACCAAGTTTTCCAAGAAGAACAAGTGGTAGATCATATTGGTCGAGGATACAATATTGAGAATAAGAAACAATAATAAGAAGAAGAGGATACATCACTTAGGAGAGGATATATTGCCAAGAATAGGATAGCGCAGCGAGGAGTTAAAGCTGGAGCAAAGGAGTTGGTAATATAACCTCTATCTTGTTTATGTTTATTATTATCCTTATACAATATTATGTATAGATTGGCATGATGATTTGGATATATTGCTTCTATTGAAATTTAGATTTTTAAAAAGTTTTAAAATCTACAGTTTCTCTAAATATGGTATGCTTTCTTTTTTCGATCCAACAAATGGTTTAAGAAAAAAAATAAGAATTGGGGGTATCAACGGAACTAGATTCCTTTGTTTATTTACCGATGGAAGAGTTATTCTGTCAATAAAATTAAAATTTAAATTCCATCGTTAACTTTGGCTTCAACATTTTTAATAAATAAAAAAGGACGTCGTCACCAAACGATGTCATTTTGGTTAAACATCTAACTTACCCATGAAACCCACCCCTCATAGATGTTCATTTTCTCCTCTCTTTTGTTTTCTCTATTGCTATCGGTTCTCTGTCCCCGTCATCATTCGTATGTGCTTTGGTTCCCTTCTCTCCATCCATCTTTTTCCTTCTGCATCCATCTTCTTCCTTTGCGTGCTTTGGTTCCATTTTTTGTTTTTGTTCTATATCTTCATGTGCTTCAATTCCCTTCTTCCTTCACATGCTTTCCTTCACATGCTTTCCTTCCGCGTCTTCATTTATTCATCGACAGAGGTAAGTGGGTTTTGTTTTTTGTTAGGTTTTGTATACTGCTTTGATCAATTAGGTTTTTGTTTGTGGTTCGATTGTATAGGTAATCATCAGTTTATGTTTTTTACTGGATTGAGGAACTAATTTAATCATCAGTTGAGGTACAAAACCCATACATTGATATTTTTGTAATGCATTATGTTTAGATTATAGTATAAGCATCGGTTGTAGTTAGATTATAATAGATTGATAATCACCAGTTTTTTTATTAAAAGCAAAGTTTTAGTTAGGAGATAAGAACACATAATTAAAGAAGTAAATTATAGCATCTTGATATTAGGAGAAAGCAATTTTTGAGAGAAAAAAAGATTTTCAATCAAAATTATAGCATCTTGTTACAAGTTATCAAAATAAGGGAAAAATTAACTATAACAAAATCTCTTGTTGATTATGGTGAATTAACAAATTGAATTGTGTTTGAGCATCGATTCGTGATTTGGTTGAGGATATAGACATTATATTATGATTTTATTAATAATTTAAATATTATGTTGTGATTTAGATGAGCATTTGAACTTGATATTGTGATTTTTCTAAGAATTTGAACATTATATTATGCTTTCGAAATTGATGATTTGAACATTATATTGTGATTTGGTTGATAATTTGTGTAAGAAGGTAAAGAACCAATAAATATTGTCTAAGAATGTGACAATTCATATGTATTAGTCAAATAAAAGATACCCATCATTGAGTAAAAAATAGGTGAAGCATCACAATCTACAGCTGTAACTGAATCAGATGTTATACCTCCAGCTACTACTACACTTGCAGATGAGGTATTACCTTCTGTACTTACTATCACACCATCCACCAAACCTATACCGACAGAGATATTAGGGGTAAACGATGCAGATGAAGAAGGTGATCTTCAACCTGGAGTTGAGGGAGCTGATGAAAGAACTTACATCATAATTGTTAACAATCTGTAAGTGAAAATACATGAAACACCATATGTTTATAATTAATTTATAGGTTTAAATTTAAAAAATGGTATTATTTTTTTTAATATTAGGTTGATTCCATCTAGACCTGACATCCAAATTTAAGGAGAAGATTGATATTGAGGGCTATATATGGAAGAATATCCCTCAGGTGACAAAGGAATTTTACTATTAGGAGTTTGAGTTACAAAAAATTATTATTATTTAATTGATTTTTATACATTTATTAGATAAATATTATTACATTATAAATACTTATCGTATGTTTTTTCTTTTACTTTAGAAAGATTTTTTTTAGGATTCTGAATTTGACGCGGTCATTTATAAAGTATAGGAGAGCGAGCACGTACATGTTATCGAGACTTTGTTGGTGCGATATATAAGATTGATGTATGACCACCTTATATTTCTGAACAAATATGGAGTCATTGGTAGTTGTTGGACCCTGAACCTTTCTTAGAAGTTAGAGCTATTAATGAGAAATTTTGGCGAGTAGTCATGAGTAAAGAGAAAATGAATGAAAGTTCTTGAACCAAGAAATGATAGATAAGAGTAAGGTAGAGAATGAGAAATGTGGATAGATTCTTATTTTGCCTTGGTTCTTTT
This sequence comes from Erythroxylum brevipes, assembly GCA_027479065.1. Lineage (NCBI taxonomy): Eukaryota > Viridiplantae > Streptophyta > Magnoliopsida > Malpighiales > Erythroxylaceae > Erythroxylum > Erythroxylum brevipes. The sequence goes on along the minus strand of JANIHY010000008.1, from coordinate 36,585,608 downwards.
AGTGGATAAGAGATTTCAAAATGGGAAGAATTAAGGTGAAAGTTAGAAGTAGAATGAAAGCAAAAATGAAGTTGAATTTGTGTAGTAAGTTGATAAAGAATATGTATATATGTGTGTATGTTTTGTTATTGGTATTCATGATTAATCATGGATTATAAATTTCTTTATAGATAATATTGATTTGAAATGAAGTTAAAAATGAGGAGTAAATGAAGTAGAAAAGATGATCTTAGTCTGATTTGTGTTAAGGAAAGATTGTGAAACAAATTGGGTGGTGGATCTGGAAAATATTTACGGAGTATGCTTCAGTCTTTTAGCCATAACTTTTTCTTTAGTTATCTAAACGATATGATTCTTAATTTAGATTAAATTAGAAACATATGGCTACATTTCTTATGAAGAAATCAAATTTAAATTCTATCTTTAAAAATCTCAAAATTTATCATGAAGTTAAGAACTAGGTGCAGTACATTGGTGGATGAATGTAAAATTCGTGTTCTAAATTTGAGGGAAGTTATGGATCAATCTAGGCTAGATTAGAGAAATTTTCTTCACAGAAGTTGTAGGTATTTCTGTTAGCTTTCCAACGATATATAGTATGGAACTTTTGGACTTTGGAGTCAAAAGTTATGGTCCTTATAAGGGAAGATGTATCTTCTGCATTTTGCTTCTTCTATATTTTGCTTCTTCTGTGGTGACGTGTTTTCTATGATAACGTGTCATCTGTGTTTTGCTTTTTTTTGTGATGACGTGTCATCTATGTTTTGCTTCTTCTACTTTTTTCTTATTTTGTATTTTGGTTCTTCTGTTTTTTGCTTCTTCAGTGTGTTGCTTCTTCTGCTTTTTGCTTCTTTTGTGTTTTGCTTCTTCTGCTTTTTGCTTCTTCTGTGTATTGTTTCTTTTTCTTTTTCCTTCTTTTGTGTTTTGCCCCTTCTACTTTTTGCTTCTTCTGTGTTTTGTTCCTTCTACATTTTGCTCCTTTTGTGTTTTGCTTCTTCTGCTTTTTGCTTATTCCGTGTTTTGTTTCTTCTGCTTTTTGCTTTTTTTGTGTTTTGCTTCTTCTGCTTTTTTGCCTGGCCTATCTTCTGTTCAATTTTTGACCCTTTAGAAGATAGAATCTATAACATCCAATCCCCATATTAAGGGTTAGAACCCAAATTTCAAATGGAGAGAATACCAATGTGAGAGTTAGGAAAAAATTTGCATTTCATGCCCAGCAGCATGTCAGTATACGTGTATGTGAATTTGAATCTTTGCATATACAAAACTAAGTGTACAAGCATTCATTGACAAATTCAGGGTATGATTGTTTTTAAATGTGATTTTTATTGAAAATGAGAAGTAGGGAGTTGAAAGAGGGATCTTGGTATAATTTGTGATAAGGAAAGATTTGGAAACAAAAGTGGTGGTTGATCTGAAAAATGTTCACTGAGTGTGTTTCAGTATGTTAGCCATAACTTTTTCTCTAGTTATCCAAATGAAAATATTCTTTGTTTGGATTAAACTAGAAACATATGGCAACATTTCTTATGAAGATATCCAATTTCAATTCTGTCAATTCTGTCTCTAAAAGTCTCAAATTTGTCATGAAGTGAGAACTGAGTGTAGTACATTGGTGGATGAATGTAAAATTCATCTTCGGATTTTAAGGGAAAATTTGGGATTGATCTAGATAGATTTTGGCAAAGTTTCCTCTTGACAGTTGTAGATATTTTTTTTATATTTCCAATGGTATATAGTATGAAAATTTTGGACATTGAAGTCGAAAGTTATGCCAATTGTAAAATATCTTTTGTGTTACTGTTCATAAACTTCTTCTGGATTGTTGTTCATCTTACATCTTCTGTTCCATTTTTATCCTTTAGAAGATGTAATTTGCCTTTGAGGTCTGCATTAAAATTGTAGCTCTTGAATTCTTCTTTCAAACCATCTAAAGAACACCTAAATCTTATATCTGTAGATAAAGTTATGATAATTGTAAACTTTTTTTTTGTTACTGTTCATGAACTTCTTCTGGGTTACTATTCATCTTACATCTTCTGTTCCATTTTTTATCCTTTAGAAGATCAAATTTGCCTTTGAGGTCTTCTTTTAAACCTTCTAAAGAAAACCTAAATCCAATATCTCTAGAGAAAGTTATACTAATTATCCCACGATAGGTTCAATATGATTGAGGATAAAACTAGATTGGATTCTTTTGGCCATAAGTTCTTCCCTAGACACTCAAATGACTTGATTCTTGAACCATTGGACTCTTAAGACATTGATCTACATCTCACCAAAAATCGTAGCCATCTAAAATGAAGTGACAGAGATTGAGTGAAAAACGTGGGACGGGTATAGTGTGTGTGTTTTTAAATGCAATGAATTGGTATTATTCTACTAAACATACTTCGGTATTTTGATGATTTCTAGATCAGTATAGCTCCAAATGAGAGGATTCCTGATTTTTGGTGAACTAGAGACGTGGAGCTACAAATGGTATGAAGGAATTGGAGTCCAATTCAATTTCTAAGATGTTTAAATTTCAGATAGAAGTTGTGTATAGTATATTGATTTGGACAAGGGTAGGCCAAAAATGTTTGAAGTATATCTTTCGAATCACTGAACCAAATTGAATGATTTTGGTGTCATTAGAAACTTAAGACAATGGGGAACATCTTCTAGAATAAAGTGTTATGTTAGAATGTTCAAGGGTATTGTTGGCAAGACACTTAAGTCTAAGAGACATAAGGCATAATTGGAAAGGAAAATGGGGCAATTCTCAATCATTAAGGGCATAATTGGAAGAAAAAGTATTGTCTTGCTTATAAATGAAGAGGAAAAACGGGAATGGAAGGATAAGCAGAAGAGAAAAACAAAAATGATAGAGAAAGAGAAAGAGAGTTTGGTGGTTTGAGAGAAAAGAAGAGAGTGGGTTAGGGTTTAATTCTTCAAACCAAAAAGAGAAGTGGTTTGAAGGGTCACGATGGTATTTGGGTTATAGTGGAAATAATGATGAATTCTGCACATTTTCTACCTATCGACACAATTGCTCATTGGAGATATTAGCAAAACTATACATCGATTAGATTATGAAGCTGCATGGAGTGCTAGTTTCTATAATATCAGATAGGGATCTGAGATTCATCTCATGATTTTGACCAAAATTTGAGGAAACTTTATGGACTAAACTGAAGTTTAATACTACCTTCCACCCCTAGATAGATGGTCAGTTAGAGAGGACCATTCAGACACTGAAGTACATGCTGAGAGCATGTGTGATAGAATTCCAAAGGAGTTGGGACCGACACTTGCCTTTGATAGAGTTCGTTTACAATAATAGTTATTAGACAAGTATCAGTATGTCAACATATGAAGCACTTTATAGGAGGAAGTGTAGGACACGTCTATGTTAGGATGAGGTTAGTACAGCTAGAATCGAATAAGCCGAATTGATAGAAGTCACCACTCAAAAGATAAAAATCATTCGAGAGAAGATGAAAGTCTCCTAGGATCTTCAAAGAGTTATGTGGATGAAAGGCGGTGACCATTAGAGTTTGCAGTTGGTGACAGGGTTTTCTTAGGATATCACCATAGAAAGGTATTATCATATTTTAGAGTTGAGGAAAGCTGAACCTTTTCACATCCTGGAGCGTGTCGAGACGGTGGCATGTAGGTTGGAATTGCCACTGGACTTGGATAGGATCTATAATGTGTTCTATGCCTCAATGCTTAAAAAGCATTAACTGGATCCATCTTATATTTTGGAGACACCTTCAGTAGAGCTAAGAGAAGACTTGAGTTTTAAGCTAAAACCAACTCAGATTTTGGATCGACATATAAAAAGATTACGCAAAAAGGAGGTACCCACAGTTAAAGTTCTTTGGAAGAACGACAAGGTTAGGGAGATGACATGGGAGCTTGAGGATACAATGAGACATTAGTACCCCCATTTATTGCATCCTTGACATAGGAGTTTTGATGACAAAACCCTTTTGAGGAGGGGAGGACTTGTAACTCTGGACTTTTGAGCCCTTTTGTATTGTTCTGTATTTGAAGATACTACTATATATTGATCTATATATATGGTTGTGTATGAGTTAAAAGATGTATTTGAATCCTTTTAGTATGTATGCTAGTGATATAAAATGTTATATGCCCTTATATGAACTTAGAGTTCATCAGCATGTGAAATCTTTAAGATTTCAGACATGTAAGGTTCTAAGTGAGTAAAATTGAATCCATTGGATGGATATGACCATGGTGGTTGAATTAAATGTGTTCTAATACCTTAGAGGTGATTAGACATGATTTATAGACTTATTGGACACATAGAAAGTTTAATTGGAAAAGTTGATGTACATAAGGGCTTATTTGCAAATTGTTAAAACTCAAAGGACTTAAACGTAATTTTTCAATTCTTGGAGGATCAATACATAATTTTATAAAGTTAAGGAGCTTAGTTATTATTTCCAAAAGTCCAAGGACCAAAATAAAAATAAAAGTTTTGGAGATTTCTAAACTTTGGACTTAATTGCAAATTTAGGAAAGTTTGGAGGGTAAAATGGTAATTTAACATAAGCTAAGCGCAAAATGGTAATTTCACCCCATTTGGTCAAAGAAGAGTCAATATTCTAGACCCTTCTTTCAATTATGGTCGTGCATCATGTTTCTAATGACTTAAGACATTTTGTTTTAATTAAAAGAAAGGAGAAGAAAGGAGAAAAGAGAGGAAGAAGAGGAAGTTTTGGAAATCATCAAAATTCACCGTGCTTTTTGGTTTTTCAACCTTAAACAAGGTTTTCTAAGCTAATTTCTGGTCAGGGAACTCAGATATATCATTATATTTGAGAAAATCTCAAAGGATTTGAAGATATCATCAAAGGAAGGTTTAGGTAAATTTTGCCTCATCTCTCTCTACATTATGATTTTGAGTTTGGTGTTAAGATATGTTGTTCTCCATGTTTGAATATGCATGAAACATGGTTTAGATGAATGAAATGTTTCATGGAGAGGGTTCTTTAATTCAAAACCAAAATTGTCCCCTTTTGGTGAAAATTTGTGAAATTTTGAATATCTTTTGAAATTGATGGTTTAAATGAACTCTATGATGTTAATCATATATGTATGAGGTGAATTGGTGATGGAAAATGAGGAAGAAGTACATTAGAAGGAGGCTTTCAAATTTATGCCTTTAGGTGTTTGATAAGATGCTTAAGTGAACTTGGCTTAGGATTTAAGGATTTTCATGGTGTGCATTGGAAAACACTTTTATGTCAACTTGGAGTGAACTTGAATTTTTGCTTAGATTGATGAATAATGGCCTAATATGCTTGGATAAAGATGTGTTTAATTATGTTATGAAATGAGTAAGTTTGGATTAATGGAATTAAATGCCTTAGAAAATGCAAAAGAGAAGCTAATGTGATAGCGTATAAATAGGAAATTTATGTTTAAGTAGTATTTTCATCGTATGTCTTTTTATGTATAAAGGCTCAGAGCTGTGAATCGAGGAGCTCGTATCGACAATTGTTGAAGCTAAGAGAGTGTATACCTTCTTTTGAGGTGAGTTGCGGAGACTATATTTCTCAAATAGGATTAAAAAATCCTAAGACAAGCATGATGACTTGTATGTGAATTTTGAACCTGGGCAACGTATGGTAGACTTGAATTGCAAATGGATGCTAATAGGCTTAGGTATTTAATAAATGGCATTGTTTTTAATAACTCTTTGCACTTGGAGTACAACTGATGTTTTTATTATGTATTTTTAGAAATGATATTGTTTTCCACCAATCTAAACTTGAAATGTAAAGGACAACGTTTTATTTTCTAAAACTACATTTTTGAAAAACTTTGCATTTGGAGTATAAAAGATTATTTTTATTTCATAAGATAATGTTTTGAAATTTACATATGCATAATCGAGCCATATATGCTACATGTTTTTGTTCTCATTTGGCTTAGAGCCATGGCACGATTTTATTTTATTGGTTGGACCGATAAATAAAAATATAATGCTTTACTTGATTTTTGTATTTGTTTTTGTATATGATTTTTATGATTGGTGAGAAAACAATTGGCCAATTGTGTGCTGGGTAACACTGATTAAGCGATCTCCGTATCCTTGACGCTGGTATATGAAAGTTGAGTCGCTGTATCAACACTTTCTACGGGACTCGAGGGTGATTCAACACCTAGGGTCTGGACGTCGACAAGGTCATCACTTAGGGCCATGACGCTCTTGTCGACTATAATCCGGATTCACCACGAATGAAATTCGAGTCAACACTGATAATCAGTGGGTGTGTTTATTAGTTTGGCCAACTAGTGGTGTCACACATGATTATTTTGGCTTATCCTGATATTGGTTTTCCTATCGATATTTGATTTATACATATGATGTTTTTATGCTTTTGTGTACTGAAACTGGAACCTATGTTCACTGGATGAGTGAGTTAATAGGTTGGGCCTATATGGTTCCTAACTAATATATGTTGAATCATAGGCTGGGCCTATGAGTTTTCTATATGATATATATTCACTTCATAAGTTATCTACACCGTCTTGGTATGAATCGAATTCTATTTGTGATATATGTTTTTTCCTACTCACTGAGTATCTAGTGTACTCACCCCCTCCACTTTCTAACCATGTAGGTTAATTTAGTGAGTTTAAAGCTCCTAGTGGATTGTGCAGTCTTTTGACATTTTTGAAGTATTACCGCACGTGGGTAGTTTGCTATTTTGTACTTTTGTTATCTAGTGACTCATGAACTGTGTTTATGTAGGTACATTTTATGATTTTGTAAGTTTATTTTTGATTTCTTTATGTTTAATAAATGACTTTATGTATAAATCTTTTGATACTGTTGTTGAGATTGCCTTGAGTGGACTTTAAATTCCTGAAGTTGTGGTTGGATGTGAATATAGAGTGTGTTTGAAATTGTTTGCAACTTTTTGGGATTTTTAAAACATAGTCGTTCTGCTACCTAAATTAAAAAAAAGAAAAAAGAAAATAATAGATATTCAGTTAGCCTTACATAGTCGGATTAAGGATATCGTAAGTGTCCTTAGCCCGGTTATGTAGCGGTTGTCATGGGCTCGATGTGGTACCAAGTGGTGACACTAGGGTACTATATTTACATAACTCCAACAATCTCTCACTTGCCCTAAAGCAAGTATGGCATATCCCTCATTCTCATCCCTTCTAGATGACTCTCAAAACTCTTTTGTGACAATGTCTTTGTGAATGGATCAGCAAGGTTTTGCTTTATGGGAATCTTTACTACATTTACCTCTCCACGTTGTATTATTTCCCTTAAGAGATGGTAATTTCGCTCAATGTGTTTAGCAGCTTTCTGATTTCGAGGTTCTTTAGAATTAACCACTGCCCCACTATTATCACAATAAAGTGTAATGGCCTTTTCTACCTCAGGAGCCACCTCCAAATTATTTAGGAACTTGCGGAGTCAGACTGCTTCTTTTGCTGCTTCACAAGTAACAATATACTCAGCCTTCATAGTCGAATCAGCAACACCAGATTGCTTGATACTCCTCCAGACTATGGGCTCTACCTCCTAAAACAAATATAGAACCAGAAGTTGATTTCCTTGAATCAACATCTAATTGGAAATTAGAATCCGTATATCCCATCGGAATAAGATTACTTCCAGAGTAAACAAGCATTAATTATTTGTCCTATAAAGATACTTTAGTATACACTTACCTGCAGTCCAATGTTCCATCCCTGGATTGGACTGAAATCTACTTACTAGTCCTATTGCATAACAAATATTCGGTCTAGTGCAAAGCATTGCATACATTAAACTTCCAACTGCCGAAGCATATGGAATGTTACGCATGTGTTTAACCTCCTCTTGGGTTTTAGGTGCTTGTTCCTTTAAAAGTTTGATTCCATGTCTAGTAGGTGTGAAACCCCTCTTGGAATCTTGCATGGCAAACTTATTGAGCATATTCTCAATGTAGGTTAATTAAGACAAGGCTATCTGTTTGTTCTTATGATCCCTTATAAGTTTGATCCCTAGAACATAGTTAGTTTCTCCTAAATCCTTCATTGAAAACTATTCATTCAGCCATCCCTTAACTGTAGATAACATTCCCACATCATTCCTAATGAGCAAAATTTCATCAACATACAAGATTAGAAAAATAACCTTTCCATCTTATATCCTTTTATAGACACAAGGCTCATCTAGGTTTTGTATGACCTAATAGGTTTTGATAGATTTATCAAACCTAATGTTCCAAGACCTAGATGCTTGCTTAAGTCCATAGATGGACCTTTGTAACTTGCATACTGTAACACCCCATTCTCGCATGACCCGAACCCAACATCGATGGTGATATCCAAATCTGTGCCCTGTAAGGGTGACATGCTACATCACACTTAGTCAAAACTCAGTATAATTTTTTTTGAAAACACAAACATACATTATGCAGAAATCAATTAACAAACACAATCACCAGTAAGTACAATGACCACGGGGTCCCTTTTCATAAATACAAATTAATTCAGTCCGTTGACTTTACAAATTGACCTAATCATTTGTACAAGAATTTAGAAAATACAATTTTATACAGAATTTATCAGACACTAATGCAGACGTGAACTTATCCCGACCCCTTCTCTCACTCACAGGCGGTTGCTATACGCCCGTTGCCTGACGGGGTATTCTTTTGGGTCTTGAAAAATAATTGCAAATTTTGGGTGAGTTTTGCGAACTCAGTGAGTGAGCATCATCGATGGCTCATCCAATCACACAACACAGTGCACATTAACAATATTCATATTCAATAAACTTACTTATTTCTATTATGCATATGCAATGCATCAGTCACATCTATTCCCTTTCACATGTCATTGGACCGTAGTCCGGCATCAGAACATATTTATTTCACATAAGCATAAGGCATGCTGCCCTTCACTCAATCAAATATATGTAAGCAAATGAATATGAAATGCCCATGTGACACTTTCCAATTTATTTCGGTGTTGTGACCGAACGCCTGAACTGTCCCAATATGAGCACATTAATAATTGAGCTTGAGGCTCTAAATCACTGTGGGGCTCGAGGACCGAGTACAATCGTTGAGCTTTTAGCTCTCGGTGGCTGCTCCGGTCACAACTGTCATTATCTGGTTATATATTCATGAGTGAAATGCATATGCCACAATTAATCATATTACTATGCACGTATGCATATGTCACAATCAACATTTATGTATCACAATTAATCACATGTATCCCAATTAGTCACATCATAGGCACATAGGTCGCAAATT
>JANIHY010000008.1:36440714-36451373 GCA_027479065.1 Erythroxylum brevipes | reverse complement strand
GGATGGGAGTTAATGAGTTTAGTTCAAAAGAAACTAAGTTAGAGTTTAGTCATTAAGAAAGTGACAAGTGTCACTTAAGCTTTTGTGCTACAAGTAGGTTACTATTCTTTGAGAGTTGACAGGTTAAGTCTTATCTAAATTTCTTCATTCCATGTATAGAGTTTCCACTCGTAAAGAGATTTTTATGTTTTCCCTTTCCTACACCAAACTTACTTTACCATTTGTGTCCTCTACCTTAAGAAAAACCAGAAGTTAATCATTGCACTCAGTGAAGTACGAAAATTTTGTAGAGAATAGGGATTGAATATTTTGGAGTTTCAGTAGGTAAGTAGTAAATAAATCTTTTATAGTTGGGGATTCATGCAACAAATTGCTAAGTTATTATCATTTGCATGGAAAATGACAGTTTTGTGTTTGTTCATAAATATTGTGTTGTTGGGGGATGAAAAATCTTGTTATGGTGTTAATTTAGTGTTTGAAAGGTTATGAGCGTTGAGTGATGTAAAAGTGATTTTTGGAGTAGAATGGAAGAGACAATTCAGGTATAAGATAGTTAGATGTAAAGTGTTGAAAGTTGGAAAAATCTGAAAAAAGTTTACTGAATATGCTTCAGTCTTTTAGCCACAACATCTTCTTTGGTCATCCAAACGAGATGATTCTTAATTTGCATTAAACTAGAGATATGTGGCTACATTTTTTATGAAGACATTAAAATTCAGTTCTGTTTCTAAGAGTCTCGAAAGTTGTCATGAAGTTGAGAATAGGGTGCAGGGTGTTGAAAGCTGATTGTAAAATTTGTGTTCTGATTTCGGGAGCAAATCTGGACTTGATCTAGATAGATTTTGGCAAAGTTACCATCTTGAAAGTTGTAGATCTTTATTTTATATTTTCAATGGTATATTATATGAAAAATTAGAATATCGGAGTCAAAAGTTATGATCCTTATAAGTGGAGATATTCTGGGCAAAAATCAGACGATAGAAAGTGAAAGGAAGAAAAGTGAACGATAGAAAGTGAAAGGAAGAAAAACAGACGATAGAAATAAGACAAAGTTACTATTCATAGTTTGAATTTTTGCGTCTTAGTTTGACCATCTCAATTACTGTTTATATTTTGACTTTCTGCGTCTTAGTTTGACCATCCCAGTTACTGTTCATAGTTTGACCTTTTGCATCTTAGTTTGACCGTATCAGTTACTATTCATAGTTTGACTTTTTACGTCTTAGTTTGACCATCTCAATTACTATTCATAGCTTGAATTTTTCGTCTTAGTTTGATCGTCTCAGTTACTGTTCATAGTTTGACTTTTTGTGTCTTAGTTTGACCGTTTCAGTTACTGTTCATCGTTTTAATTGTAGTGTCATATTCTGTCTTATTTTTGATTCTTTTAGAGCTCGAATCATGTTTCAAGGTCTTCATGAAATTGGAGATCTTGAAGTCTTCTTTCTAATGGTTCAAAAACAAAATCAATATGATATTTCTTGTAAAAGTTATGGAAATCACGCCAAAACAGGTTCATTATGATTAAGTTCATAAACATGGTTGCTTCCTTTGACCATAACTTCTTCTTTAGACCTCCAAATGACCTGATTCTTGAACCATTGGATTCGTAAGATGTTTCTTTGAATATTGACCAAAAATCATAGCCCTCTGACTCAAATTAAAAATGATTGAGTGAAAAAAATAGGATAGGTATAGTGAGTGTGCTCATAATTACGTATTGGTGTTATCCTACTGAATATACTTCAGTATTTTGATGATTTCTGGAGCTATATTGACCAAAATGAGATAATTTTTGAATTTTGGTAAAATAGAGGTATGAAGCTACAAATGTTATGAAGAAATTGGAATCTAATTCCGTCTCTAAGATGTTCAATTTTTAGATGAAAGTTGGGCATAGTGCACTATTTTGGAGAGGAACAGTCCAAAAATATTTGAGTCGTATCTTCCAAATTAATGAACCAAATTGAGTAACTTTGATGTCAATGGAAAGACAAAAGATAGAGGAACACTTTTCTAGAAGAGAGTGGGCTTAAGTTACGTAATTTTTGCCTTCTAATTAAATGTGAACAGTGGACCCGAAAGTTAGAGTTTGGAGAAAGATTTGAAATGGTTCATTGGGCTATGAAATTAGATTCAAATGGGTTATGGACATTTAAATCCCTCAGACTGATGCTAGTTACGTGAGTTTTGATAGTTGAATGTCTTGTGATGAAATTGATGGATTGATACCCAGGATAGTCATGAATATACATTGTACACATTTCATTTCATTCATGTGCATTATTAAACACTTATGATTGTTCAAATTGTGATATATGTGTATGTTATTTGTTATAGAGCAGCCACTAGAACGTCAACCTCCAGACGTTGCTGGATCTTCCCGGCATTAGGTTCAGGAGAAACTTGTGAGTTAACCTAGATGATTTGCTAGGATTGATTTTCTTTAAAATTGTTTGATGTTTTAGCTTCCAATTATAAAGTATTTGCGATTTGATTGAATTCTAGGCTTAAAATCTGAGGAGTTTGCTATGTGGATATGGTATTGGAAGTGCTTCGTTTTGGTCTAAAGTTCTGTATAATACGTGGATTCTCAACGAAAGTTGAATGCCAGACTTAGGTCCGATGATAATGAGTTTCTGATTAAATGTCGCATGTGAGTATCTGATATGACATAATCCATATGTGGTGAATTTTATAAATGCATGTTCAGATAAAGGCGTTATGACTTGAATGGATAATGAAGCGCTTCCACGTAAAGCTTGGCTCCGTGATATATGTTTTGTGTACAGAGCTCTGCTCTGTAATTTTGTTCCGACTGAGCCCTATGGGCAAGTAATTGTGTATATACGTATGTGATGGCTACTTGGTTACAATAATAACAACGAATGCGAGTCTCATGCATATAACATTATAAGATTGAATCCAGTGAATAAATATTAGTGAATTATGTGATATGTGCGGTTGATCCGATGAACTCATCAATGATGGTTCACTCATTGAGTTCGCAAAACTCATCAAAATTGCAATGTTGTCTTTTCAGGACAGAGGGGCGATCCATTTCACTAGGAACTCCACTGTCATACAGATTGTGTTTTGGGCGAGTTAGGTCATGGCTCAAAGGTCGGTCAGCTGGGACTCTTGGATGACTTAGATAGATTTAATACATTTGCTCTTTCATATTAGGCTTTTGTATTAGATTTTTGATGATGTACATAAAGGAAACATGAAAGACACAATGTAATCATTGATTTGGTGAAAGGAAATGAGGAAAGAGGAGTTTCAAGTGAAATATATATATATATTGTAATCTCCTTATGATTCCTTATAAGTGCATATTGTTATGATGCCATATGAAGTGAATGTAGTGATCGAATGTAGCTCGTCCTTATCGTAAGTTATGTAAAGGAATGACCTCCGAGCGTCCCAGTGCGTATCCTGCGGTAAAGGAGCGCCACATTTCACATATAAATAATAACCATAATTAATATAAAAAGATCATTTAATCATTATACAAATATAAAATTAAGAACAATACAAAGTAGTTAAAATATTACAATTTTATCATACATTAAATAATAATTACATCAAAACATCAAATATAAAGAATAATAAATATCCATTACTCTCTAATACAATTTACAATATGAGTTCGTGTTGAACAACTAACTAAAGGTGAAACCTGAAACGAAAATATTTATAATTTTATTGAACATATAGAATTTAACATATGCATCAAATATAAGTGAAATTAAAAAAATAGGAGGAAAAAAATTGGAATTTCATTCAATCGAATACCTACTATAACTGCATTGACCTCAATTCTCATTTAGTATAAAATCCTCATCACTTAGAGGTGCCTTATCATCACCATCATTAAAATTCATTGCACGAAATGACATGTCAATACTTTTTCATCTAAGATTATCTTCCAAGTCACTCTCATCTATCAAACTATTTCTCATAAACTCAATATGCCAAAAGATTGATATTATCAATGCAAATTAGGTTTATTAAACTATTTACTCTGTTAAGAATCCCAGTAAAAAAAATTAAATTAATAAAAAGTATAAAAAAAACTATATTTAACTTAATAATGATAATAACATACATTTTCCAAGTCTTTAAATTTTATCGAACAAAGACAAAGTCATTTAATTTTTTGTGCTCCAATCTATTCCTTTTTTTGGAATAGATGAAGTCAAAAGTGCTCTAATTTCTTTCACATTCTATTGCACTCATACATTGAATTGGAATTTGATTTGCAAACCTTTGCAATCTTAGAACACCACTTCCAAATTCATCCCACTAAGAAACTATAACTCGTAAGATAACAAAAGTATTATTATAAATAAAATAAAGTGATGATTAATTTTTAACAAGTAAAAAAATGAAAAAGAAATATATACATGGATTAAGTTTTTCTCTTTGACAACAATTTTCATCCATTTATGAGCTTCCTTATAATAGCAATTAAGTTCCCAAAATCACCAAAAAATTCCTTATAAATCTCCATTTGTGAGCTTAGTGATCTTACATCATCTCATGGGCAACAACTATTGTAATAGTTAATAGCATTCTCCTATTAACTTCAGCTATCTTTGTAAAACTTGATCTGAAATAGACACTAGGATTCAAAAAATCCTTAGATGCAAACAAAAGTCAGTAAAGTAGCCTTTACTATCTCTCATTAATGACTGCAAAATAAGGTATGTATAAAGAAAGCCTATTTTTCATATTTGTTTTGATTGCTTCCTTCTCCCTTTTTATGGCATCATAAAAATAACTCATTGTTGCCTTTTCATCACTATCAGCTAAAAGAAGTATCCTTACCAAAGGCTTACAAACTCATATGAAAAATTAACATTGAGACCATAATTTAGTATTTTCAAGTATAATTATAGAAATCTTCAATCTAGCATTAGACCTAGTATGCTGAGATGCAACCCACTTATCACTTGTAAATATTTATCTCAACTCTTTCTTTATAATAATAAACAATAAAATGATAAGAAATTTGTTGTAAATATTGTAACAACAGGACGACACAAATTCCTACTATTGATGAAATCTTTTCTCTTTAAATTCAAGGCCCATACAAGATTGTAGATTAACTTGGTCACTTTTTTTTCTTTCTACATAATCTCATTAATAAAAGTAAATTACCTAACATCCCCTATATTTTTCAACATCAAGTCAATGCAATGTATAGCACAAGGAGTTTAATAAAAAGAATAGTACTTGCTTTATAATCTTCTTTTAGCAACTTTATAAGTAAAAGTACTTTTAGGAATAAACTAAACAATATTTTCTGGCTCAACTTTATTCACAACTTCATCGAATATTTTAAATATAGTATCAGCATTCCTAACAGGGTTAGATGCATCGATAGACTTCAAAAACAATGAGTCCTTTATAGAATAAACCAAAAAATTAATAATTGGCTTGTGTCTTCTATTTGTACAACCATCACAAATGATAGAACACCGAAAAGTAGTCCTAATCATTCTTTTTTCATTGAAATAACTGTTGATTTCATAAAAAAAATTCTCAAAAGTTTTCCTTTGTAGTCATCAATTGAAGGAACTTTACATCTTAGACCGTAAAAGGTAATAGCATTTACCGTAGGCCGATAGTAATAAGAATGGGAAGTATTAAATGTTACACCAGAATCATACCACAATCTAGTCATTGCCATATCAACATTATGAGCCGCTTCTCTTAATTGTAAGGCATATGAATTGAAGGTTGAGCTCGAAGAGTTGTTCGTAGTGTAAAAAAATTAGACATCTCTCTTCTTCTTTTCCTAACATCAGGTGCAATATTTACTTCTTGTTGGGTGGGAATACTACTACCTTCAGCATTCCCATTATCATCCTGAACACCAACAAATGAACTTCCACTACCAATTTCATAATTTAATCTTTTCCTTTTATCTTTCTCGTGTTGATACTCTTCACTCAAAGTCTTCATTTGTCATTTAACATCCTGACTAACTTTTTTATAAGGCTCCTCATGGCCTTTAACCTTAGTTAAATACTTCTTTAATCTGGTGATTCCCCAACCTTTCAAATTCTTATTATAAAACAAGCAAATGGTATGGTTCTTCATTTTGAGACCAATCCAGCATGAGCTCAAGCTGGATCATTGTATCTTCGTGAAATGGTTTATTATCAGAAGTACTTGAACTTCCTTAATCTATATAAATAAATAAAGACATATATCAAAATTAACTTAACAACTTCATATCAAAATAAGGAACATATAGTTTTATTATTAACTTATATTTTAAAATATATATTGTTTAACTCAAAAATCCAAACTAACACAAAAACACATACATCTTATACATAATTACACAAAACACATACATCTTATATAATATAACTCATTTTGTATTATTACATCATACACAATTCACTAATAAGTTAAAAACCAAGTATTTAACATACACTTATACATCTTATACAATATAACTTATTTTATATAATTACATCATATACAATTCAATTTCATCCAACACAATTCACTAATAAGTCAAAAACCAACAATTCAATTATTCAATATACGCAATTACATAATACATATATACATCTTATATAATATAACTCATTTTGTATGTTTACACCATTCAACCATAAATTAAAGGCATACACTGATAACTATAACATATTCAACCTCAACCATATCTCACAACTATATGTTTACAACTTACTTTATGTAAAATCATAATTCAACTATAAACTAATATATTTTGTTTACTTATACAATTCAATTTGTAATGCTTATAATCATTTTGTTTTATTAACTAATTTTAATTAAAATTGTTACTAAAATCCACATTTTGAACATTAATTTAATAAGCTTTCTTTCAACAATTTTAATCAACATTGTTTGTTTCTTATTCAAGTTAACTCCATAATGAAGAGTTAGTATATACTACACAGCTCAATTTCATCCACAATGAAGAGGGTAAAGCTCCTTTTAGAGCTAAAGGTTCTTTGAAATTCCTTATTTGAATTTGCATTGTATTTCTGAAATAAAAGAGATAAACCAATTTTATTAAAAGGGATAAATCCACAACAGTAAGCCCGTTTGTGAGTCACTCGTTGCCCTTCAGTATATTGATGAAGTGTGGAACCACAAATCCCCTTTGTTGCCCTCCGATCCTTTCGGAGAGCTCGAGCTCGATTTTGGGTAGATTTTGTTGACAAGAAGCTTGGAGTCTAACCTTTCTGATACAGATTGTTAGATCGGTTGGGTTTTC
This sequence comes from Erythroxylum brevipes, assembly GCA_027479065.1. Classification (NCBI taxonomy): domain Eukaryota; kingdom Viridiplantae; phylum Streptophyta; class Magnoliopsida; order Malpighiales; family Erythroxylaceae; genus Erythroxylum; species Erythroxylum brevipes. The sequence continues at coordinate 36,444,106 of JANIHY010000008.1, read as the reverse complement.
TTATTTGTTCTTCGTTGGGTAAGTTCCTTATATTTTTTTCTTTTCACACAAAAGTTTAATTATTTTAGCTCTATTGGTTATTGATGAGATGGTAATAGCTATATATCCATTGCTTTTTCTTCGATCGTCATCTGGTCTTATGGATTTGTTTATATTTAAGTTGTGAAGAAAATAATCTCAAACAAGAATGTTTTCTTGTGTTTTAATTTTTAAAAGTGTATATTTTGTCTTTTACATCTATGTTTTTCAGCTTTCTTCCCGTTTTATTTTCATTATCAACATAAAAGTTTTTATCTTTTTATTGGTTTCTATGTGGGATTTCAATAGCAACTTCATTTATCAAAGCCTTTTTAGTGGTAAAATGCCATTATGTACTTGACGTTTTGAAGTAGATGTTGTTTACCTGTTTTGCTTCTGAACTTGTCTACGTGAGTTTACAGCTTCCAAGGGTCCGATTCTTTATTGTCATTATTTCTATTTAGGCTTGTTTCGGTTCTTTGATAAAGTATTATGGGTTTATTCATTTCATGTTTGACCCAATCTCTAGATCATCATCATCATCACACCCAGTCCAAAGTCCCACAGTGAAGCAGAGTCTGGGGAGATCCGGTAGTATACAGCCTTACCCCTACATAGTAGAGAGGCTGTTTTTAGTAAACTCACATGCAGATGTGACAATAAAAAAATGATGTAGGTTAAAGAATAAAAATGAGAAATAAATAAAAATTTAGAAATAATTTTTGACAAAAAAAGAAAGAAAAAAATAGCTTAAAAATATTACATATCTTCATTAGGAGACGCATATCTAGATATTTTCAATAAAACAAACTCAAGATTTTGCTTCGATTTTCGATTTGGAATTCATGATAGCCGGTTAGATCTGGGAGTGAGACGATCCTGGTGTTGGTGTGACCTCATTTTCTCTCTTATCATTTTTATTCTCTTATCTGTTTTTGAGAAAATTCAATTTCATTCTCCACCATTGCCATTGGTTTTTGCGTCCACAATTTTGTTGGATTCTTGAAGTTTAGGGTTAACAAGGTTAATTTCTTCTGGCAACATTTTTTTCCTCTTGCTTTATATTTTGTGTATACTTTCATCTTTTTCTTTCCATTAGTCACTGTCCTCTTTTACAATCGAAAACCTCTCACATATCCCTTTTGCGATCTTTTACAACAAACGCAAGGAAGAGTTAAAATGTTAGGCAGTTTAACCTTTTTGTCTTCTAATATGTTTAAAAGAAGTATTGTAGATTTTGTTCATTTGGGAGTTGGTTCTTTAGCATAATTTCTAGATAAAATAAGGTAGAAGTTGAATGAGACTTTGCCCTGCTTTCATCTAGCAAAGATTGATGGTTGATATGAGATATGGTCACCTTTTTTTCCTGATCATAGATGACCACTTTTCTTTTTAACATTACTCAATCAAAATTGTTGTTAGTTTCTTGTTGGATTTTATAGTTCCTTGCCAAGTTTATCTGCCACTAGAAACTGAGACAAGGATGTGATTCTGACCCCTTCAAAAATCACATTCTTGTTTTTTGGTCAATACTAATTGGTACGGTCAGATGGCCCTGAGTAAGATTGGCACACACAACTCAGATAAATGGTGAGCAGAACTTTGCACCGCATCAAGTATAAGTAGAACTTTACAACATATAAGGTATATTTGTCCTATAAATTTCTTAAAACTTTGTTTTATAGATATGCATCTCCTAATGAAGATATGTAATATTTTTTAAGCTATTTTTTCTTTCTTTTTTCTCAAAAATTATTTCTAAATTTTTTATTTATTTCCCATTTTTTTACTCTTTAACCTACATCATTCTTTTATTGCCACATCTGTATGTGGGTCTACCGAAAACAGCCTCTCTACTATATAGGGGTAAGGTTACGTACTATTGGATCTCCCCAAATCCTGCTTCACTGCGGGACTTCAGACTGGGAGTGATGATGATGATGATGATGAACTTAATTACATATAATTACATATATTAAATGATTTAATTATATATTACATATTATATTTAAAATTGAATCAACTTACACAAATAATTTCAACTTTCAAATCCAAATTTTCCAACACGTTAATTTTCTTCATAAATTGACAATGCCTAAATTACATTGAAAAACCTAACTCACAAAAATAATTCCAACTTTCAAGCCTAAATTTCCCAACTCACATAAACAATTTGAAAATATTCAACTTTCAAACCATTCACAAAATACACATGACAAAACAAAAATCTAATGCAATTGCAATTCAAAGCAAAAAAAAAACCAAAAATTCAAAAATTGCAATAAAGAGTCGAGTTAGTTTGGTTCGAGTTAGGTCAAAAAATTGAAAATTCAGATCTACACTCTACATACAGTAATTTGTCTAAAGAGGTAAGGACTCCAAGTGAGTAGTTGTGAAAGGACTCATCCCAAATTTCTTCTTTAAGAACCTAAGTGGGGCCCTCCTGACGAACCCACAATAGCTCTCTAATCAATATATAACTCAACCGAAAAGTTTCCACAAAGCTAAGTTGTTCAACTGTTAAACATCTATTATACCTTAAAAGTTAAAAGCACGAAAAATAGTGAATTTTTTTTAAAAATCCAGCAACATAACGAATACTTTTTCTAAGATTCCCAAATTTCAAAAACCTACATAATATGATTTAAAACACTTCTAATATTTCATATACTATCTCAACTTCTGAAATGGGACCTTAGGTCCCTATCACAAGCAACCACAAAAATGACACAAGCATAGCACTCGATGACACAACTAATCTTGCGGTGAGGTCCTAGCTACTGTAGCACCTGTATACATACCTAGGATGATTTATTTAAAAACATAAAAGTAAGAGTGAACTAAACGAGCTTAGTGAGTGTTAATAAGTTTACTAAAAATTAAACTTTTCATGATATAATTGAAATATTACTACATAATAATAAAGCTCATGGTAAAATAATAGTCATAAAAATTCATTCATGCATCATATATGTTAGGACCCGATCCAGGAACCAGGTCCTAACTGAAAAATGAGAACGAAAACGAAACGAAACCGAACGAACGGGATGGAAATCATAAAGCAGAAGCAAAAACATAAGCGGAAGTAAACATCGAATCGAATACAAATCGAACGAAGCATTTGAACTGAAACACAAGTACCGAGATCCGATAATATACTCTTAGGAAAAAAACGTCGCGTTGGAAACCTTAAACTCAAACTATCCAAAATCCAGTATAAATTTTTCTTTTCTTTTTCTTATAACCATCTTTATTCAACTTATGCAAATTCATAAAATTTCCCTTTCCTTGGGAATCATCCTCATGCCCATATCTCAATCCTTGAATCATACTCTTATATATCCATTTTACCAAAACACATTATACAAATCCAA
>JANIHY010000008.1:36418563-36433253 GCA_027479065.1 Erythroxylum brevipes | reverse complement strand
CAAGGTCAGTGTTACCATTCTTCAACACATTCTTGAGAGCAAACACCCTCTCAATTCTTCCAGGATAGCGAAACTAGAACTTCGATACGTTTCTGTAACTACGGTAACTGACGTTAACGTTGATGCCCAATACCTATTTTTGGTTGCTTGAGCCTGTTCTTGATTCGGATTTGGTCGAGCTGGTTGTGGTTGTGAAGTTGGAGAAACTCTGAAGCAAAAAATTGAGGATGTTGGCAGATTGAGTTCTAATGCAGAGGATACGGGTATGATTCAATTTGAAGGATATTTGAGGGTTTCAAAAGGTGAAAGTAGCAGCCTGGATGAATCTAAGGGAGGTGGTGTTATAGAAAACAAGGGTTTAAAACCGGACCGGTCCGGTTCGACGAAAAAAGGTTGAACCGTCCGATTTTTATATAGAGAGGCTATTAAGTGAAACCGAATCGGACTACTGATCGGTTCAAACTTATTTTTAAAATATTGGTTGAGAGCTGCACAAATATTACTTCATGCTTTCTTCTTTCATTTCCTTACGAGTGAAGTCATTTATAAGAGTATCCGAACAAGGAATTACATTGTCAATGGAGACAATTATTTAGCAATCCTAAATTCAAAGGGTTATAGATTTCCAGAATTTCTTAATTAACATTAAATATAAATATTATATTAACCAAAAATTTTAAAAAAATCTCCACCTAATTTTCATTAGACTGCAATAATTAACATCGATCCTTAAATCTTTTCTTTTTCATTTTTTCAAGATTTCAGACGATGCATATGAATTGCTTCACTTTGTCTTTAAGCCCAAATTGAAACATGATAGAATGAAATTAACCGTGTATACTACATAGATGCAATTAATAGGACTCCCCTAGAGTTATATAAAATAAGAAATTAACCGTGTACACAGAAGCAATAAGTATGACTCCCCAAGAGTTATATAAAATAATCTTCAGATCCGCTATATATTTTGCAGTGTGAAAGACCCAATTTTTCTACGTACAATCAAATTATTATTTTTGTTACAAACTTTTGTTGATAACATCATCCCGTCTATATGAATATAGTGCATTTTAGGATTTTAAGGAAATTAGTGATTAGTTGTGATAAGAATGTGTGTGCATTTTAGGGTTTTAAGGAAAAAGAAGGTGTGCATTTCCACATTTCGCCTTTCTTAATTTGAATACTTCATACCAAATCTACATTGGAAGGGCTACCATTTGCTCTTCTCTAATGGCTGGAACAGTAGTTCCTCACCACACGAATTGTCTTCAAAAAGAGCTTATGGTGCTAATATTGGATAAGAATGATTTGATATGGGACCGTTGTGGGAGATACATAGGAAGAACGAGGAAGGAACAGTAGAATCCCTTGTTACTTTTAAGAAGTGGCTGTAACTTCACATTGTACTAAAAGGTTGATTTAAGTTCAAAACTATAGTCATGTTCTCCTCATTTAAGGCCAAAAAAAGATACAGCACTAACCATTTCCCATTACTCCTTAGTGAAGTTTGATTGGAAAAGAAGAAAAAGTAATAGAAATTGAAAACCGAACAAAATTGCTTGGATGTTGAACCCCCATGTCCTTGATCACAACAAAAACATGGGTCCTCCAAGTACTTATGCTACATTATTAAAATCATAAATGAAAGGTAAGTAGACAACATAATTCATGCAAAGAAGACACGAGGCAGACAAATTGTTGTACACCTTATTGAAGGGGGAACTTTGTGGAGAGATAAATCATGAGTTGAAGGACCCACAGCCTCATTGGTATGGTGGCTAGTGGGTGGGACCTCGACTTGTTCTTATAAACTTATATTGCCCAAGACACTATACAACAAGACATTGAATTGATTCGACAAATCAATTAAATAAACTTTCATGATTGTGAAATATCCATCCAATAACCTAATTTTATGTTTATGATAATCACTTATTTTTTTAATGGGTGAGTGAGTTTTTTCGCATGTGTGTGATGTCCCCTTTCGCGAACGTGTCTTTTTCTAGTAATAATGGAAAGTCTGATGATTATCATGATCAATCAGAGGAAAGGGGTCTTACATGGAAGTAGAGGACGATATATATCTATGGGGAGAGGGAGGGCTTAAAGAAAGAAATAAAGAGAAGAATAGCGATGTGTTCAGGAGTTTCGTGAACCTTTTTGTGAGTGTTATAGTGAGGTAATCAATCCTGTTCGTGCTATTTGATATGTGTTGGAATTCCTGTTTCATTATCTTTTCGTAATGTTGTGTTCTTTATAGGGTCCATTGTAAGCAAGCCCCCTCACCAGCGCGTGCATCTTCCATACGTTTAGGACGGATTGATATGCATATTTAACATGTCCTTCTTCATCTACCAAAAAATAAGCAATAGTTATAATAATTGTTGCAGAGTTTATATGGTGTGTTTAATTATCGTATTGCTTCTGAAGATTCCCGTTCATTTTTATATTTGTTTGATTTGATGACATTAAATTAGTATCCTTGGAGGCAATCTATTAACCACAATTAAAATAAGCTCCTCCTTGATTTTGATCCAATAAGACGCAAAACATTAATAGGAAAGTAGTTAATTAATTTGGTGGTTGGAGATGACTGCCAATACTCTCTTCCTGTATACCATTTGTTAGATCCTTAAATTTCGGAGCACTTTTCAGTAGCCTTCACGATGTGTCTTAGAAGGAAGGTTAGTTAGATTACTTATATGAGGAGGCATGCGAAAATACTAAGACAAATATAGGCGAATGAGATCAGACTTATTACGAATTTTGGTAGAGTCTCAAACCTTGTAAAGAATGACTCAACTTAGGCTAAGGATTTGATGGGCTAAAGACTTAACTCATGCTCGGATGAATGGATCACGACTAACAGACTTGTTATAAAAAGTATTAGATCAGGCTAATATGTTATATGGGCTTCAGCAAGATCACAATGTATCATAAGAGAATAGAGAACGTGAGAAGATTTGGGATGATGTGGTGACAACTAGGAGTTAAAGTTACAGTGAGACTTAACATATGAAGATAGTAGAGATATTCCAAGATAGAGGTGCTAGTTTCATATTTGAATGTAAACTCTATATTTCTATTATCTTATAGATTCTATCTTATTAGTTAGAAATCAATTTAGATGAGGTGTTATCCAATTGATCCGCGTGATATAATCTGATAGAAATAGACGTGATCTTAGCAAGATCTTAGACAGTTCAATTTAAGTGAGATTCTAAATATAATTTGGTTTCTAAGTTAAAGTGCTTATATATAGCTCATTCGAATTTGGCTCTCCTCATTTATTCAAAAAAAATATTCCATGTATTCTTTTGAGGAAAAGTATATAAATGTTAGTTTTATCGTATCTTTCATGTTTTCTTGATGTCTTTATTTTTTATTACTTTTGCATCATTATTTTTTCGAATGTGTGAAGTTAACACTTCGAAAATCGTTAAAAACTGAAGTCTTGTTCAAGTAAACCTAAATAAGACTGTTGTACAAAGGTATTGACGAACAACTTCAACGAAAGTTTGACTCCAAAGTGACCTTTGTACCACTACACATGGTGGGTGTCTCCCTCACACGAGCGCGCGTAGGGCATGTTAAGGAAGAGTTATGATTAACCTTCATAATAATTCAGCTTAACTAGTTGAAAGCGAGTCATGCCTTAAGTGGGGCTATCACTTTCCCTTTCGAATCTAAGTGTCCTGAAGAGGGGTGGACCACCATTGCCCACTACAATAAACGTAAATTTAATTTTAATATGATCCGTTTAATGTTGTCTATAGTGCGAAAACAATGACTTCACTGTGAGCAGAAAGGGACTTTGCCCCTTCCCAAAAGCTAAAAAGGCTAACAAACTTCCCTGGCTCTCATCTCATTAATTTAACTCCATCGCCGCACTTAAATCATATATTGATACCATGCACTATCCAGCGTACACGTAGCAGACCACGCAATCTAAACCGGAGGATGAAATATTAAATAATCAAGCTAAACAATATGCTTTGGCTTGCATATTGTTTACTGTCAGGTGGTTTGTGGGCTACGTGTATTTATACAGCAATTGTTTGCGGGCTACGTGTATTTATACAGCAATTGCCATCCTTTCATGTAAAGCTTTATTTATAGTTCCACAATGTTTAAATTAGTAATAATATGTTGTTATTTTAAAGCAAAGTTTGATTGATAGCGACAGAATAGGACAAAGTGCCGTACTAGAGACAAATAGTGTTCGAGGGCCTGGTTTAGATAAATGCTTAGGTGTGGACAATGGCGTGAGGCTGAGGTTATGGAAGCGTGGATGTGGCTTTATAATTAGGTTAACTGTGGTAAAAGCTTAAGACAAAAGACCCCATGCATCCATCTTTTTTTTTCTTTTTGCAATGTTTATGACTTATGTTTTGTGCAAGTGGGAAGATAATAGGACATATTATTATTATCATTATTAACCACCTTTTGTCTACTAATGATGTTGAACCCTAGTGTTGATGTTGATTACAGACGGAATTGCACCATATGAGTTATTTCGTAGCCCATTTTCTATATATTCACGTCCAAGGCCAAATATGTTTAAGCAAATATTAACTTTGTATTTCATGATTTGATCTCCCCCTTCTCATGAGTTTTCATTTCCTTTCCGCTTTTTACTTGAGAAGCGCGAATCGCCACCGTCTCATACATGATCCATCCATCCAGCTAGTATATGTAGCTAGATTCTGGTTATGTCTCATACATGATCCATCCATCCAACTAGTATATGTAGCTAGATTCTGGTTATGTCTCATACATGATCCATCCATCCAACCAGTATATGTAGCTAGATTCTGGTTATGTTAGTGATAGTAGCTTATGATTTGAGAATGGGATATGGGAATGAGCTAGTTATACGTAACTACAATGTGCAAAAGGATAGAGCTCGAGTAGAAGATCTGGAGAGAAGATGTGAGGTAGGCCCAACTGAGAGAGTAGTTCTCTTCACAGACACTTTGGGTGACCCCATCTGTAGAATCAGAAATAGTCCGATGTATAAGATGCTGGTACTTATTATTATCACTTTTCCGTCTGATTTTCGTTTCACTTCTTTTCGATCTGATGTCTTATCTTAAAAATGCAACATGTTTTTTTATTTATATTACCTTTCTTTGCTTTTTTGATAGGTAGCCATGTTCAGGAACGAACTTGTTGGTGTCATCCAAGGCTCCATAAAGCTTGCCACCGTTCATAAACCTCCCAAGGATTTAGCCAAGGTGGGTTACGTTTTAGGATTAAGAGTTGCACCTTCTCACAGGCGAAAAGGGATTGGATTAAGGCTAGTGCGCAGACTAGAAGAATGGTTCATTGCAAATGATGTCGATTACGCCTACGTTGCAACAGAGAAAGATAATGAAGCTTCTGTTAAGCTCTTCGTAGGCAAACTTAGTTATGTCAAGTTCAGGACATCAGCTATCCTCGTCAATCCAGTTAACAGACGAGCTTTACGTGTATCATCCGACATTGAGGTTGCTAAGATCAGGATCGAAGAAGCTGAGTTTCTATACCACAAGTTCATGGATTCGTCAACCGAATTTTTTCCCCATGACATAGGAAATATACTGAGAAACAAGCTAAGTTTGGGGACTTGGGTGGCTTATCCAAGAGGTGAATCATTGATTTCAGGTGTGAAAGTTCCAAGTAGTTGGGCTATGCTCAGTGTATGGAACAGTGGTGAATTGTTCAAGCTCAGGCTAGGTAAAGCTCCTTTATCTTGCCTTACATACACAAAGTGCTCGAGATGGATAGACAAAATATTTCCCTGCTTTAAATTATCAGCAATACCAGATTTTTTTAATCCCTTTGGCTTCTACTTCATGTATGGAGTGTACCGTGAAGGGCCATTATCAGGAAAGATGGTTCGAACTTTGTGCCAATACGTGCACAACGTGGCTAGGAAGACCAATGATTGTAAAGTTATTGTAACAGAAGTTGGATGTCAAGACAGCCTCAGATCTTATATACCACACCGGAAATCGCTCTCTTGTCCAGAAGATTTGTGGTGCATCAAGGCACTGAAAATTGAAGAGAAGAACGGTCTCTATGAATTGAGAAGAACCTCACCAACGGCAAGGGCTATTTTTGTAGACCCAAGAGAGGTTTGAACAAGAAAACAGAAAATATATTGTCATGGCCGAGTGAGGCCAAAACTCGCCGAATGAACTGTTTAGATAAGTCCTTATCCATCCCTCAATTTGCAGTTCAAGTTTTTTGTTCAATTTTATAGTGTCTTATTCTGTCCGGTAAATCTCAACTATTTATTTATGTGAATCCTGTATAGATCCCGTATAAATAAATACGAGTCCCACATAAATAAATGACTGAAATTTATTAAACACAATAAAACACCATAAAATTAGACAGAATATCTTATCCCCAAGGATTTTCGTTTGTTCCATTTCCGCGCAAAATCTCAAGAGATTTCCTCAGTTAGGTGCCCCCCTTCGCTGTCCTTGTTCAGAAATCAATTTTGCTTTCCTTCATGATATTGACCAATCAGGTACTGCAACGTGGTACATCACTCCATCTTTATCCCCTTCTCTCGGGGTAAGAAAAATCTGTATTGGACCATCACCAATTGCTTTCTCGCCTCAAAAGCTAGCTGATTCCCTGAACATACATGCCAAAGCAATAAGTTCGCAATTTCCCACTTCAATATGAAAGAGATATGCATCTACCCACATTGATCAACAGAATAGGTATCTGGAGGGTAATTAGCATTATTTCCAAGGTTTCAGCGGATTTCCGTTTGTTGCTGCTTTAAAGCAGAAAATATAGTTGGGAAGATGTCAACTTCGCTGATTAGCTTTATAACCTACTTGTTCTATGTAACGCTACTTAGAGTGACAAAACTAAGTAGACAATGGTTTCCGATCACTGGTCACGCTCCGTCCCATGTTAATTTGAACAAAGCAGCATGAGTTAGGGTGTCTATCCCCTTCCTCACTCTAATCGAGACTTGGTTTTCAATGGTTAATTTAACATTTAACTAGTTGTTTTCCAGTTCTTTGTACGGATAATTTTGGTATATTTTATTACATTAATAACCTATTGTTCATTGAGAGTATATTTAATTCAAAATGTAGGTTTTTCTCTAAAATTAATATATGAATCATATACAACTAAGAAGTTACCCTAACTATGAATTAGGAAGAAAAAAAAAGTAAACATTTTAAAAGAAAGAGATTAACTTATTCAAATTAAATATGAAACAGATAAGGAGCACAAATTATATTTTCACTGAAGATATTCGTACTAGAGGATTCCTATAATAAAATATAAAATTATATATATTTTAAGGTGAAAGAAATTTTTAAATAGGCAAACCATTTTATACTTATAATTTATAATTACAGTCACAAATTTTGTGAAAGTTGATAGTAAAAATGATTTATTGTTATAATAACAAATTTGAATTTAAATATATGTCGTAATTTACATTTCTAATCTTTTGTGTCAATGTCATTGAGGTATAATAGAGTTAAAAATAAATTGTAAAAGAACAATTCAAATTTGTAATTAATTTTAGTTGATGTTATGACATATTTATTTGATAATTAATAAGTTGATTGATTAAATAAAATTGATAGATAATCAACTAAAACAATTAGAATTGTGCAATGTAAAATTTGATAAAATCAATTAAATATTTTAATTTAGTTGAACTATGATAAAATACAAATGACCTTAGTTACGGTAGTAAAAAATAAATTTATATATATATCAAAATAATGAAATGCCTTTCTCGTGTTTTAATTTGATGATATGTATATACTTATGACACAGATGATCATCATTATGATTGGAATGATGACCTTAATGAACGGTGTAGTGCCACTAAATCTATGACCTCATTGGTTTATTTTTTTTCTTTATCAAAGATGTATATAGTCCTTGCAGGCAAATGGTGAGAAGGGTTATACGTCAGCTCCTTTTGTTTCATCAAATGGAGTTGGAGTGTTCTATGCTTTTGGATTAAAAATGGAGTTGGATTGTATAGAAAGAGGGGTTTGATTAAAAATATTCAAGTCAGTTTAATTAATACTCTCATCTCTCCTTTGTTATTCATGTGCAATACATAAACATGTTTTCCTAATATGAGTTCTAAACCACATATAAATTTTCTTCGGTACATGCCAACTTTAATCTGTTAGTGTAATATATTTAGGCATATATTTAGCTTACTACTGTCATATATTTAGGCATATAATTAGCTTGTTTCCATAGATAATACCTTGCCTTCTTGTATATATTCTGTATCCTTGCAATACATACAGACACGGAATACAATTATTTTACATGGTATCAGAGCAGTACCAAAATTAAACTCTTATCTCTTCTAAATCAAATCCTTCTTCTTCTCTTTGCTTCTTCTTTCTTGCTTTTGTCAATGGCAGAAAAGATTCATCCTGCAACCACCATTACCAACATCAAAACACATGTCCCTCTTACCTTAGATTATGAATCGGCTCAATATAACAATTGGGCTACTCTCTTCACCATTCACACAAAAGCAACCCTAACCCATAACCATATCTCTCCAAAATCGAATTCTACAGAACCAAAAACTCCTGAGGAAAAGGCTCAATGGGATCGCATCGACAATATAGTTCGTCAGTGGATCTATGGAACTATATCGTCGGATCTCTTGAACACCATTATTAATCCAGAAGACTCGGCTCTGGATGCTTGGACTCAGTTGGAAGATTTGTTTCAAGACAACAAGATTGCTCGAGCCCTCCATCTTGAAACTGAGTTCACCAATACACACTTACGTGATTTTCCGGATGTCAAGTCCTATACTCGTCGTTTGAAAGTGCTTGCCGATCAACTGTCTAATGTTGGCTCCAAAGTTTCTGATCAGCGTATGGTTTTACGGCTTCTTAATGGACTGACTGATGCTTATGAAAGCTTTTGTCACGGTGATCCAAAATAAGAAAGACCTTCCTTCCTTTTCTCAGGTACGATCTATGCTTCTTCTTGAAGAGACTACCAAAACTGAACATGCAAAACAAGAGTCTCTAAAATCTTCTGCTCTCGTTGTCAAAACTGCCTCTGCAACATCTTCCTATTCTAATACTGAGACTGATTCCTCACTCCCATCTAATTCTGGCTGGCGCAAACATAATCCCAGAGGCCGTGGTGGCCGCAATTCTGGTGGTGGTCGTGGTAGATCTGGTTCAGGGGGTGGTCGATATTCGCAAGGGAATTCTGGCCGGAGTTCCGTTCCACAGAACTGGGGACACTCATCCGTTTATCCATCCTGGTATAACTGGTATCCACATCCTTCTCAACCCCAATGGACTCCTCCACCGTGTCCTTATCCCACTTGGTATCCTCGGCCATCTCCTTCTTCTTCTTCTTCTTCTTCCAGACAACCAGGACTTTTGGGTGCCAGACCAGCTCAATCTTACCATACTGCTGGACCTTCTACAGATGATTATACTCCCACTGAGATCGATCAAGCCATGCATACTCTCTCTTTACAGCAGCCTGTCGAGCAGTGGGTTATGGATAGTGCAGCGACATCACATATGACGGCAAACTCAGGTAATCTCACTTCTTATTCTCAATTAAGCCGCAATGATGGTATTCTTGTTGGTAATGGTAGCAAAATTCCAATTCAGGGTTATGGTCATGCATCTCTACCACACACAAATCCACCTTTACATCTTAAACGGGTGTTACATGCCCCCAAATTGATTAAAAATCTTATTTCTGTTCGTAAGTTTACAGTTGATAACATGAAAACTGTTGAATTTGATCCCTTTGGTTTTACTATAAAGGATTATCCGACCGGGACCAGTCTAATGAGATGTAATAGCACGGGTGATCTTTACCCAGTCACAAGTCCTACATGCCCTTCTATGTCTTCCGTACCGTCTGCTTTTTCTGCAATTTCTTTCAGTCAATGGCACAATCGTCTGGGCCATCCAGGGAGAGATGTTCTTGTCAAGCTTCGGCAAAATAACTATATTTCATGTAACAAAGAACCTGTTTTCTTTTGTAACTCGTGTCAGCTTGGAAAATCAATGAAACTTCCTTTTTATGAGTCTAATTCTGTTACTCGTATGCCTTTCGATTTGGTTCATAGTGATTTATGGAGTTCTCCAATTTTGAGTTCTGCTGGCCATCGCTACTATGTCTTATTTTTAGATGATTATTCCAAATTTTTATGGACTTTTCCCATCTCTCATAAATCACAAGTCTTCACAGTTTTTCAAATCTTCTGTTCCTTTGTTAAAACACAGTTCCATACCCACATAAAATCTCTTCAATGTGACAATGGTGGGGAATACAACAATAAACAATTTCTTGATTTTTGTCAACTCAATGGGATTGTGCTTCGGTTTTCTTGTCCTTATTCCTCTCCTCAAAATGGCAAAGCAGAGAGAAAAATAAAAACAATCAATAATATGCTTCGCACTCTTTTGTTGCACTCTTCTGTTCCATCCTCTTTTTGGCATCACGCCTTAGCTGCAACCACATACATTCTTAATATTCTCCCTTGCAAACTTTTAGATTCCAAGTCTTCCACTCAAGTACTTTACCAAACAACACCGTCGTTTACTCATCTTCGTGTCTTCGGGTGTCTATGTTTTCCTCTTTATCCCTCTTCTAAAATTCATAAATTACAATCTCGGTCCACTCCGTGTGTCTTTTTAGGTTATCCTCCCAATCATCGAGGTTACCTGTGTTATGATTTAAACTCTAAGAAAATCATAATTTGTCGACATGTGAAGTTTGATGAATCTATGTTTCCATTTTCTAAAGTCTCTTCACAACCTAGTAGTAATTATGATTTCTTAGATGATTCTTTATCCCCCATAACCATGCATCGTTTACATGACACTGCTGCCCAAAATGATATTCCCCATATATCCACTATACCAACAACACCACCTCTCTCCTCTCCACCTGTCGAACCTGCAGCTATTACAACTTCCACTGTTCCCATTCCTCCATCTCGCATGGCCACCAGAAGTCAGTCCGGCATTTTTAAACCAAACCCCAAATATAACCAGTCCTACTTAACCACTCAATCTCAAGTGTCTCCCTTACCTGCCACTCCAGTTTTAGCATTAACAGACCCGAATTGGAAAACTGCTATGCTTGATGAATATAAGGCTTTAATTCAGAATAAGACGTGGGATTTAGTTCCCCGTCCCAATAATGTGAATGTCATTCGATGTATGTGGATTTTTAAACATAAAAGACACTCTGATGGTTCTTTTGAGCGGCATAAAGCCCGTCTTGTAGGTGATGGCAGGTCTCAGCGAGCAGGAGTTGACTGTGATGAGACATTCAGTCCAGTTGTAAAACCAACAACAATTAGAACTGTGCTCAGTCTTGCAGTTTCTAATTCTTGGTCTATTCATCAGCTTGACGTTAAAAATGCCTTCTTGCATGGCAATTTACATGAGACAGTCTACATGCATCAGCCCTTGGGATTCAAAGACCCCTCTCGGCCTACTCATGTCTGTTTACTCCGAAAATCTCTTTATGGATTAAAGCAGGCTCCGAGGGCATGGTATCAGCGGTTCACTGATTTTGTTACTACCATTGGTTTTTCACAGAGCAAAATGGATCATTCTTTGTTCATCTATCATACTGGTCATGCCACTGCCTATATTTTGCTATATGTAGATGATATTATTCTGACCGCTTCATCTGAAACACTTCGCAAGACTATTATTTCTAAATTGAGTGCTGAATTTGCTATGAAAGACTTGGGTCCTTTGCATTATTTTCTTGGTATTGAGGTTCAGCAACGTACTTCTGGTTTATTTCTGACACAACAAAAATACGCTGCAGAGATTTTAGATCGTGCAGGAATGACCAATTGTAAACCAAGTCTTACTCCAGTTGACAGTGCAGGAAAAATGAGTGCTCAATCTGATGTGTTATGTTCCGATCCCCAAAAATACAGGCAGTTAGCTGGTGCTCTTCAGTATCTCACCTTTACTAGACCAGATATCTGCTATGCTGTCCAACAGATTTGTTTATTCATGCATTCTCCTACAGAACATCACATGAATGCTTTGAAAAGGATCTTGCGCTATATAAACGGTACCCTTTCTTATGGTTTACGTATTTCCAAGTCCCCTGATCGATCCCTTGTTTCCTATACGGATGCGGACTGGGGTGGCTGTCCCGATACACGTCGATCGACGTCTGGCTATTGTGTTTTTCTGGGTTCTAACTTAATTTCATGGAGTTCCAAACGGCAACCCACTATTTCCAGGTCTAGCGCTGAAGCTGAATACAGGGGTGTTGCTAATGTTGTTTCAGAGTCTTGTTGGCTTCGAAATTTACTTCTGGAACTACATTGTCCTTTACAGAAAGCTACATTAGTTTATTGTGACAATGTTAGTGCTATTTATCTTTCTGGCAACCCAGTTCAACACCAACGCACCAAACACATTGAAATGGATATCCATTTTGTGCGTGAAAAGGTTAAAAAAGGTGAAGTGCGGGTTCAACATATTTCATCTCGTTATCAGATAGCTGACATCTTTACAAAGGGTCTACCTCGTATATTGTTTGAAGACTTCCGAGACAGTCTTAGAGTTTGTTCCACTCCCGCTACGACTGAGGGGGTGTGTTAGTGTAATATATTTAGGCATAAATTTAGCTTACTACTGTCATATATTTAGGCATATAATTAGCTTGTTTCCATAGATAATACCTTGCTTTCTTGTATATATTCTGTATCCTTGCAATACATACAGACACGGAATACAATTATTTTACATTACCAACGTGAGTTTGTCTACAAAATTACAAACATTGTGACAAATATAATAGTAAAGTCACAAAAAAACTTATATAAAAGACATTAATGTCGACAAAACTATCATCAACTTCGTTGTCATTTGAAGATAGTATTGTGGTTGTTTCTGAAGTGCAATTCTTTAATAGTGGTAACCCGCAGAGGAAAAGATTCCCTCCGTAATTACTCTCATCAATTGTGGAAAATTGAGCGACTGTATTATGTGTCTTATCAAAAAGGATATTGTAAGACACGTTGAAAACTTTTAAGAAGTTTAGCTCTATAAGTTGATGAATAATTGTTTCACCTACGTTGTTGCAAGAAAGATCCAAAGTCTCAATTTTAGAAATATTTGAAAACAAGGGAATAGGCCCAAATAAACTATTGTGCAATAGGTTCAAAAGGTTGGTACCTTAAGTATTTCCAAATTCGTATGGAATTCGACATTTTAAATTATTGTTGGAGAGATCCAGTCTAACGAAATCCGTGACATGGATTTGTTCCATTTTGTAACTAAAAATGTTTCCCTTCATTACAAATTCAAACTCTCCAATACAATATAATGCGCCATCAAAAGTTTCATTTGTATACTTACATGAATAATTGGTGGAGGGTACAGAGAGCTTATTATGTGAAAGATCAACTATCTTTAAATTATTCATCATCTTTCACAAATTGATTGAGATCTCTCCTACAAAATTATTATTACTCAAGAGAAGATAGCCTAACTTATAAAACTTTTCATTCCACTTTGGGATGTTACCTATTAAACAATTATGACTAAGGTCCAAAACTCCCAAATTATTGGAATGAGAAATTAAATTAGGAAAGGTCCTTCTAATGTATTTTCTAACTAATAAATCTTTTGCAACTAGAAAAGCTTGCGAAGATGCTTCCTTGTGATAGATCTAAAAACTCTTAACCATGGAAAATATGCACCCATCTCAAGAATGTGACCATAAAAATGATTTTTGAAGATGTCTAAATGCATTAAAGTTGCCTTATGATTAAGTGCTAGAAAACCCAAAGATCACAAAAGAGAACAATTGAAGAGAAGAAGGCTTTCTAATTTTGTATTGTTTTCTAGTAACCAACTTGAAAAGCCTAATCCTATCATTGGAATACCAGCAATGTGGAGAGATTGCAAATCATGTTGATAAACGCTCCTCCGTAAGTGGATGAAACTTAGTTGCAAAATTACAATTGACCACTTCTGTTTTTGTACAAGCTTCATTTCCATCAGCATAAAATTTCTTGAATTTGGAGTGATTGAAGAATGGAGAAAGTGAAATTGGAATTTTAAATTAACTGTAATCCAATGATAAGGATGTGAGGAATTTAAATAGGGATTTTGAAATTTTTCCAATAAAGTGATTATGAGAGAGATTTAAATATTGAAAAAGTGTTAAATTCACCAAATAATGAGACAAATTATCACTCAGATTATTGTCGAAAAGATCGAGAAACCGAAGATTTGTAAAATGGCATAAGCCAAAATGTACATTAAAGAGGAGGATATTAAAGATGGACAACTAATAAAGACTTTAAATTTTAACTTTTATATTAAAGTTATTTTTTAAAAAATAAGCTTTATTGATATTTTAAATTTTAAAATTAATTAAAAATAATCACGACCATATAACAATAGAACCGATTGACAATGGAGCCTCTAAGACTTTCAAATATAGGTCGGAAGTTTAGTGTAGTGTTCAGTCTTGGTGTTGCAATGGCCTAACAGTGTTCAGTATTATAGGTCGCTAGAACTCGTTATAGCTCGGATTGAGTGGATTCTTATTTCTAATTAAACTAGAGACATATATCTACAAATGTTATGAAGGAGCCGAGCTATGATTTAGCCTCTAACACTTCCAAATATAGGTCGGAAGTTCAGTGTGGT
>JANIHY010000008.1:36404230-36418463 GCA_027479065.1 Erythroxylum brevipes | reverse complement strand
TATGATTATGAGCCTGCCACGTTCCTTTAAAGGACATCACAAACTCTGTTGACGCAACTTTTCAATGTTTTCATGTCCGCTCGTTGCTCTTTTTTTTACAAAGGGAAAGGAAACTACCAAGCTAAATAAGACGGAAAAAATAGATTCTCGATTTTTTTTTTTTTTGAGGGGGGAATTCCCGATATATTTTTTAGGAGGAGGCTGTGACATTTTAAAGGTAGTACTTCAAAATAAGTGACTCTAATGTCATTCAAATCGGTCGGGATGGTGAGTCAGTCCGCATATCTGTTGCTCTATCGAAAAATATGGCGATGAACAACAATTCAGTGCCGGTGGAGGAGCTACTGTATTCCTATGACGAGAGGGATACTCGGCTCATTGCTCTTATTTCAATGTTCATTT
Source organism: Erythroxylum brevipes (assembly GCA_027479065.1). NCBI lineage: Eukaryota > Viridiplantae > Streptophyta > Magnoliopsida > Malpighiales > Erythroxylaceae > Erythroxylum > Erythroxylum brevipes. Next base: position 36,418,061 of record JANIHY010000008.1, on the reverse strand, counting down.
TTTAGTTTAATTTATTTTAATAGTTTTTATTTAAAAATTGATTAATTGATGATTAGTCAATTTTTATAAATTAAAATAAATAAATAAAATTAACAGTCTTCTTTTTAATTAATCTTACTATACTTTGACCCTTCTTTTCTTTTCCAGTTCCCAAGTTCCACCCATAATCCTTTTGCATGTGAAAGGTATTATGTAAGTTCAGAAGTCATTTCATTTGATCAGGTGAGCTAATATGGCCGAATGGTGTCTACTTTTGACCTAGTTGTCACAAGTTAATTACTTGTAAACTGGATGTTGTGTAAAGATATCTTTGAGCGTGACAACTGGAGATACCAAAACTTCAGTCTTTATCTTCAGACGGAAACTCAGGCCTCAACTCAATCATCATTTAATAGGGGTTGCAACTTTGCAAGGATATCAATAGCTTGTTGATGAAAATGTAGCTACATCCCTTTCTCCATGTTGGATAGGATCAGAAGCGTGTCCAGCGACCATTGTCAGAGTTGTTATCCCGAAGTCTAGAACATGATTCCCGAATGTAAAGAATAAAGATATGAACTTCAAATGAACAAAATGCTTAAGGTTTCGTACAACAATTGCCAATCAATCTTGTTGTGGCGTGACGAAACCTTCTCCCTACTCACATGTATGAGGCCTAATCGTCCCCATCCACACATGTATCATGGTTCTGCTTTGAGTCTCAAACCCATCAAAACAAAAAATGATTACAGACAACTAATTGCCTTGAAAGTTGAAACAACCCGGATGTATTCGACTGATAAAGGGCCTGAATACTGACCTTGGAGAGCTACCCAGGCATTAGTCTCTGGTTTGGATGGCCGCACTATTGAGATTTTGTCCCTCTTAATTCGCCAGGTACGGATCTCGTCGCTTGAATTTGTGACCTCAAGATTTTTGTTAGGTACATGACTCACGTCTCTAGCCCAACCAAACCAGTCTCGGTTTAGTTTGTCAGTTCCTTGTGCTCTGTTAATTATATATATTTTTAATATTGGCAGTCATCGCCAAAGCTGAAGCTTGACAAATTTTTTAATTCGATATTGCCATTCGTCTGTTCTAGGGGAATTAAAGAAGCAAGGATACAGCAACAGCAAAATGAACTGACAATAATAAGCACAACATTAGCAAAAGGCGATATGCTTATAACTTGATTTATTTCGGTACTACAAGAAAATATTAACCTAACCTCAAAGGATGGGGGAGTACAGGAAAAGTTTCCGCTTTAAATACAATGCTTATAGTTGGATGACTGAGTTTACACGATATAACTCATGTGCTACAACAGCATCAGTTAAATTGAGCAATAACATAAACTTAAACTGGAGAAAAAGGGATGAGCTTTTGACCAAATAAGAAGGGCAGTAAGGAAAACGGGGCTTTACTGAATGATCACCCGCTTTGCACCATCCAAGGTGTTTCTGAGTAGCATTGCAACAGTCATTGGACCCACACCACCAGGAACAGGGGTGATCCACCCGGCTACCTTGCTTGCATCCCTGAAGTCAACATCTCCCACTAGCCTATAACCTGACTTCTTACTTGGGTCATCAATGGCGTTTGTCCCCACATCTATAACTGCTGCACCAGGCTTAATCCAGCTGCCTTTGACCTGGGATTCATGACACACCTAAATGAACTATTCAAAGCCAAACAATGCCTTTCTATTTAAAGGTAATGTAAAGGAAAGGATCCTTGAAAAATTTTTCTTAATTGACTAGGAAAAGTGAGAATAATCATCAGTTACCATCATTGCTTGTCCTGCTGCTGCAATAATGATGTCAGCTTCTCGAATGATATGTTCTGGATTGTCAGTACGCGAATGGACTATTGTAACCGTTGCGTCTGCTTTTAGAAGCAGCAGTGAAACTGGTAATCCAACAATGTTGCTACGACCCACAACAACCGCCTTTTTGCCCTTTACAGTTATACCACTTCGTGATAGAAGTTCAAGACAACCCTGCATGATAGAAGAAACTGATCATCAGAGAGGTGATCAGATAATTGCAAGAAAGCTTCCGAGTAAATTGTACTAGAAAAGTTTCAGAACAAAAAGCATTGCCTTTGGGGTGCAGGGAAGGAAAAGAGGATCTCTGCCTTTCATAGCAAGCTTGCCAATGTTTAGAGGATGAAAACCATCTACATCCTTCTCAATGCTGATTTCACTCAAAACTTTCTCCTCGTTTATATGCCTTGGCAAAGGTAGCTGAACCAGTATTCCTGTTAACACAATTGACTGTTCAAAATAAAATGATAGACAACCGAGACAACTGAAGTACATGATTTTGCATGTTGTTATTTCTATTAACATTTATGAAATTAAAAAAGTTTAGTCAATTTGTAAGTAACCCACCGTGTACATCAGGGTTTGAATTTAACTCATGAACCATCCCAATGAGTTCAGCTTCAGAAACTTGCTCAGGAAGGTCTACGTCAAAGGACTTGATCCCAACTTCAGCACATGCTTTTCTTTTCATATTCACATAGCTTTGGGAATCTTTCCTGCTGCCTACAATAACTACAGCTAACCCTGGAACCTAAAAAGAAATAAGGAGGTAAAGCATGAGAGGCTTACGAACTAATATAAGCATTTTATGACATTAACTCACCAGAAGTAGCAGATCTAATGGAGTGCATCAAGTCATGTTGAATATGCAAATCACAAAAGCTTCCATTTAGCACAAAGTCCACAAACAGGTTCCTTCTATAAAACATCAAAGGATTGCTTTGATGTTTCACTTTCTAAATTTTCCGCATTCAGTTTCCATGATCATCATAAAGTTCCAAATACTATACTGCTTTCAAAAGCAACAGGGCGGATAAACTCAGAACAGATTCTTTTATCTAGTTCAATTATATATTGAAATGCAACCCCGTTACAGATTGCACGCACAATTTAGCGCCAGAAGAAAGCATCCAACTTTATAAGTGCAACTCGCGTTGAAAGCAGTGACCTTGCATAGAACGACATTCACACTATATCAAACAGCTACAGAGCGACTGCTCTCTTGCACAAAGTGTTAGTGTAATATATTTAGGCATATATTTAGCTTACTACTGTCATATATTTAGGCATATAATTAGCTTGTTTCCATAGATAATACCTTGCCTTCTTGTATATATTCTGTATCCTTGCAATACATACAGACACGGAATACAATTATTTTACATAATCTAGTCATCGATGGGTTTAGAATCTAATGTGCAAGAACACTCACAATTAGTAAAGTAGATAAAATAAAGTTTTAATCAAGATATCATTAGACTAATGTGGAGAAACCATATTAGCTAGCTAGTTTAAAAGAGCGACATCATGCGTACTCTGATTTAATTCCATTATAAAATGAGTACTAGTTGATATGACACATCGAACCTATTTTGGTGACTGAAATTGACATAGCATTATGAGCAGTAACATCCATGAACTAATGCCCTGACAAACCTTTATAAGTGGCTGGCTCGTATCTAAAATGTGATTGGAACGTACGTTGGTCTTTCAGAATCTGTAAAACCTAATACGACTCTTTTTTCCAAACAATTATACCAAAAGGAAATTCGGATGACAATAAACGGACTGAAGATGAGCAGAATTACGAATCGTTAGCTAGCTTAGAATCATAGACTTATTTTCAGTTTTTGTATTTACTAGAGACCATTTAAGCAAAAGTACACGTCTGCTCATCGCACTCCCATAGACGTACCATGCCTTGCAGGTTGAAGGCCAGTGCCTCCACCAATTAGCCACAAGGGCGTGTCTGTTTTCTTTGTTGTTCACTCTTTTTCTTTCTTTTTTTTTTTGTTACAAAGGAAAAAATCAAAAGAAAAGACAAAAACACCTTACCTAACGCAGGATTCTTGAGTATAGTCTCGGTAGATTTGGTTCTAGACAGTCATCGGGAGTTCCTACAGCATAAGCAAGCTTGAATTGAAAGTTGTTGCGAGTGAAGCCATCCAATACACATGTACCTTTCATGTTCGGTGTAATAAACCTCGACACTCTTTTTCTTTTGATAAACTAGAAGCAAGTGATTTCATTACTTTTAGATCAGTCATTTCGCATAGAATTACATAGAACTTGTCAACTTCCTCAATAGCTGTCTTTGACAAAATCTCTGCAGCTTTTTCCGATGTTGGTAAGTAACTTTGTTAGAAAAGGTCAATGAGTAACCCTAATATCAAGAATAGACGACTGATGTAGATTTCTAAAGTTAACATTTCGCATGGCTGGGTACAAAAAGGGGTTACAATGACTTCTAAAATTGTGAGATCACCAAAACTTAGCTAGACACTGAAGAAGCAGTAGATTTTTTCTTCAAACTTCTTGACGGGTTGGTGATGTTACTTATGTGGAATATTTAGGTAATGATCTAGATTTTGGAGATGATAAGATGCAGCTAGACACTTGTGCCAAGAGGTCTATATTAAAGAACCAAGATCTTCTGTCCAGTATTACCTTGTCTTATTCTGTCTCATAAAATCTCAACCATTTATTTTGTTGGACTCACGCAGGATCTACGTGGGACCTACACATGATCTACATAAATAAACGACTAAGATTTATTGGACACAATAAAATACCATAATATTGGACAGGAGATCTGGACTCTTACATTAAATATCTATCAACCACATCATAGTTACTACTAGAAATATTTTCTAACTTCTAATGCTACTTAAATGGTTAGACACATTAATTTGTTTTACATCCTAAAACAATTTCTAAAAAATTGGAATAAGAGTATATTTGAAAACTCAAGATCATATTTACATACAAAAGGTTCCACTCATTTCGCGTGTATTACTAATCTTTACGTGTATTTTTACTTCTTAATATGTATCGGCTTTTACTTAGCTGACATCAGTTCAGTCTCTTTATAAAAAAAGACATCAGTTCAGAATGCGAACACAGATTTGTACAAGCCAGACCCAGGCCTACATTAGATACTCTGTGCATGGAAAGATTGCAATTTTGAGAAAAAGGTCATCAAATCTTGGGCTTATACGACTTGCTGATGACAAAATCTGGGCCATAGTCTGCGCCCTGAGGACCGGCTCTACTGGCTGAGATTGGTTACAGCAAAAACACATCTTCTTCCCCTGTTGACCTGTTAGGGTTTGCACTAGGCTGCAACTTGGCCCACAATTTTCTTTTGTTGATTGCCTGATACATACCCTTAGTCTTCGAAGAACATAGTCTTTCCGTGTAATTTTATCTTGGATAAGGTTAGGTTATGGATATCAATGATAATGTTTTTCAAAGATTGGCTTCGTTGGAACTAATTCACTCCTAACATACTTAACATTTTTAATATTTGTTTACATGAGAATTTCGAATTCGGTATTTTATATAGAAAGCCAAAACCACGAAAGTGATGTATCCTAGACAGTGTAATGACACACTTTTAGATGCATTTTCTTGTAGTCAACACAAGGTTTGTATAAAATGCAAAAACAAAACCAAGAAGAATAATGAAAATTTTAGGATCTAATGAAAGGGATAGGAGTTAGCGCGCAAATTGTTGGTTGTAATTTTATATATGTCATTCTTATTTTAATTGCATTTAATATTTCAATACTATAGATAAATTTTCTAAAACAATTAATGCATAATTAAAATTATGATAATATTATTATTATGAAATTCAATATGCATTTATCTATTATTTCTAAATTATTCCCCATTGTAATTCGACTAAGATGTGATATTGATGAAACTGTAAAACTAACATATGTTACATTTCTTTCTTATTAAGAAAATAATTAATCTTATAAATTAAAGTATGAAAAAAACAAACGTGTGATGATTATTAGAGAATAAACTAACTAAATTGACCCGATTATGAGAACCTTAAATTGAATATTACTTATGTGTTTGCGGATTCACTCATCATGATGGTTATGTAATTGATCCTTAGATTTGATATTATCAAATTATCTCATATAATAATTACTTTATTTTGATGCAACTTATGACCTATTCTAATTAAAGTATCTTGGTCGGTAATACACAGATATAGTATGAACCATATAAGGATAACTGAAAAAATCAAAAAAGAATTCATAACTTTAAAGTCATTTGAGAGAATATTTCAGTGTTCTTGATTATTAATAATTTAAGGAATTCTCTAGCTAGAGTGAATTGATATTTGGAATGTGTTTTTAAACATTAATTATAAATTAATTACTAATTAGTAAGATTAAACATGGTTGAATTTATAAGAGTAGACACTATATCCATATTATATATCTAATTGGAATATTAGATGCTGAAATGATTAAATTATACATCACAACATCCATGGACAGGTTGAGTCAAGCCACTTTGAAATTTTTAATATTTAGGTAGTCATTACATGTTACTAGATATGAATTTTGATTTATGATTATAAATTGTTTAATTGGAGTATTAAAGATAAATTAAAAGGAATTTTAATCTGTTTAATTATAATTATGGATTTATATTCATTTCTAATATATTAGGAACTTAATGAGTTTTTTTTAAGTTGAAAGAAATTAGGAACCTATTGAGTTAGACTTAATTGCGTAGTTTGAAAAGTTTCAAGAATCAAATACGAGATGTTTGATTTTATTAAAATTAAGTTGCAATATAATTCAAGATTGACTTTAATTATTAGGAGATTTAATTTTAATAAGAAAAAATATTTTTAATAAATAGGAAATCAACATAAGGGAGCTAGCACATTTACTTATTTCTCTCAAATATTGAGTTGTTTTTCTCTTCTTTATGGATACTATTAGAGACTAAATGCTTGAACAATTCGTGATTGATAACTCTTGAAAAAGGTCTTAGAAGGAATTCAGATTAGGTACGATTCAAGTACTTTAATAAATTATGTTTTCCAAGCTGTTCAATTACTGAGATATGATCAAGAAATAGTTTTTTTTCATCGCACCCGTGATTGGATCACGGTCAGTTTCCCAACAATAATATCAAAGTCTATTTTAATTGTTTAAGTTAATTAAATTGCTTGATTGGTATTGATTTGATTAAAATTAAGGATTAAAACTTGTTTTAATGAATTCTCTAATATTGATTAGGGCATTAATTAATTAGGGTTTTTTAATTTTTTAAAAATAAAAACTCCCTTTGTTTTGTGTTTTCTAGAAAACTAATATCGTATGCTTCAACTTAAATTTAAAATTTTTGAAAACCAAACATTATATGCCTTTGGATTCAATATGTTTCTTATTGGTTATGTTTCTAGGATATGTTTTCAAATTAACATTGAGTAAGTTCTAGAAAAACATTGATGCTTGTCCCCATCTTAGTTTTCGTGTTTACTACATTTTCTAGAAACATTGATTTATATTATTTTGGGTGTATCGGTTTATGGTTCATCCACCAGTGATGGCAAAGCCTCGGTGAAACTCACCTAATGCAAGAAGCAGCAAGTCGCCCAAAGAATTCCTTGGACAATAATTGTATAAAAGTCTTAGCTCAGGACCCACAACTTGTCGTATTTGGTTTGGTACTGTTACCATATATGACTTTGAGAGCCATGATGATATTACAGAAGAATATCTATATCAAAATATTTTTACTTCTCCACTACAACAAAAGGGGCTTTTCGTGAGGAATATTTTCGTTGCTAAATGCCAAAAATTCATCAGCAAAACTTTTTAGCGATGACAAAAATTTGTTGCATGAATGTTCACCAAATCACAGTAGCATAATATCATTGGCGATGCTTTTACAAAATCGTTGCAAATTATATTTTGCTCTAATCTCATATACATCGCATAAAAAGATAGGCAAGGATAAAACAAATCATTACCGAAGATATTTTGGGATGCTTTCCTTTCGTGGCTAAAAGTTATTAGCTATGTTGCCGTATTTGTAGCTAATAATGTTTTGTGAAATTTAGTATTTCATAGCAAAAATATTTTGCAATGATTTTCAAATCATAGGTAAATTTTATTTGAGACGGTTTCTAGAAAATAGCTAAAAAGTTTTGTGACAATTTTAGAATCGTAGCTAAATCTTTTTAGCTACATTTTTTATTTAATTTTAATTTTAAAAAATTATTTTCGACGTTTTCAGAAATGTAGCTAAAAAGTTTTGATGACTAATTTTAATTTTGTATTAAATAATCCGATTAAATTTCTTCATTTAATTATAATTAATGGTAAGATTTTTAATTGAACTTATTGCTTGTAATATTTACATCTTTATTTGCAATTAATTAAATGAAAATAAAATAAAAATAATTAAAAATTAGAAACATTTTTATATAAAAAAATAAAATGTCATTAAATGTTAATTACAATATAAACAAAAAACTTATGTACAAACTAAGACTCATACTCATCATCACTACTACTAGTATAATTTGAGCCAAGTATTTGTTTGACCATCTTTTCAAGCTTGGCCAACTTTCGTTTAATACAGTTTAACTTTTACTCATTATGTTCTAACTTTTCTTCATTACATTATAACTGAGCCTTAAGCAACCGGTTCTCCTCTTGAACCATCGTTATATATGTTGGTCACGATGATGATGAACCAATTGGATTAGGGCATTATTGCAAATCCCATCTACATTTGGCTCATTTTCGTCAGACAATGATCTTTGTAACAACTCCTGCATCTTATTCTAAAATTTTAAAAATAAAATTAATATTTAGTTCAAATATTATTAGTTAGTACTACATAAATAAATAAGATAAAAATTAAATAAAATTTTATACTTACATAATTATTTTTCTCTTCTTCAGACATCCAACCTTCACCTTCCTTGTTGTGTGTAAGTTTGTGATCACACTCTTCTCCATGTAGTTTCTTCTAACTCTATTTTATGATAAAAAACAATTGAAACATAATAAATAATATTATATTTACTTATATAATTATAACTTCTAAACAAAAAACTTACAAATTCATTTTGAAGCCTTGGTTGTGAGGAGTTTTCATTTTTCCTCTATTGACCTTGGCTTTCTCACACTTTTCCTAAATAAAGCAAAGAAATAGTCATTAAATTAAATTATGTGACAAGATTAATTGAAGGAAATGTGAAGATAAAGATGACAAACCTTAACATTGGTAGAGGCCTAATAATCACACATTTGGCTCCAATTTTCTAGAATCACTTGTTTGGGAACATGTCTCTTTGTCTCCTCATCCGAAGGAAAATATTTGTAGTATTTATGTAGTCGATAATGAAGATCCTTGGCCCTTTGTTTTAACAGTGAACTTACACAAATTGAAACTTCAGGGTTCTCGATATTGATAATATTAAGCTTCATCCAGGAACAACAATTACAAGTGAAATTATTCTTTAAATAAGTTTTAAAAATGCATATAATTAAATAAAATGAAAAATTATAGAAACTTTATCCAGAGCATTCCGTAGCGAGTTATCTTACCTCAATTGCTTAACATGCGGAAGACAAGGCAATTAAGTCCTAACAATGACCCCTAACTCACTGAACCATTTTGTTAATTAGATCTTATCAATAAAATGATCTTGCCTGGTGTCAATATGTATAGACAACTTGTTGTTCATCGCAACATTCATTCATTGCAACTCAAAACCTTTAGTGATACTTCTACCTCTTTTTCTAATGTTGGTTATTGGAACTTGACAAAAAATTAATGATAAAAAAATGCATTAAACATATAAATATATATTTGAGGATAAGTGTAATTATAGGTGGTAAAGATTAACAGATCTAAAGATCCCTCAGCACTAGTTGAGGTAGATAAAGGTTGTTGCTAACTAGTTTCATCAGTGCATGAAGTTAATTATTATTATTAGATAGGGTCAGACTGATCTAGTTGTTGTAGGAGAGGAACATCTTCGCTAGTTACCACCTTCTTTCCCTTGTTTCGTCCACGTGTCATTATATTGAATATTTATAATGATATTATTAAATGATTTCTTAATGATTTTCCAATATGAAATAAAACTAATTAGAATAACAATATAAAGAATTTGTCAATTTTTTCCTTAAATCATTTCAGAATATTTGACAAAACATGAACAAATCATAATCAAAGATGATTGGATGTTTGGCCCTACATTTTGAATCACATTATAAACATTTGTTATATGTTCCAATCACTATTTTTCATGATTTGTTGAAAGAAACAATGTATGACTTAAAAACTTTACAAGTGTTGACTTTTTTTGTCTATAAATAACACATCTAACAAATTTAAAGAAAATTTGAATCATATGTTAGAAATTAACATTAATATGGTTGTAGTTTCTTTCAATAAGGGATCAGTTAAATGTATTGATACCATTGTTACCAATTCTTTAGAAATTTTATTACACGCTTATAGAATGAAAGTTAATAAGAAGTTAAGCATTATATTTAGTGATGCGTATTTCATACAAGAGAGGCATTTTTATTTCAACCAATATAGTAATAAGAAGTGCTTAAACCAACACGGTAATAAGAAGTGCTTTAACGATCTTAACTTATGAACAAAGTTATACATACTTCACAACATTTCAAAGATAAATGAATTAAACATAATGAAATACAATGCTTTTACAAAATGAAGCATAATGAACTACATTTCTTTGACAAAATTTCTAGGAAAAAATATGAATCAGAGACTCCCCTCTTATATCTATTTGTAAGAACTTAATTTTATAAATGGATATCAATACTTGAAAACCTCCCTTTACATATAAATGGTTGTCCTTGGCCAATGGAGAACAATTATTAAGCTGTACAATTGCTAATCATAAGTTAATTATCTGATTTGAATGATGGCTAATAATAAGATAATTAAAATGGTGACTTGTCAGTTTTCAAACAATATAAACAACAATCCCATATAAAAAAACAATTTTTTTTCTTCTACCATCATGATCATCATCTTTAAAATCATCATTATTAATTGTATTGTCATATAATTCATCCTCAATATAGTCTTCATCTCTTTCTACGATAAGATTGGCTTGTACTTCATCCACTTGTACTATATTAGGATCAACATCTCTCCTATGGAATGATGACATATCTACATCTTTTATTCAAATGACTTCATTATTAAACTCTGATTTAATCTCTTGATATACTTCATCACCATCCTCACTGATTAGACCATTATCTCTTTCATAAAAATTAAAAAAGATTTTGGTGTTGAAACTTTTGAACAACCATTATTGCCTAATACAGTATCATTGAGCTAGAAAAATTGTTTTACTTGACTTGCAAGGACAGAAGAGTCAATATACCATGTCTTACAAACATTAATGTTAGTAATATTCCCATTCTCCTTCATGTCAGCAAGATTAAACCATTTTCACTGAAATAGAACAATCTTTTTATCCTTAAAGTAATGCAATTCTATTATTTCAGAGATGACAACTTGGAAGTCAATAAATTACATGTGAAATCTAACCCTATTAACAATGCAACATGTATATTTTTCCCCACACATTTGAGGCCCACATGCCAAGAATATAATGTCATTGTTGCCTCTTACATGTTATGGTTATGTAACCACATCAGTTGTAGGACAAAATGAAATTAGAAGTTAATCTGACATACAAATTTTCATAAGTTTATAATATTCCATCAATATATATAAATTACTTAAGTCTTAAACCATGATAGGAACTTAAGCTTATGTCTTCCTTCAATATTATCATTCCCTTTGTTTCAAATTGACCCTTTATGCTCTCTATTTCAAAAAGTAAGCAGAGATCAAGAAATATAGATTGAATCACAAAATTGAAATATGAAAATTTGAATCAAAAGTAATATACACACTCTATATATATGTGAATTTCGTTGCAGTTGTTCAAAATATACCAATAAGCAATTTCAAATTTGTCTTTAGTTAACTCCACTTATTTTTCGGCACATATTTTCCGATACCAAGTGGCCTCACTTTTTGGGAGAAAACTGATATGCCACCATTTGATCAAAATCAAAGTTACGCTTCAGTCTATTAAATCTTATCTTGACATCATTTGAGTACATCGAACAAAATGTCAACCATTCATTCGCTAGATAAGCCTCTATAACAGACCCTTTAAGTTGAGCTCTATTATGTACATAATGCTTAAATGAGCATAAAAACCTTAAAAAATAAAACATTAACAATTATTACTAACTTATAAATTTTAAAAAGTAGAAGTTAATATAAAGTACCTTTCAATAGGGAACATCCATCAAAATTGAACAATTTCATAAAGTTTTGCTTCGTATGGTAAGTGAATTGCCAAATGCACCATAAAATTAAAAAATGGGGAATACTAGTTCAAGCTTACATAGAATCAAAGTTATGTCTTTTTCCATTTTGTCAAGCTTTTCAACTTTAAGTGTCTTGCAAAATCATTGGTTAAAAAACTCACCCAATTGACCCAAAGTTATAGACACATCCTTCCACAAAAAATGATGCATTCTAATAGGAAGTACTCGCTGCGGAAGTACATGACAATCATGGCTTTTTAACCCTGATACTTTCCCTATTTAAAATTCATATAATGGGCTATATTAGATGCATACCCATCAAAAAACTTGTCTGATTTAAAAAATTGGCAAAAAGCTTACTTCTCCCTTTGTGACATGTTGTAACAAACAGGTAGAATAAGATAGTTGTTATATTTTTATTGAAAAGTTGTTCTCTCTACTAGTATAGGTTCCTTGTTGTTTGAGAATTAGGTAGTTGTATTTTTATTAACAATTTAACACAAAATTGCTTATAGATATTGAGACTTGAACTTAAGTTATGCATTTTTTATTAAATTGGAAAATTGCTTCTTTAAACAAGTAATAATATTATAGATTGTATACAAGGAATGTTCATTAGTACTTCTTAGTTTTTTTTTCAGTAGCCACGTTAGTTAAATTTAAAAATCATCTCTTTAATTATGTCGATAAAGATAATTGAGAGTTTATGACTTATTTAAGAGTTTCGCCTCTAAGTTCATATAAAAATTAAACTCATCTTTGTCTTTAATTTTGGGCCACCATCACTAATTATGAGGTGACATGACATAGTCATATCTTCACTATAAAATTTGACCAACTGTTATTTGTTTATGTAAATGATCAAAAAGTAATAGAGTTACTTATTTAAGTTTTTTTATTTTTTTTATATATCTATTTGTTAATTATGTTTCATACTTTAACAAACAAACATCTAAAATTCCAATTGGTTTCATAGATATCAAAACATAAGATTTTGAACTGAAGTTTTGTAATATCCAAATACTAGTGGCTATTCCTACAATGATACAAATTCAACATGTTTCCTCTTGCAAGCAAACTCTTCAAATATGGTCTATCGATTTATATACATAAAATAGGTAATTAAAAGTCAACAAAATCATCTTCAAACAAAGTTAAGGTTCTTCAAAATATGTTAAGGTTCCGTCTGATTTTCTTGAACCGTTCTTCACTCAATGGTTTAGTGAAGATGTTTGCCCATTGATACTTTGTTTCAATGAACTGTAGTCTCCCCACCTTTCTCTGAACGTAGTCTCTCAAGAAATGATGTCTAACTTCGATATGCTTTACTCTCGAATGCTGTATTAGGTTCTTTGATAAATTGATGGCACTGGCATTGTCACAATAGATTGGGATCTCCTCTTCTTGAATTGAATAATCTTCCAGTTGATATTTAATCCACAATGTTTGAGAACAACAACTTGCGGCAGACATGTACTCGGCTTCGGCAGTTGATAGAGCAATAGAGCTTTATCCCTTGCTTGACCAGGAAACTAGGTTTGAGCCAAGAAAGTGACATACTCCACTAGTGCTCTTCCTTTCAATTCTATCTCCGGCATAGTCCGCATCGCAATATCCGATTAACCTGAAATCTTTA
>JANIHY010000008.1:36111598-36123756 GCA_027479065.1 Erythroxylum brevipes | reverse complement strand
CCAGTGCCATTGGACAGTTCTGTCAGTAATATACAGTCAATCAGTCAGTCACCCAAATATTTCCGGTCCGGGCATTTCCTCCCGAATTTCCCGAAACTTTCTTATAAGCCACTATCAGATGCCAGTCACTATTACACTATTTTCAATCAGTCATTTGAACTCAATTACTCTCAATTTCTTACTCAATCATATGCCAGTCAGTTCCAGTCAGTCCTCAGTGCTCAATCCAGTCAATACAGTCAATTCCACTTCACCATAAAATACCGGAAAATCATGAACGCATGTACCTATGAATAAATGTCTATGCATATGCAGTAAACATGTTCCTCTTTAATTAGAGGCCAGTAACATTCTCAGTCAGTATGTGCAGTAAATCCTATCAGTATGACCCAATTACCAGAATACCCTTACTAACAGTAACGGGATGTTACAATTACTACCTTAAGAAGATATATTTGAGAAATATCTCTTCGAGATATTTATTAACTTGCATTAGCTTCTCTTGATAAACTCTATGATTAATAAGCATGTTTCAAAAACATGATTAAAAATGGTCTTCTATTAAAGAAGGCTTGCACAAAGCCTCATTTACAAATCAAGTGTAAGGAAAAAAAAAAGAATGTGAATGTCATATCAAAAAGAAATATCATCACAAGAAGTTCTCATACATATGATCTCAAAAATTCCAAGTTTATAATGAAGGTTATCGAAAGCCATTTAGAAAAAGTAAATGACACAGATCTGTTTGATTCTTTAAAAAGAGAACTTTTTGTACTAAAGAGCATATCAATATTTCATTTATGGCAAGTCAAGACTTTTTTCTTGAAAATGTCCTTTGAAGACGAAAATAGATTTAAAATTGTTGGAATCTATTGAGGCAATTATGCCAATCCATGACACTAGTAACATTGAAGGCATCATTTAAGAACAATCCAATGAAGATTAGGAAACCAAATTTGTTGTACTTATTGATTCCTTTGATGGCGAATTTGACTCATCTAAAGATTTAATAGATGAAGATATTGGGGATGATAGCCTATAAATGCTACAATAACTACGTTTTATAGTGGATCCAAAACCTACGACCATCCTCCCTTGTCCTTATGTTCATATCCAATTATTACAATAAGAAAAATATGATAAGTCAATTAAGGTTAAGGGATACATGGATAGTGGATCTTGTTGAAATATTATAAAGCTTAGCTTCTTTCCTCTTGAGGCATGGATATGACATGAAGGTCCGCTTAATGGACCTTTACAGGTCAGATTGTTTGTTTGGAAGATGTATGTCCGTTAAGCGGACATAATGTCCGTTTAACAGACCTTTCTGAATTAGTATATCCGTTAAGCGGACATGAATGTCTATTTAATGGACCTTTACGGGTCAGATTGTGTTGAAATGCGTCTAATGTTCGTTAAACATACACTATGTCTATTAAGCGAACATTACCGTTTTTTCCATCCTTTTTTTTACCTTTTCTACCCTTCTGTTGTGCGTTCAAATCATTCCATGATATCCTAAGACTTTATGCAACATCAAAATACAATAAGAAAACATTGCCACTTACCTCTTCCACATTTAAGATATGTCTCACCTCTAGGGTTAAAGGGTCGTGATTACGCCATTGCTCATGTTATTGGAGGATGTCATTGGGATGTCATGGAAACACTATCCCTATACACACACAACAAACAAGAATAAGAGGATGTGGCAAAATGTGAAAATGTAAAAAGAGAGCAATACAAAAGTTAGAAAAATTGGGTTGCCTCCCAATAAGCGCTAAATTTAATGTTCAACTCCATTAGTCTCCTTTGTCCTGCTTCCTTGAAATCAAACTTCAACTTTCGGATTGCCCATAATGCCTTATGTTCAATTTCAACTAGAAGATGACAAGATTTTTCAAAGACTAATCGATAAGGAGACATCCCCAAGGGAGTCTTGTATGTTGTCCTGTATGCCCAGAAAGCATCATCAAGCTTCAATGTCCAATCCTTTCTTAAGGTATTAACAGTTTTCTCCAAAATCTACTTAATTTCCCAATTAGATACCTCGACTTGCCTGCTAGTTTGGGGATGTTAGGTGGTTCCAAACTTGAAATGGCATCCATATTTTGATAAGAGAGATTTAAATTGATGGTTTTGAAAATGCACCTTATTGTCACTGATTATAGCTTTCGGAACACTAAACCTTGAGAATATGATCTTTTTGAAAAATTTAACCACATTAGCTCCAATGCTGTCTGACAGAGCTGTGGCTTTCACCCATTTGGACACATAATCAATCGCCACAAAAATGTATTCATTGCCTAAAGATACTGGAAACAGTCCCATAAAATCCAAACCCCACACATCAAAGAGTTCCATTTTTAAAATTCCCAACTGAGGCATCTCATGCTTTCTTCCAATGTTTCTCATTCTCTGATACTTATCATAAGTCATTATGAGAGTTCTAGCATCCTTAAAGAGATTCGGTCAATAAAATCCAGATTGTAAAACCTTTGTTGCTGTTTTGTTAGCCCCATGGTGTCCTCTATACGGAGAAGCATGACAATGATGTAGAACTGATCACATCTCTTCATCAGGCACACATCTTCCTAAAAATAATGCCTCACCTCTGCTAAGAATTTCTTTCTACTATAGTATGAATAATCAGAAGGAATAATATCCGACACTAAAAAATTGACATAATCAGCAAACCAAGGGACACTATCCTTAACCGACCACAAATTCTCATCAGGGAAGGTATCATTGATTGGTTCTTCTCCTAGTGTATCTCCTTGTTCCAATCATGAGAGGTGGTCAGCTACTGAATTTTCTGACCCTTTCTTTTCTCGAATTTTCAAGTCAAACTCCTGAAAAAGTAAAATCCATCTGATCAACCTTGGTTTTGCTTCTTTCTTTGAGAGTAGATATTTTAGAGCAAAATGGTCAGTGTAAACAATGACTTTGGAGCCAACAAGATAAGATCCAAATTTATCAAATGCAAAAATCACCGCTAGCAATTCTTTTTCTGTAGTAGCATAATTGATTTGAGCATCATCAAGAATTTTGTTGGTGTAATAAATGACATGTAATTTTTTATCCTGTTTTTTCCCTAAGACGACCCCAAAAGCATAGTCACTCATATCACACATCAGCTCAAATGGGAGATTCTAATTTGGTGCGGCCATTATAGGAGCTGAGGTAAGTTCCTTCTTCAACCTATTAAAAGCACAAAGGCATTCATTAGTAAACTCATAAGGAACTTCCTTTTGCAATAAAGCACACAAACGTTGAGAAATCTTGGAAAAATCCTTGATAAATCGGCGATAGAACCCATCATGTCCAAGAAAACTCCTTATCGTTCTGACCGAATTGGGAGGTGGTAGCTTGTTGATGACTTCTATTTTTGCTGGGTCCACCTCTATTCCATTGTTGGAAATTTTATGGCCTAGGGTGATTCCCTCTTGTACCATGAAGTGGCGCTTTTCCCAATTGAGCATGAGATTGGTTTCTTCACTCCTTTGTAGAACATGTTCTAGATTGAACAGACATGCATCAAAAGAAGAACCAAATATAGAGAAATCATCCATAAATATCTCAATTATATCTTCCACCATGTCGGAGAATACAAACATTATACAATGTTGAAAAGTGGCAGGAGCATTGTATAAGCCGAAGGGCATCCTACAATACGCAAATGTACCATAAGGGCATATGAAGGTAGTCTTCTCCTGATCCTCTGGGGCTATCGGAATTTGGTTATAGCCAAAATAACGATCTAAAAAGAAATAATAATCATGCCCAACTAATCTTTCTAATATTTGATCAATAAAGGGATGAGGGAAGTGATCCTTCCTAGTTGCTACGTTCAATTTTCTGTAATCTATATAGACCCTCCACCCTATTACAACCCTAGACGTTAATTCATCCTTATCGTTAGAGACAACCATTATGCCACCCTTCTTTAGCACTACCTGTACAGGATTAGTCCAAGAACTATTAAAAATAGGGTAGATAATTTTCAAGTAGTTTAAATACCTCAAATCACACAACTTCTTTCATGTTAGGATTGAGTCTCCTCTGACTCTCCAGACTAGGTTTGTGGTTTTCTTCCATAAGAATCCAGTGAACACAAATAGAAGGGTTAATGCCCTTAATGTCAGCTATACTCCAAGCAATAGCCAATCTATGTTCACATATTAACCTTAATAACTTCTACTCTTGAAAGGAGTCCAAAAAAGAGGAAATGATAATTGGATACGTATTTGACTCTCCAAAAAATGCATATCTTAAATGAATTGGAAGTTGTTTTAGTTCAGGAATTGGTGGGCTCAAAATGGAAGGTAACAATTTAGGCTTAGGAGGGTCCAATTCTTCAATTTGGGGTCTATACCTAAAACTATTTGTAACATCCCGTCCTCATATCAAGGGTTAGAACTTGAAATGCATTGGCAAGTTTACACACATTGTGGCATACACACACAAATGGGAATTTGAGAACTACTTGATTGTGATGTATATGCTGTTTAATTGTTACATATGCACTTTATTCAGGAGTGCATGATCAGATAATGACAGTTGTGACCGGAGCAGCCAGAGCTAAAAGCTCAACATAATTGGGTCTCGAGCCTACAGTGATTTAGAGCCTCAAGCTCAACGATTAATGCGCCCATATTAGGACAGTTTAGGCGCTCGGTCACAACACCATGATAAATTGTAAAAGTGTTACATATGCATTTGATTTGATCCATTTTGATTGAGTGAAAGGCAAAATGCCTTATGTTTATGTGGAAAAGAAATAAAAGTGTTGCCTATGTGATCATATGGTATTTTGATCAATGTGCAATTATGACATCATTATGATATGCATTGTTAAATTAATTACATGTTTTAAATGAATAATGGTGCGTTGAGGCAATTTGTGTACTGATGTGGTTTAAATTGGATTAAGTTTGCATAGCTTTTAAATGAGTGTTTATTAATGGGAAATGGTTGAGGGTAGTTGTTGCAGACGTGTGGACTTGTGTTCAAGGTTAGGTTATGACTTGGTTGTGGTGCATATAAGGAGTGAATTAAATGTTATGTGGGTTAAAAATGGTATGGATGAAGTAGGAAGTAAGTTAAGTTTTTGATCATAACTTGTTATATGATTATCCTATTAAGATGAGGGTTGACTTAATTAAACGTGAGAAAATTTGGCTAGAATTCTTAAGGCGGAAGTGCTGTCCAATTGTGGCTTGAAGGGGGGTTGGAGTTTGCTTTGAAAGTGAGTTATGTGTGCAGCATGAACGGTAATAGGAATTCTGTGACCTGAAACTTTGATGAATTTTTCTCGATTGATTTAGGTTGAATGTGTGAATGTGGTCTTCATGAGAGTTGTAGAGTGTGTTTTATCTGTTCATTGATATAAAACATGGGAATTATGGACAATGGAGTTACAAGTTTTGATGTTTGCTCCTTTTGATGTTGTTTTGGGTGAAGTTGGCGAACAACCACTTTTACAGGGACTTTTGACCCCTTTAGAGGCTGAATTTGGTGTTAAGTCCTTAATGAAAGTTGTAGAGCATTCTGTGATCTTTCTATCTCTACTAAGATTGTAAAATTTGGAGTTTTGAGCCAAAAGTTATAAGTGTTAGAAGTTTGAAGGTCGGATTAGGTGCCAGCCGACCGATCGACCTCTGATGGCCGATCGATCGATCGACCTCTGATGGTCGATCGACCGAGCGAGCTCTGGTCGACCGATCTTTGAGGGTCGATCGACCTCTGATGACCAACCTCCCTCTGAAGGCCGACCGATCTTTGATGGTCTACCGACCCCTGATGACCGAGCGATTGCGCACGCCCGATCGACCGAGCGCCTCGCGTAGACGCACCACCCTGCCAATATGTTCGATCGACCGAGCACCTCGCATAGGCACACTGCTCTTCCCATATTTGTTTAGTTTTGGCCGACCAACCTCTCTCCACTATGTTGGCCATAACTTTTTCGTCTGTCATCCGATCGATCTGATTGTTGAAGCGTTGGATTCTAATGAAATCCTGCTATCTCTCCATACCAAACATATGGTTTTTGAGATTTATTTGAGGAAGACCGATGGGATTAAAGTGAGATGACCGATTGAAAGAGTTTGAGCTGGATATTTTTCTTAATATGGGTCAGTAATTTGGAGATATCTTGGAGAGCTCCTAACGATCTAACAATATGGGGCTACTAATGTTCTGAAGATGGTCAGACTCCAATTTAGCCCCTAAGACGTTCAATTTTTGGAGTGAAGTTGGGTGACCGTTCGGTGGTAAAAATGCATGAAGGGTAAAATTGGCAGACCACTTAAGGTCTTGAGTCATAAGGCTTACATGTAAGGGTAAATGGGACATTTGGCACTCATTAATGGCATTTTGGTAAAATAGTGAAGTGGGGTTTTGTTTAAATAGTAAGAGCAGAGAGTGATGAACGACACTTAGAAAATAACAGAAGAGAAATAATAGAGAGCAGAATGAGAAATTTCGGTGGGTGGAAAGAAAGGAGAAGAAGAAAAGCAAAGCTACGTCTTGATTTTCTAAGCCCTTCTAGAGTGATTTTTATGGTGATCCATGAAAGAAAAAGGTAGAGGAAGATGAGAGCTTCCTTTAGAGCCAAGAAATTTTCGAATTTGCTAAAGGAGGAAGGTAAGGACAAATTTTGAATTGTTAAATTTTGAATGAAATTTGGTTTAAATATGTTGAGAATTGTATGGGATTGAGTTTTCTAAGATCAATTGTGGTAATTGCATGGTATAAATTGTTCAATTTCGGATTTCCTTGAATTAGGGATTTTGTCTTGGATGAGGAAGAAAGTGTTTATAATTTGAAAATGTTGCTAGAATTGGGTTGGAATGATTGAAAAATGGTTATGTGATTTTTGATTATGCTGTGAATTTGAAATTTGGAAATTGAGAATGAATAGGGTATTGCACAAATTGTGATTGTGCAGGTTAAACATCTGCATAAAGGCACATCTGGAACTTGGAAGAAATTGCTAATTTGGAGCGTACTGTGAGTAGACCAAGATGGTCTCCTTTCTTTAATTGTTCTGTTTCCTAAAATTGTATTGATTGATTACTAAATATGCATAAAAAGGGTGATGAATTGTGTTTTGATTGTGGATTCCGGACAAAAGGTCCGATGACTGTGTATTGGGGGGTTGGAATGTTGAAGTGCTACTTGAATGTGAATTGGATGACCTATGTTCATTTAAAGTGATTGACAAGTGTGTTTTTGGATGTGCATTATATGATTGTTAAATGCCAGACCACGGTCCGATGACATATGTGATTGTTAATTGTGTATTTGGACATGAATGAAATTGTGTAATGCTTTACTTTAATGTGAAATGCCGGACCACGGTCCGATGACAATTGTGATTGTTAATTGTGTATTTGTACATGAATGAAATTGTGTAATGCTTCACTTTAATGTGGAATGTCGGACCACGGTCCAATGACATATATGATTGTTAATTGTGTATTTGGACATGAATGAAATTGTGTAATGCTTCACTTTAATGTGGAATGTCGGACCACGGTCCGATGACATATGTGATTGTTAATTGTGTATTTGGACATGAATGAAATTGTGAAATGCTTCACTTAAATGTGGAATGCTGGACCACGGTCCGATGACATATGTGATTGTTAATTGTGTATTTGGACCTGAATGAAATTATGAAATGCTTCACTTTAATGTGGAATGTCGGACACGGTCCGATGATTGTGATATTGATTTGAATATTGAAATGCTATTAACTGTCAAGTGGATGAATGATGTGTAAATATGTAATTGGTAAAAGTATACTTAGTTATAAATGAAATTGTGAAATGCTCCACTTTAATGTGGATTGCTGGACTAAGATCCGATGTTATGAGAAAGTGATTGAATAGGATAGGTAATTGTGAGTGATGCATTCCATTGCATGAATGCATGAAACAAAATAGTAGTTATGACCCGAGTAGCCACCGATAAGAGCTACAAGCTCAACTTTCAATTAGCCCAACATGGGACGGTTATCAATAAGCCCTACATATGACAGTTATCAATGAGCCCTACATGGGACAGTTATCAATGAGCCCTACATGGGACAGTCATCAATGAGCCCTACATGGGACAGTTATTAATGAGCCCTTTATGGGACAGTACAGGCACTCGGTCATAACAAAATCACAAATGAAAAGTTAGTTTCATATGCACTGCATATGCATGACATAAATGATTGACTGATAGTGAATTTGAAATATCATGAAATTGTGCAATTGATATGGGAAATGACAAGTAAAATGATATGAATAAAATAAGTGGAATGATTGATCTAGTGTACGTGAATGAAATGATATGAATTGTTTATGTTATGTGTTATATGGCTGGGTGAGCCATCGATGATGGTCACTTGTTGAGTTCGCAAAACTCACCCAAATTTTGCAATTATTTTTCAGGATCAGAAGTAGGAGTATATTTGCAGGATTCAAGTGAAGGATAGAGGTCGGGATTAGTTCGTGTCTGCATTGCATGTTTTAGATTTGTAATGAATTGTATAATCGTATTTTTGGATTTGGGGAAATGGGCCCGAGTGGCTATTGAAATTTGTGTTTAATGAAATTGTGTCTGATTGAATAAGGACCCAATTGGGTATTGATTTCCGCATTTTAGTAAATGAAAACAAAAATAGGTAGCGATTATCAATCGAGTTTAGTACCACGCCAGCCTCGTGGGGCACGGACTCGGATATCACAACGATATCAGGTTCGGGTCATTGCAGGAGTGGGGTGTTACACTATTGCCTTGCAATCTTTAGGCATAATCTACTAACTCATTGTCCAGTTCATTCATATCTATTCCTAGGGTTAAACATGTTTCTAAAGCATCGTTATGCATCAATCCAGGAATAGATTCAAATGTAAGAGAGTTAATCACATCTATCATATAAGTGACTTCATCGAAAGAGGGACCCCTTAATACCTTGAAAATGTTAAATACCTCTTTCTCATCACCCACTCTCAATGTGAACTTACCATCTAGAACATCAATCAATGCTCTACCAGTGGCTAAGAATGGTCTTCCTAAAATGATAAGAACCTACATATCAAACTCCATTTCAAGCACAACAAAATTGGCTAGGATGATAAGCTTACCAACTTTCACCAATAAGTCCTCAACTATACCAATGGGGTATCAGATTGATCTATCAGCAAGCTGCAATGAAATTATAGTTGGTTTGAGTTCACCAATTCCCAACCTATTATAGAGAGATAAGGGAATAAGATTAATGCTAGCACCTAAGTCACATAAACATTGAAAAACATTAGATTCACCAAAGTGACAAGGTATAGTGAAACTCCCTAGATCCTTTAACTTAGGGGGTAGTTTATTTTGTAAAATAAAACTACACTCCTTAGTTAAGGCTAACATAGTAAAATTATCAAACTTCTTCTTGTTGGAGATGATTTCCTTCTAAAACTTGTTGTATGCAGGCATCTCAGCAAGAGCTTTAGTGAACGGGATATTGATTTGAATCTTCTTGAAAAGGTCAAGAAATTTCTGAAACTTAGAATCTTCATACTTCTTCTTGAACCTTTAAGGATATGGTATGGGCGGTACAAAAGAGAAGTTTGAACTCACTGAAGGTTCTTTCTTTCATGTTGTCTCTTTTGGTTCTTCTCCTTCACTCAAATTCTCACCTTCTATCTCTTTAGCTACCTTCTCTTTAGGAACTACACCTTCTACCACCTTACCACTTCTTAAAACAACTACCATACAATCTTATTTTGGGTTCACTTAGGTATTGCTAGGCAGTTTCCCTTTACCTCTATCACTTACCTCCTTTGCCACTTGACTGATTTGTTGTTCCAAATTTCTAATGGTAGCTTGGTTAGATTGAATATTCTTCTCCATTCTATTCATCACCTGAGAGTTAGCTTGGGCACTTTGATCCATCTTGCTCATCAGTTGATTAAACATATCCTCAAGCCGATCTACCTTTTTCTCCTATAGGGTAGGGAATTGTTGTGGTCCAGAAGATAAAGGGGATGGATACTATTATTTTAAGGGTGCTTGGAATCCTGGTGGTCCAATTGGTTTTGTAGCTCCTTGATTTTTGCATGAAAAGTTCGGATGGAATTTCTAGCTTTTGTTGTAAGTCTTTGAGAAAGGATCAAACCTCTAACCTTGTCTACCATTGTTCATATAGTTCACCTCTTCCTCTGTCAATGTTGCCTCGATGTTCATACAACCAGCTGCTGTATACCCAAATCTACCACAACGAGTATAAGGATCCCTACTAGACTTGTTGTCATTCACTAACAAATTCAACTTTTTATTAATCTCGGTAACTTGGTAGGCCATGTCAGATTTGGAACCCACTTTATTCAGAGCAATAGCTTGCTCCTAGTCACCTTACAAAGTGAATTCTCTACAACTTTCTTGAAAATATTTCACAATTCTTGGGAACTCAGGTCACTAATATTCCCCCTGCATTCAAATCCACCAGAGTTTGGTTATAATCAGTAAGACCATAATAAAATAATTAAGTTAACGAGTACATGTCAAATCCATGGTGAGGACATTGGTTAAGGAGATCATTGAACCGTTCCCAAGCTTTATGAAAAATTTCTCCATCTTTCTACGAGAACCAATGTAATACTTTCCAGATTTCAAGAGTTTTGTGAGCTGGGTAACACTTCATCATACATGTCTCCATTACCTTTTCCTAAGTATCTATGGAATCTACCTCCAAACTCAATAGCCAATTTCTTGCTAAACCTTTCATGCAATGGGAGAGTTTGAACTGTCGCATAGAAATCTCTCATGAAGGCTAGCGCATCTTCATTAGGCATCCCATTAAATTGTGGCAGCATAGATAAATGAATCTGCTATAGCTCATAATTCCGTACTGCTGTAGTTAATCGAATGCAAGAGGGATTCCCAACAATAAATGGCATCTGATAATCTAGAATTCTTTTTACCGCAAGGTTAACCACAATCGGATTAGCTTGATTTCCCTCATGAAATTGCTCATTCCCCATATCTTATTATTCATGTAGATCCAAAATTAGGTTATTGTTTGCTATCTCTCTTCTTCTTTGGGCGTTGTTCCTTCAACAAGTCCGTTCAATTTTAGGGTTCAATTCAACAAACGGATCGTTAGTCACACTTCTTGAATGCCTTAAGTGCATATAGTTCCTGAAATCGAATAAAGATCACGGATTCGAAGTTAAATGATGCAAGAAAACTCAAAATGATAATTATATAAATCAAAATAATAACTATAATTAATGGCAACAAATATAAACTAGTCCCTGATAACGACACCAAAAACTTGGTCTATAAAACCTGTAAGTGTAGAGAATTGTTCCTAGTACTTACACATCAAGTATTCTACGGTCATTTCCCACAAGGACTAAAATATTTAATCCAGAATTAACTCTAATTACTTGACCAAAATTGACAGTAAACTTAAAAGATGATTGGATTTTGATAGATAGTAAATTGTAAATATTGAAAAATCGCAATTAAGTATAAATTGATGAATTAAAACTAAGGCTTGGGGTTCACCAACTTAAAAGATTGATTAATACAATAAGAAATTGATTGAATGTTAGGTTATGAAAACAATTGCACAACTTTACTCATACCCTCTCTCAAGGCATACAAGAGCATTTATTTAGTTGATTACCATCTCTCAATATGCAAAATAACAAGTTAAATCCATGAAAAGCAAGCAAACATTGGTTATCACTCTAGCTTAGGATATCTCTATCTCTAAGTCTAATGTGTTTAACTTCCTAGTGCATAAACCAAACTTCACCTCTCAGTCCATCATATGTTCCTAAGATTGCATCTATGGAGATCAGGCATAAAAACAACGGTGAAATGCAGGAGAGATAATTATAAACCAAGAACTTTCATTCAACACTAATCAATCCATAAAATACAAATCAATCCTCCAAATAAGCTACATCCCTCACCCTAAATGAGGTTTAGTTCCAGAACATGATACTAAAAGCCATACATATAAAGATGCTTAACATTTAAGAAAGAGTAGAGAGTGAATGTGGGAAGAACACAAGACAAGGATGCTTCCGATCCATGATGCCAATCCCCAAAACTTCCTATCTGCCTCTTATTTCTTCCTCCTTAAATGGTAACCT
>JANIHY010000008.1:36089339-36101742 GCA_027479065.1 Erythroxylum brevipes | reverse complement strand
AATCCCAATTTCGGTACTTTAAGCTCAATCCTATCTCTTTGTTCAATTGATCACCAATAAATGATCCATTCCTAAAAATTCAGTCAATTTTCCTCAATTCGAATCCCCTATAGCAATTTCCTATTTATCGGGTCGAAACCTCAATTGCAATTCCCAATCAAAACTCCAATAGTCTCAATTTGACATTTAGGTCACACTATGAACCATAACTGACCTTAATCCCTATAATTCATTACCAATTAAATCAATTCTAACTCCCATAATTATCCTCAATTGTAGACCTTGTTCCCTAGTCCGTAACGAATCTGGAATCACCTCAATCGGAGGTCTACGCCATGAATTATGCCCAATTAAGTAAAATTCAATCCAATAAAACAGTCCCTTCGTCGCGGCCTTACGTCTCTCGCCGCGGCGCAGAAAGGTGAACAACACGCCCTTGGCACGCCACGAGACGAAGAGGCACGTCGCGGCGAGATACATATATAACTCTCGCCGTGGCGTCCCACGCAAGCTCGCCGTTGGATGATAGGTTGTTCCTCGTCTGTGTTGCTTGCCATTCCAGTAGAGTTGTTCTGGCTTGACCGATAATGAAGGATTTGTCATGAAGCTTATGTTGCCACACACATTCATTACGGTGAGTCCATAAACTCCAAATAATCATAAACAACTCCTCCTTCTGTGCATTTGTGAAACTAGCCATAACCAAAGCAAGCCAATCATGTAATGATGTAGTAGAGGTCCAATTCACCAAAGACACATTCCAGTTCACATAAGATAATGACCAAATAGATTGAAACTCACAGTGATATAATAGATGTTAGTCAGTTTCTGTTGCTATACCGCATATAGGACAAGTGTTAGTTAAGTCGATGTGTCTCCTTTTTAAGTTTGCTGAACATGGAAGAATATTCCTTAAAAGACGCCAGATAAGGAATTTCACTTTGCCTGGAACATGAACCAGAAAAAATTTTTCCCATGGAAAGTCTGTGACAATGAATTCTGTGTTAACACTGTCCATACCAATTTTATAGCCTTCTTTTACTTGGTATTCTCCCTTGTTGTTTAAGGTCCATATCCAATCATCCTTGATCCTTGAGAAACCTAAAGGAATCTGTAAAATAAGATCTGCATCTCTTGTAGTGAAAGAGTTTCTGATCAATTCTTCATTCCATCTATGATTTACTATGAGATCAACTACATTATTGAGGTTTAAGCGTTCCATAAAGTTTGTCTGAATATGTGGGTCCCTGTCATCAATTAACCAGGGATCTCTCCTTATATGAATGTTTTGCCCGTCTCCAACATGTCTTCTACATCCCTGAATTAGAATTGGTCTTGCCTGACATATACTTCTCCATATTTGGCTTGGACCGTTTCCTATAATTGCTGTAAAGAAATCAGCATTGGGGAAATATCTGGCTTTCAAAATCTTTGCAACAATAGAATTCGGGTATTTAAGCAACCTCCATCCTTGCTTTGCCAATAGAGCAAGGTTAAATTGTCTCAATTCCCGATATCCTAATCCCCCATGAATTTTTGGGATCGCCATCCACTTCCACCGCAACCATCTTATACCATTAGTCTCCCTTCCTCTATTGTGCCAGAAGAATCCATTCATCAAATTTTCCAGATCCCTGCGAGTATCTAATGGTAACAAAAAAAGGGACATGATGTAATTCGACATAGCTTGTGACACATTTCTTAACAATATATCTTTACCGGCTTTTGACAGCACTTTAGCTTTCCAACCATGTAATCTCTTCGTCAACTTCTCCACCATATAATGAAACACATGCCTTTTATCTCTACCAATAACAGACGGCATTCCCAAGTAGTTATTATGACTAGCAATCTCCTCAACCCCTAAAATTTGACAAATCGAATGTCTCATTGTATGTTTAGTATTAGGGGTAAAAGAAACACTTGATTTAGAGAGGTTAATTTGTTGCCCCGATGCTGTCTCATACAGTCTTAAGATATTCTTCAATTGTAAAGCGTCCTCCCGTGTAGCTTGAGTGAAGAATATAACATCATCCGCAAAAAATAGATGAGACATTGGGGTGGCCTCTCTTGCAACTAAAGCCCCATGAATGTGACCTTGTGCCTAAAATTTAGCCAAACTAGTAGATAATCCTTTCGCACAAAAGATAAATAAATATGGAGACAATGGATCTCCTTGTTGTAAGCCCCTATTAGGAATTAATGGACTGCGTTCTTCATTACCTCGAACAAAATAATAAGAGACCGATGTAACTACCATCATATTCTTTATAACCCATACTTTATCAAATCCCATTTTTAGCATAATCAACCGCAGATATTCCCATTCTATTCGATCATAAGCTTTACCCATATCAATTTTGAGAGCAAAGGACCCAATTTGCCCTGAGTTTTCCTTTTAAGGGAATGAAATAGTTCATATGCCACTATAATATTATCTGTGATTAAACGATTAGGAATAAAAGCACTTTGTGAATCAAACATGATCTAAGGTAGAACCTGTTTTAATCTGTTGGCGAGTACTTTATAGACAATTCTATCTATGACATTGCTCAAGGAGATGGGTCGTAGATCAACTACTGTTTCTGGTGTCTTCTTTTTAAGGATAAGTATAACATTCGTTCTATTCGTACCAGGCATGAGGGCATCTCTATTTAAACTTACATTCTTGAGCAATGTCCCTTCCAATTATTGTAAGATTATTTTATATCCCATGTAATTTATTGCATTGAGTCCTATGAAACGCACCCAAGATAATGGTTATTGGGTATTACCGACTGGGTCTTAATTGGGTCCCAGACCCTTTTCCTCTCTCTTCTACTTACCAAAGGACATGTCCATTTGAGATGCTATATAAGTTGTAACAACTTATTTCATCATAACGATTCCAAAAATAATTCTGAACCATTGAGGAATTCTCTGAAGGAAGAAGACGAGAGGAAATAAATCAGCATCTTGCAAAACCGACAATAAGCAATATGGATACGGGTACGCAATAACGAATCGATCCTATAATAGTTTTACACCCTTTCCTATTTTTTAGGGTTGGAAATTCACAGAAGCAACAAAAGTATCTTTGTGAATCCACACAAGTATCTTAGCAACATAATTCAAGTGGCTAGCTTACAAAATTCAACTCTAGTCGATACATCGATGGAAGTCAATATTAAATATCATAAAGATGAAGGTGACCTTCTATCAGGCCCTACATTATAGCAATGCTTAGTTGGGGGTTTAGTTTACTTGACAATCATTAGGCCAAATATATCATTTGCAGTCAACTTGACGAGTCAGTTGATGGCTTCTCCATGTCATTTACATTTGGCAACTATTAAGTGAATTATTCATAATCTTCTGGGTACCTCCAATCGTGGCCTCTTTTTTCCATCTAGCTGATCACCTTAACTTGTAGCTTAAAGTAACGCTGATTGGGTTGGTTGTCCTAATACGCAATGTTCTGCTACTAGATGGTGTGTATATTTGGGTGATGCATTGATCTCTTGGAAATGTAAGAAACAAGAACGTGTTTCCAAATCCTCAACTAAAACAGAATATTGTGCAATGTCTGTAACATATTCTAAAATTACTTGGTTACATGGTTTACTTTCTAAATTGGGTTACTCACAATCTAATCCTACTGCACTACATGCTAACAACACCAATGCTATTCAAATTATAAAAAATCTAGTCTGTCATAAATGTACCAAGCATATTGTGGTTGATTGTCATTCAATTCGAGAAGCATTCGATAATGGTGTTATTACTCTTCCTTACATATCGACAGATCAACAAATTGCTAACATCCTCATAAAGCCTCTCTCTCTTACTCGACATCAATTTTTTGTAAACAAATTGACGATGCTTGACTCACCAGCATCAATTTGAGAAAGGGGGTCGATGATAACCATCTAGATATAGTCAACTGTAACTTTCATTTTATCGTTGTCATATATTATGTAAATATATACCTTTTTTAGAATAGAACCTATTGTAATTACGGGATATGATTGGTTGTCCTTGAGGCATATAATATATTGTAACAACTCTATTTAATCAAGAGAAAGCTTAGAGTATGGGCATTCAAACTTTTACACAAAAGTTCTATCTTGTTAGACTAGAGATGTGGTATATAATCTCTTCTATTAGACATAATTGAATACTTCCAACTATTCAAGCCTGTAACTCTTTTCAATTTAGTCTATCCATATTTTTTCGCTTATTATCTCACAATCCTTTCATCAAGTCTTGTTATGACAACAAATTCTTCACTCTCCATCACCACATTCTGAAATTTTCAATTATTTTGAACATTATCACTTCAAATCATTCAAGTTAAGTCATTATTGTCTTAACTATGCATTGATATCACTTGTTGAGAATTTCCGATCTAATAAGGATACATCTGTATAAAACAAATAAATAAACAAGAAATTTTTTAACAAGATTTGACTAATTGAGTGTGCTTACATCTTTGAGAGTCAAAAATTATTGATTTTACTATATTGGTTAATAACTCAATTCACAAGTAATATTAATTTCCTATATATATATACACACACATTAGCACACACTAGATTTAATTAATATAAACTTTAATTGGTGCATTTCAACACAACTTGCCTCTTTACCAAATTTAACCTAATTTGATCATAATTCTAAGAAGTCTTAGAATAATTCTAAAGTTTGTAACCAATCAAATATGTTTTTTCAACTAAGATTGTATGATCATGTCCTAGACCTTGAATTTCACCGTCTTTTTCTAAAACATTACAGGGCGCTAACACTCAAACCGTGGATCCTCCTACTTCTCTACATATGTGACCTGAGATACGGTCATATACCAGACCGTAAGTCTTACTTTTTTTCTCTGTACATAAGACACGGTCTATAATATAGTTGTGTCCTAGAATGTATTTTCCTTCAAAAACACATTTGTCACATCAACAAACCCGTATTTTCAACTTGTATCTTGACATCTGATTTTCAAAAAAGAACATGTCTTGAGCTACTTTCCTGTTTCAGCTTGTGTTCACTCAAAAAACATTCAAAAATGGTTCTTTCCTTTCTAAAAACTTCAAAAGTATATGTTCATATATTTGAGGCATACAAAACTATGTTTAATCCTGAACTACAATCAAGCCACAGCACTTAAAGTATAAATTTACCCAAGAAATATACCATCCTATCACAACACCATGGCAACGCAGGGATTCTTATTTTATCATGCCATTATTCGTACGATATTTGCATTAAGCGTACTAGCTAGCAAAAGATTACCATTGTCTCCACAGTTTACTCGTATAACCATTTATGTGTTTATGGGTTTAACATGGAGGTCTGAAGGATCCAGTTGGGAGTTACCTGATATTGTAGGAGTAAGCACTCCATCGCCAATTGCCATACATGTTCCAAAAAGAACAAAAATCAAGAGACTTTTGCCAAGACTTGGGTGTTTCTCAAAGAATGACTTGAGTGCGTTACTCTCCCATGTGTCTGGAGATACTTCTGGGGCACAGGTTGATAATTTCTCATCCGTGGCTTGTTGATTTGGCAGAATGCTTAGTTTTGCATGTCGACAAAGAAGAGAATACAATGCAAAAGTACCGCCTGCAATAACAATGACAAGTTGACGACAATAAGCTGTCTTTCTTCGTGTCCAAATGTGCAGGCACAAACTTGAATTTCATGAACTCCTAATTCTAAAAATGAAAACTGCCTGACAGCAAATATTGACTGGAAAAGCAACCTTATATATGGAACAACAATTAAGCTGTCTGATCGAACTATGTAAGAAGGGTAACAATGGTTTTCAAAGGATTTTAAGAGAGAAGAGAAAGGAAATATGGTGTAAGTGATGGTGTAGAAAAGTGCATGAATGCCTCCAACATAACTTTCTGTTTCCTTCTCTGGTAAATCTCATCATATTTCTAGTTGTTTGTCAAAATAATGCAACAATCCGAAGGAAAAGGTCAGTATTATTCCAAATGTTCTGCACTGCAACTTTCTCACAAGATCAATAAATTGGATAAATAGGATGCTCTACCTTCACCATTGTCATCAGCCGACATCACAATGAATACGTATTTGAAGAGCGCGATTAGAGTAAATGTCCAAAAGATAAAGGAAAGAACCCCATATATTTCCTCATGGTCCTCATGAACGCTTAGCTTTCCGGAGAAGGTGGTCTTGTAAACATAGAGAGGTGATGTACTAAGGTCCCCGTAAACAACTCCAAGACTTTGGTAAGCTAATGTAACTACAGTTGAGAAAGGTATCTTCTTCGACTGCTGATTGAAAAAAGAGAAGCGCATAAATATAAATGACAAGAAGGGAGAAAAAGGAGGAGAAATGACTAGCTTTATGCATATTCATGGTCATTGAGGAGATGAATGACTTCTCACCATTCACATTCACCAAATCCTGCCACAATTAAGCTTAAAATATGAATGAATAAGATGAGTAATTTCTAATGGCATTTTCGTTCTAATAAGCTTAGACCAGCGTCTGGTTCAAGTAAACATAAAGATTAATTCCACACCCCTGACTCGCAACTGGATTCAGCATCTGAATTGCCTTCGGTGAGGCAGGTGT
Organism: Erythroxylum brevipes; assembly: GCA_027479065.1. NCBI lineage: Eukaryota > Viridiplantae > Streptophyta > Magnoliopsida > Malpighiales > Erythroxylaceae > Erythroxylum > Erythroxylum brevipes. Next base: position 36,095,151 of record JANIHY010000008.1, on the reverse strand, counting down.
TCTTCTAAGACTCGAGTTTTCTCTTTTTCCTTTTTTTTTATCAGTTAACAGCAAAATAGGCAAGGATAGAAGCTGACAAATAATGGAGCATTGAAATAAACAGGTAAAAATTCTCAAATCACTGAGTCATGTTAGGAGAAAGCAGAGGCCGTCATTGACTAATTGATTCTGTTTCTTGCTTGTTAATGAATTATTAGCGCCTCACCTATGGTGTACCAGAGAAAAACTCAATACAAATTTCCTTGAAGCCAAATAATATCAGAAATTCATTTTCTTTCGCAACTTTTTAATGGCGGAGCGCATATGTATGACAGAAACAACTTCCTAATGTCGCCGTTAGTATATCTGAAACAAATTGCTAGGAAAATGCAGGCATTCATTCTACTAAGAATATTAAAATGCAAGCTTCCACGAAATGGCTTGCAATCTAGCACAAGCTTTACGTTATAAGAATGAAGAATGGCACAACAAGACTGTTAACAGTTGTCTCAAGTGCCCGAAAATGGAGAGTTTTAGTAAAAAGGTACCTGTGGGATGGTTCCTTGTTCTGAACATTCCTCTGAAGGGTTCATGTCTCTATGTCTGTGAGTGAAGAAATGGGCAGAGTCTGAATACTAGAACGGAGAGAGAGATAGAGGCTAGTAGTGAAGAGGTAAGTGTTGGTTGTATTGTAAGTGTGTGTAGTGCTGCCTGGAAGTTGCACAATGCATTCAATGCTGCCTTATGCTTTATCTATCTTCAGCTTTTCACATTGACTAAAAACAAACGACATATATGACAATATAGCTTGTGGATGTGTAGATAAGACTTAAAAGAGGGTCGCACCCTGGAATGTAATTGCTATGTTTTAATGGAAATTGAAAGGATCATTTATCTCACATTTGGAACATCTTTGTTCCAACTTTTTTACTTCCCTCTCTTTCTCTCTTCCTTTAAAGTAAAAAGAGAAAGGCACAAGTATCTCTTGCTAGAAGAAATGACCAAAACTCAATGTCTATTAGCTATTGTTAGGTTGCAAAAGTGACTGCTAACAACACTTCTTTATCCTTTACATCTAACAAACATCTTCTCTTTGGTATGATATCCTTGAGTTACAAAAACTGAAACATTTTCACAAATACCTGTCAATTGGGGCTGAGTTTTTCTTTTTCTTCTATAAAGCAAATTTTGTCCTACAAAATACATTACAGGAAAAGGCCAAATCCTTTCCTGCCATTCAACCTGTTGCCTAAAGTTAAATTTGACTGAGTCCTACAATGAAACAAATTAAGCTTGCTTTTGTCAGTGCTGAACATCCTGACCTGACCTACACTCTATCAGCACCCTCTGTCTTGTCATGAAATTCTCATGGAGACGTAAGTAATACATACCCATTCCATTATTCTTTCTAGCAGGTAAAAGTTTGGATGAAACACATTAGAAAAACCTCCAATTAATATTGTACGCTTTAACTAAATATAGTCATATATGTCACTAAGTTGCCAAAGACTTGCAAAATGAATCAAAATTTTCATGTCCATTCACTTTAAAGTGTCATTAAATATTTTATTGGCAAATTAAGATAATGGATCAAATGCTATTAATTTCTGAATTTAATTGTTTAAGAATGCAACAAAAGTTAAGAATTTATTGAAATGAGTATGTGTAAACATGATTAACAAAGCAAGAGTCTGCTACTAATGATCTGAAGAGTTTGCACGAATTGGCAACATCAAATGCCTGCAATTCTTGAGGAAGAAATTCTAACTTGGAAAACTATTACCAACACAGTCGATGTGACAAACATTAGCTAAAGCTCATCAAGAGACGCTCAAAACTTATGCTTTATCCATAATATCATAGTCAAAACCAAAGTATTGTGGGTTAGGAAGTTTCAGCCTGTTGAAAAACAACATTTTTTTTTTTTTTGATTACAAGAGGAAAACTAACTACAAAACACTGAGTTAAATCCCTGGGGTACATGGCACCCTGTGCATCCCGATGGATGATCTCTTGAACTCCAAAGAGGACTCGTGTAAGATAAAAAGGCCTGAGTTGCACATCCTAGCGAGTCGACTCAGGCTATCTGCACACTAGTTGTCTTCCCTGAAGACATGCTGCACCCAAACTGTCCATTCCCGGCGCAAGAGCTCTGGATACCTGTCACCAAAACCGAAAGTTCAGTCAAAAAAACAACTTTGAGTCTTTGAGCTTTTGAGCTTGTACGCTTGGCCTAACAGCATCAGGTCATCTCGGGAGATATTGCTATCCTACGTACGTCTTTGGCTGACTTTTGGGAACAGATCATGTGGTCCTCCTACCCAGTTCCCTCCTTTCCCTGTGATCTCAACCATCCAATGCAATACTTGTACGTTTTGTTATAAATCAAATAACTTAACAGCAATAATGTTTTATTTATGATGTTTTCCCCACAATCCAAAACGACAATTTTTATCTTCATTTTTTTAACTCTTTCCACTTTGAATATCGTAGCTGTCTTGTTCATTATTGTAGCTCCCTCTTTCTGAACGTCAACTCCAATTGTTACTCTCTTTTTTAATAACCTTGTCTACAAATTAACATAAATAATGTAAAGAGAGTAGGAAAACGAGATTGTAATTTTATAACAAAATAAACCACTTGTCTAGAGATATTATTTGCTTTGGGTTACCCATCAAGCCAAGACTCTTACGGTTTTACTCTTACTGTACCTGAAAAAATACATCTATAAGGAAGAGATATTTGTATCCTTATAAGACGTACTTCGTTCTCCTCTTCAACCGATATGAGATCTCACTATCCACCTCCCTTAGAGCCCAACATCTTCAATGGTACAATGGGTCAGAAACCAGCTTTGATACTATTTGTAACAGCCCAGACTATTTGCCCACAGATGTTGTCCACTTTAGGTTGCTCATCGGGCCAAGGCGTTACAGTTTTGCTCTTCTTACGCCTAGAAAACGTGTCTATAAGGAAGAAATTTCCGTACATTTATAAAGCGGATTTCTATCTTCTCCCTAATTGATGATATAGTAATTAACAATTGTGTCAAATTTAGAAGGTTATCTGCTAGAAATTGAAGAAGGTGGTTAAGACAAATTTGTTATTAATTATTGGATCTTTATTAGACTTAGTTAACTATCTAATATTGCTATATCATCAATAAGTAGTTACTGAAAAACATATAAATTACAATTTATGTTAAATAACAAACCTCAAATCTATTTTGATTGGAAGGAAGTGGACCAAATTTATAGCTTCTTTTATTATGACCACATTTGCCATATTTACCATATATTTGGAATTGTCTCTTTTATGATAGCTATAAGGATTCTTCACTAGCTTTAGTTCATCTTTATCTTTTCACCTAATCTTCTTAGGCCTACAAGGCTTAACTCTTTCTAAAGGTGGATATATGTCTTCATAGGTTCTTGGTAGCCAAAATTTTTCCCTTCAAATTGGTTTCAAGAAATCCTCAGTAAACTTCCATAAACCTCCCTCTATGATAACAGGAATCCACTTATGCCTCTTGTTATTGTTTGACACAGAAATGATAGTAATTTCATGAGTATAAGGATACTCATAGAGTTCCTATGCTTTAGAATTGCAAGTCTACTCCCTCCCCATTTGGACAATATGCATGTCATCTCCATTAGCCAAGTCATATTTCTTGTCCTCATTACAAATAACTCTCCATATCATTACACTTAATTTATTCTTATTCAATTTTTTATCACCTCAAATTTTATGTTCCCCTTTCATCTCTTAGCTTGCTCTTTAAAGTCAGAATGCCTCTTCATTAACATGGTTTTAATAGTCTCTAACATGCTAATGGTAGGGTGACCTCTAGACACCAAGATCCAAGAGTTAAATGTCTCACTCATTTTGTTGTCTACAATAAACATTTAGACTCAATGCTTTAGAAAGCCCTACATTATATTTCATTCAATATTTAAGTAATTCATGTACCCAATTTGGTATAATTTGATAAGCCTGTCATCAATTTTTTATGGGAATATTTTTCAGACACAATTTCAGGATGCTTTCTTAAGTTCTTTTCCCTTCAATTGCAAGTCTACTCCCTCCCCAATTGGACAAAATGTATGTCATCTCCATTAGCCAATTCATATTTCTTGTCCTCATTACAAATAACTCTCCATGTCATTGCACTTAATTTATTCTTATTCAATTTTTTCATCACCTCAAATTTTATGTTCCTTTTCATCTCTTAGTTTGCTCTTTAAAGTTAGAATGCCTCTTCATTAACATGGTTTTAATAGTCTCTAACATGCTAATGGTAGGGTGATCTCTGGACACCAAGATCTAAGAGTTGAATGTCTCACTCATTTTGATGTCTACAATAAACATTTAGACTCAACGCTTTAGAAAACCCTATATTATATTTCATTCAATATTTAAGTAATTCTCGTAAACAATTTGGTATAATTTGATGAGCTTGTCATCAAATTCTTATGGGAATATTTCTCAGGCACAATTTCAGGATGCTTTCCTAAGATCTTTTCCTTTCCAATTTCCCATCTCGTTATGATATATATGCCTTGCACATATCCTAGTAGAAGGCAATACATCATTCTTAGCTTGCATAAGTCCCTGAAAATTAAGAACAACCAATTAAAAGCGTTCATACGTGTGAATGTGTATAAATAACTTTTAGTAGGATGAATTTCCTTTTACATATCAAAAATCATTATTATTGCTTTACCATCTCTAAGCTCTAATTTAATAGATAATTGTTTTATAAATTATGTTTGATTCTTAGTATTCCCCACCTCAATTACTACCCATGTAATTGGAAAAATGTCTCAGCAGCCATCAACTCCTATGGTACTTAGAAGATGTCCATGATACTTTGTTTTTGAAAAACATCCATCCATACCAATTATAGGTAACAACTTCTTCCACCCCTTCTTCATTGCATTAAAACAAGCACACGTTCTCTTGAATTCTAATTTATCTTCATCCCTTCTAAGTTGAAATTCGACCAACTTGGATCATTTCCCCTTCTAGGTTGAAACTCGATCAATTTGGGTCATTTCTTTCAACTTAAAGGATAATCATAAATCTTCTCATATTCGTTATGCTACTCTTTTACTTTTTCTTTAAGAACTTTCTTCCTTTCATACTTGCACATGCTTGAATTGATAGGTAAATGTAATTTCTCCTTATATTCTTTGACCATTTTCTTGATTTTAATGCTTGGCTTCTTTAGGATTTTTCCCTTGAAGTGTCCTATGATAAAATTAGAGGTAACTAGCCTTAACTTGTTTGTTAGATTACATATATGCTCTGGATCGTAAGTTTTAAATTTTAAGCAATTATATTTATATCAAATGAAGCATACAACTCAAATGGATAGCCATCGGTGTAGTCAATCTTATCATTTTTTTTTCTTAGTTTTGCTTAATACTCAAGTTAAATCCTACTGTTGCTGTATAATCAACAACTACTTCCTTAAATATTTAACGCTATCAAACACTATCATTAACATCCATTCACTTACAACAACTCTAAGAACATGTTTATTAATTTCACTGGGTCACCTTAAAGTAGTATTTGATTCTTCAACATGGGGATGTTCATCACTGGCTAAGGAACTCCAAGGATCAAAGGAATCAATATACATTGTGTTATGACCTACATCAGCATTGATGTTGAAATTTGAATTAGATTTATTGTAAGTGTAAGTCGACTTGTATATGTGCTAAGTCGACTTATGCATTGTAAGAGTGTTAGAATAGTGCCCTAAAGACAATCCCCTTTAGCGCGTTTTGTACAAAGATGTTTGTATGAATAAAGAAAAGGCATATTTCAT
>JANIHY010000008.1:36041378-36053722 GCA_027479065.1 Erythroxylum brevipes | reverse complement strand
TAACATAATGTACAAATTATAATATTTAAAGCTTAAATTTTAAATTCGAATCAAATTTATAAATTAGTTCTTAAACTCGAAACCCTTCAATTTTCATGCAACCATTTATTCAGTGGAACCAAAATCTAACAACAGATCATAGGACGCCAGCTGAGAAGCATAGAATGTTAACTAATAAATTTGACCCAAAAATTCCATTTGCAATACAAGTACGTGAAAATTACATTCAAATACACGCAAGCTAGGAGGTCCATCGAGAAGAATATTCAATTTTGTATAAGAGAACAAAATATGGGTGACTACAAAATGTTAAAACCCCGGTAGGGACTAGGGAGCCAAAACAAAATCTAAATATATAAATATGAAATTTACCTATACACGTGGCAGACTTGCCACTGTCCACAAAAGCTACAAATCCCATTTCTTTAATAAGTAGCAACCTGTGCTGTGCACCAATTGTGGTTCATCCACCCGGGGGGAAAATTTTGTTCCTATCCACCAAACGAATTCCAAAAGACCAACTACTTGCCACAACTCTGATGCAAAATGCAGTTTTCTTTTTCTGTTGATGCCAATTTCAATTTCCTCCAACCACCCAAAGAACTGAATTCGCCTTCAAGCATGAACGGGAATTACAGACACACTCGACTTCACCAGTGTTGAAGAAAACAACCTCCTATAATCCTCAGATCAGTAGGACCCCATTGGCGGCATGCCATAAGCTGGCATTGGAGGCATCGGGCCAAGACCTCCCATTGGTGGTGGCTGTGGCACAAAGCCAGCACTCATTCCCGGCATCGGCGGGGCAGGCAAAGCAAGAGGCAAAAGTTGCGCATACATATTCTGCAAATGCACAAGAGAACATATATCAATGTGCAACTTTTGATTTATTTTAGTTTAACACAGAGTTGCAGCCCAACAACAATGATACGCCGTAAGATAAAGTTGAAACAGTGATTGAGGGAACTTCACCTGAAAATGATACGTGCTGCTATATTCTTCATTTTATAACTAGTGATTAAGATACTTCAATTGACTTGTAATATTTTCAAAGTCACGGTAAAACAAATTCTTTCAGGAATAGAATTGGATTTTTTCAAAGGTTGTCATGAAGATACACATTAGTTTTGCAGAACCCAATGGCGCAAAGGATGATAGGAATCTTTACTTAAAAAGGGGGGGAAAAAAAAAGGGACCCATATGAGTGAACTCATCCTTGAGGCAAAAGTGTGTATCCAAACCAACCAATGTCTCTAGGCAAATAAATAACAGCAGGAATAATTTGAAAGATTGATGAACACGGTCTAGAGACGGCAAATACATTATATGCTCTCCCCAAAGGAAGAATTTTTTGCTCTTCAATTTGATAGTACAGACAAAACATTAGGTTTTCCAGCATGCAGAAAATGCATATCTTTTTTTAAGTTAAACAAATCATTGATTAAGATAGGCCAGTAGGAATTTTTTTTCCAATAGGTAGACAAATTTGAACCAATAAGCATACCTGCTGAGCAACCATGTCCTTCTCCTCCTTCTCCTTAGCTTTCACCTCATTTTGAGCTTCAATTCTGTCCTTTATGAGCTCATCTACTTTGCCAGTGTACTCTCGAATAAACTTTAAAACAGTAAAAGAGCAATAGTGATATCAAGTTCATTAAGCATTACACAAAATTTTAAAAGATGACGAAGAGTAAATAATGCAAAATGAGAAGATTACCTGCAAGAGGTATGGGAAAGCAAAATCTATCATATTGTTTATCCATGCAAGCTCAAGGACAACATCTGCCCGGATTAGATCATAACACACAAACAAACATGCAGCAAAGCACTCTTTCTTTCCCTGCATATGGAAAACGCAAAATGTAATACACTCCTAACAAGTCGTCACATAATGCAAGTGAATAAGACAATATCCAGTAAAGAATGCAAGCTGCGAAAAATTATGAAATGGCAATGATGTTATAGCAGGCATGCAATTCAGGAATTGATGAAAGAAAGATTTGACAAAATCAGGACTCAATGAGAATAGAACTTTTTCTGAGCATTTCAACATAGAAATTTATGTCAGGATAAAAAATATGTGCCCTTCTCCCTATAGCCACATATATCTATCTGGATGCACCACAAGGTGCTTTATGGGTGATAGAAGGCCTGGCTGTATGACAGATAGATAAGCAAAACAAACCTGCTCAATAAAATAAACAAGCAACTCCTCTGAAAGTTCACGGTCACCAGACTGTGAGCAAGTCTCCATGCAATCCTTGTAAAGATTGTCTTTCTTTGACAGTGCGATTGACTGCTTCCACCTTCCTGCTTTCTTGTATATGTAAGCAGCAACACGCCTCATCTCAAGAAGTTCGTGCTTCTCAATCTGCACATGCATGGAGACAATAGCTCTCATAAGTATAACCCCACCATTTGGATTTTGAAAACATAATAGGATTCTATAATTGACCTTCTGTGCAAGGCCTATCTGATCAAAGTTGTCATGCAATTCAATAGATTCACGAAGTCTGTCATAATCCTCTTCCTCTATATAAATTTCATTCAAAGCTTCATTTACAGCAGAGACATTGTTGCTTTGAACTGCAATCATATATGGCTTGACCAGACGAATGTGACCAGCCTGAAATTCAGAATAGAACAAATTAAATGAAATAACAAAACAAGATTATTTAAAAACATGATGTTCAGCAAAGCATAATAAAATGCTTTGATCAGTGTCATCCTTAAAAGTTATAAAAAATTGTAATTCAAAACCCAGTTTTGGCGCCCCAAAAAAAAAAACCCACTACCATACAATTAAGTGTAAAATTCTGAACAACCCCAACTACAAGTCAAAAACAAAGCTGAAGCATAAGCAAGCAAAATTTTGCCTTTGGCAGTCTATACCTTTCGCATTATGTCCACCACACGACTATGATCAACACGGAGAGCAAGCACATTGAGAAGATCATTGATCAGATCAGGATGTTCTTGCAAGTAAAAGTGTACAGCCTTGTAGTAGAGTTCGACATTTGCAACCTTCACAATTATATCTTTAAATTGCATGTGGTCCCATGCTTCAGGAGAATGGTTCATTACAGTGGTTGCAGCATTGTCAAACTCATCGTACTGAATATACAAATAAGTTAGCTCCTTCCAATGCTGCTGCTCATCACAAGCTCTTATAAGCTTGGGAATATTCAGACGAGTGGAGAAAAGTTTTATATGCTCCATAAGTTTTTCAGGGCGGTATCTAGCATACAAAACTCCCAACTCAGTAAAGATGCCCATATGAGCGCGTTCTAATCCAAGTCCACTCTCCATTAAAGATATTATCTCGTTAAAGTATCCCCTGTTCTGGTAATACTCACTGACCTCTTCCATGTCATCAACCTACCAATATGACAGAAGATTGCATCAGCAGTAAAATAAAAGACAATCCACCGGTAAAGTTAATCAACAGTTCTAGAATTTTATATCTGCTGTTATATAAATGAGAAGCATTTATAAGTAAATCACTGGTGATGGGGCCTATTACATGTGCATAAAAATTTAAGAATCATTTCACTACATTCCAAAGCTAGTAAAATTGATCACAAACAAGAGTTCACTTACCTGTACAATAATGTTGAGCCCACATATCTGGGCCAAGCGGAACTCCTCAGCATCCACACAAGCAAAGCAGACTTCCTTCCAGGTTTTTGCACTGTTTGCTTTCCTTGCTGCATCAACAGCACCTTGGAACTGCTTAAGTTTAACAAGCGTAACAGCTAGCTTAGCCCAATTAGAAATGAATGCAAATATGATCTTTGCTGCTTCATAAAGGGCTTCATCATATAAGCGATCTCCAACGTTTTGTAGATTAGCAACATTAGGCAAAAGAATAAATTCTTCAATGTCACCCAAGCGATCAATTTTGGCATAAGCATAGATGAGTTCACCGTCAACCTTGGGCTCCTTTGTCTTCTGCCTCACCATTAGGAGATATCTCACAAGGTCATGGTAAACATTTGCATCCTCAGCAGCCTTTATAACTTCCAAAAACTCAGTTGCATCATCTGCACGGATGAATGACTCTATTGCATCACTCACTAGACCCTCTCGCAGTTGGGCCTTACCCACTTGACTCCATACAGCTTCTTCTTCAACACGGAAAGCAAACTCCACTGCTCGCTCAATGCTACGGATGTTATCCAACAAGACATTCACAGCTTGAACATTTAAATTAAACTTCTTGAAAATGGCAAATGCTTCTTCATACAATGAAGACTCAACAGCCACCTCCCCAATAGCAGGTCCATCAAAATTGTCAAGCCTATTAATGTAATCCATAACTCTTGATTGATCAGCCTTAATTGCTGTCAGGATCAACAAGTTCTGCAGGTTGAAGTTTCCACTAAAAGCAGAATTTTGAAGAACTATCTTCTCAAGAAGCTCAATCAGCTCATGTGGAAGATCAGCAGTCATGAATGCTTTAACAGCAGCAGAAACTTGCTCAGGACTCTTGCTTTCAGGCAAAGCAGTAGACACGACTTGATCAATTAGCTGCCTTCTGTACTCATTTTCTGGGCTAAGCACTTTCTCCCAAAGGTCAGAATCCATCCTTTCCACCACATACCTGATATTACAACCATGAGCAATCAGCTAAGGGAAAAAAATTGCAGTGGATATATCATATAAACCTAATCCTCAACAATGAAGCACAAACCTGGCCTGCAGTTTGAAGAGGGAGTTCTTATTTGTAACGTTTATAAGTTCTTCGTCGCACTGTCCTCTACGATACGCAACAACTGCAAGTGTCGGGTCTCGTTTCTCACAATACTTACCAACAACACGTGAATCATAATACGGATTTGTAGTAAGGAAATGCTCTGGGTTGTTGCCACTGTCAATGATAATTTTACCCAGAGCATTGTGAACATGCACATCTTGGCTTCCCTCACTTACTAGATGCTCCAAGAACTGGGTAAGCAAACGAAGACGATTTCTGCCAACAGAAAACAGAAGTGAGATGCAGAAATATAAAAGATATGTGGTGATTCAGAGCAGATAACAGACCTTTTCTCACACTCCTCTACTAGAGGCTCCACTGGCAGAAGGGAACGAACTGAAAGAATTAGACCTTTAATGAAATCTTCAGGGCATTCATCATCAAGCAGCTGTCCAACAACTAAAGGAGCATTTCCTGGATTGACCTATAAAAAAAATAAGCAACAATTATATCTTTTCCTGAAAGATCCTTTGGCTTTATATGACGGAATCAAAATCTTTAATCTTACCTTTTGTACATAACCCTCAATGTAGCGAAGCATATTGTTTCTGTAGAGGTAATGAGTCAGATCAGGAACAAAACCAAACCGATCACAGACATTGATCAATGGACGAGCATCTGGGAGCTTGGCTTCCATTAAGAAGTTCTTTGTTTTTTCAGCATCATAAAAGTTTGATTCACGTGTCACCCGTTCTACCTCCTTAATCTGCCCAGTTTTGGCAGCTGCTTCAATGTATTTGAAGTGGATTTCAGGATCCTCACTATCCCAAAAGCACAAAAAAAAGAATAAGAAACCAAATTGAGGCAAAATATTTGGACGAAACTGAAGCCATTACATTTTATTATACAACATGACCATAGTGGGAAAAGCATTGTTGCCTTGGAAACTTCACTGGGTCACAAGTGGGTAATTAAAAATCCAACAAAGTGGGTTGGACTGATAGAGATGGATGTTTTTGCAATTAGAGATGAGTAAAACCAACAAGTTCAAGTAGCATAAATAACCCCTATTTTTGTTGATTAGGGCAAACTATTTGGAAGAAACTGAAGCCATTACATTTTATTATAGAACATGACCAAAGTGAGAAAGGCATTGCTGCCTTCGAAACTTCACTGTGCACAACTGGGTAATTAACAATCCAAAAAAGTGGGTTAGATTGATAGAGATGGATGTATTAGCAAGCAGATAGGGGTAAAACCGAGTGGTTCAAGTAGCATAAATAACCCCTATTTTTGTAGAGTTGATTAGATGATTTCAAGCACTGTTGCAACCCATTATGAGTCAGAGATACAGAATATTACTTTTCAAAACAAAAGACTAGTATGTAAAAGAAGACCCAATACATTCTTCTGCATCTTTTAGCCATAATACAGGTAGTGTAAATAACCCTATTTTCACTGATTAGATTAGATGATTTCAAGGACTGCTGCAACCCATTATGAGTCATAGAGATTAGGAATATCGACAGGGATTGAAGAAGTTGTCAAGTGTACTTTCTACTATCTTATAGAGACTGTATACTAGCTTACCTATACATTCTTTTGAACCTTTTTAACAGTAATACCAAAATTTATATTGAGTAATGTATGAAGTAGCAAATTGCTTTTGGCGTCTTAATGAATCTTTTTCCTCTCTGATTGAAAGAAGTAACAACAATCATAGTGACATGAACGAACCTGGAGCTCAAATATGAACCCAAAAAGAAATACAATCCTTCATAGGACTTAAACTGCTCAAAGAGTTTAATGCAGGAATCTACACCCAATTGCTCAGAGTATTCTTTGCAAGCCTGCAAAAGAGTAGGTATTAGCCTTCTCAAGGAACATCTCAAACTAATGACTACAAATGGCCGTAGTTCACTTACCTGCACAATTATCTGAAGATTGCCCCTCAAATTGACAAGTAGAAGATCCTTCATACACTCCAGAGCCCATTCCCGAGAAAGGGTGCCAAAGAACTCAACAAGAGCCTGAGAAACCATCAGGTCAAATCCAAGGAAAAAAAAAAAATAGAATCACAAGAAACACATAAAAACATTTAACTTCCAAACCTGAGGTTCAATGGCATGTGTATTTACAATGACACGCTTAATATCAGGCAACTCACTATAATGCTGCCAAAAAAAAAAACAATTTGTCATGCCAGAGAGTAAGAATAGTACTTCAAAAGAATGAGAGATTAAATCTTTTTACCTGAAGTGCCCGAATATAAAGTCCAGCTTTTTCACACAGTTGCGCAATGCGTGGGCGGTCATAGTGACTAAACATACCATTAGCTAAAATAGCATCTGCCACATTTGGGAAGGTAACAAGATTGATCTCCAAAACCTGAATATAGATGGGTATGAGTTTACAAAGCTGTCAATTACAAAAGCGGCTGTAAAAGAAATAGACAAAAAAATAGTGACCTTTGTCTGAAGAAATCCATGTTCTGGTAGATTTGGTTTCAGAACATCCAAAAGAAAAGCTGTTGCTTCTCGAATCAAGTTCCTCTGTGGGGAAAATAAATTACATTAATATAGGAAATAAGTAAAGACTTAGTTGTTTTCTCTTCTTGTGATCACCCCCAGAAAAACAAAAAATAAAACAGAGAAGGCAAGCCTCCCACTTCAAATAGAAAAATTTGGCGTTAGAAATTTGTTAAAATATTTTCCAAAGCTTTGCACAAGAATGCTGTAAAAAGAAACTTGGATCATTGAACCTGAAGAAATAGGTCAGTTATTGTGTTGTAGTCAACTGGGCAGCCTCCCTCCATTTGAGACATCATTAAAGCAAAATTAACAGCACCCTGCAATGCAGAAAATTCAAATACAGATATTAACAAAATTCGATTTATATAGAATCAGAAATAATAATTAAAGGCAACTGATATAATAATTAAAGATGACCATGATTAGTTTGGTCATCTTTAGAATAATAACGTCAAAATAAGTCACCAAACCTGGGGATCTGTCCGCAATATCGTTTGGAGGAGGAATAAATAGTCAGGTGTATATCCAACCTGGAATCAAGTGGAAGATTGTGGTAGGATTAAAACAGGCAATAAGCTATAATGTAAGTCTTACAGTATGTAATCGCAGATTCTGAAAGAGTAAGAAGTTTACCTGTTTCGAGTATATAAGAATTTTGTCAAATTCTCTCCTTTCAGCAAATGCAGCCACAACTTTGGGAGTTGCCCTAGCCTTAATATATATCTTGAGTGCAAGGTCATTATCTACTGTCTGCATAGGAGACATGATTCCAACATTAGAATGACAAAAGAAGTAAAACTAAGGGTAGTAATTTGATAGAAATTATACATTAAACAAGAACACCCAAATAAACCAGCCTACAAGGTATGCATCTATATACCGAGATAATATATGTGTGAGAAATGGAATAAGGAGGAAATAAAAAATCCCCCAGCTATCTCAAACAAGGTGCCTAAATCAATTATCAGCATCGTTCATGAATCTAATGCTTGTTGACTTGTCATCATTGTACCCTACTTAAAAGAAATGGCTGTTCAGAATAAGAACTGGAGAACTCAGAAAGTTCTCGACAAACTGACCTTCACAAGATCTCCAAGCTCCTCACTACACTCAAGCTTGTCTTCAGCCAACCAATTCTCCAGAAGATTTTTTTTATTCTGGTTCACAACAAGGCGTGATAATTCCAAAGACTCAAAAGCATTAAGCTTTCCTTTAGTCAGTAGAGTTCCAAAATACTGCAGCAATGGTGGTGTTTGCCCAGCTTGCACAGGAACACTCTGCCACAGGAATAAAGAGAATAGCTTAGATCATTGTACTTGTCCATATATAGATTCACAAAGGAAGAGAGAAAAGAGGGAGACTGAGAATTATAGAGGGAGCAAAACTATGAGGCCTTTGTGTGCAAAAATAACCTGAAATTTAGCAACTGTGTCAGGAGTTCGGAGAAGTCCTTGTGGAGATTCTGCAGCAAGTTCTGCTGCTTCTTTATACTTTGCCTGAGAAAATAATTCCTGAAAACGCTGGACAACCTGGTAAAGACAACAAACATGAAGATTATGAGTCAACAGAGTGAAGAACTTATCGCACCTAATTCAAACGTTAATTCAATAATCAACACTACAAATACAATAAAGATATCAAACTTCATAGCAAATCAAGAAAAGAATTTCTAGCAAATCAAGAAAAGAATTTCATGCAAAGTCAAAGAAGTAAAATGGTCCTATTTACCAGGTTTTCAGCACCAGGAAGGTTTCCCCTTTTGGCCAGATTAACAGCAAGCTCCAGATTGTTTAACTGAATGTAACCAAAATGATTAGCTCCACTTGGGATAATGCCACAACACACAAACAAAGATAGAGAGAGAGCAAGCCAAGAACTCTTAGTAGCATACCTGGCCACTAACAAAGGGTACAATTGTAGCTTCATTTATTGTGGCAAGTAAAACTTGGCCCCTTCTATTGATGGCATAGAACCCACCTACGGAGGATGCATCAGTGGTTAAAAATATAGGATCTGGACTGATACGATTTCTGTATACAGCACTAGCAGTCTCCAAGTCATAAACAAATAGTAGTCCTTGCTTCGTTATCGCATATATCAAGCCATACTTTTGAGATATCTGCCAAATAAAAACATGAGGTTATTAGATTAGGTTAACCAAATCAGGTGGATGAATAAATCAATAAAAATTTAAATTCTACCTGCATTGACACAGGAAAATCATCAGCAAAGTCCGGTGGGAAGAATAAATCTGCTTGTTTCTTAGTAAACGATGGTTTGCCTAACACATTAGCAGTAACAATATTAGAATCACTTAATGAAACAGACAAAAGTACAGGCATATGCTTCTAATATCATGGAGACCAAGGATTTTGCTTTTGATCAAACTAATAAATTTAAATGAAGGCAAAAAGCAAGTTCTTCATGCAAAAGAATTCCCACATGAAAGGAGATACTAGACAGAGGTTAAGTTACCTGGCTGCGCTCCAAGTTCTATAACATGTAACTTCGATGTTATTTGTCCAGCATTGAATGATTTTGTGGCAAAAGAAATAAGAAGTGAAGGATTCTCATTTCCAGGCACCTGAATGAACCATTAAATATATCAATACTTCAGAATGACTCAGTATACAATGATAAGCCAGAAAAGTGTCATCGTCAAAAGAGGCCCACTTTGAATGAAGCAAATGCAGCAGCATGTGCCTCAAGCGCCTGACTACGCTGTTGGTCCACAGAAAAAAGTTGCATATTCCCCTTGACCAATTGTGGCCTCTGCTCCAAGAAAAAAGGGGATGTTAGAAAACTCTATCAAAGGGTCTGATAAAATTATTAGGCTATACCCAATTTTTACCAATAATCACTAGAGAATGTTTCAGAAGCTAAAGAAATGGCATACAAGCTTTAAAATGAGACAAGGACAAGGAAGAATCGTGTTTGATAAAACAAATGTGGTATGAGGCAAACAAAAAAAAGATAAGACAAAGAAACATTTGAATTAGATGTCAACATACCGTGAATAGGAAGTATATTTCACACTGAAGTGACAGATAAGGAAGAGAAAAACTTAACTGTAATCATGAACGTTACAATTACAAACAAGCATTCCACCTCACATTAGCTAATATTCAGCAGCCTGAATCTTAGTAACTAATTAACTAATAATACAAATACAGAGACAAACTGATGCCACTTTCTCTATAAATGCTGAAGCACCTACTATCTATATCAGATACTAGAAGTAACTTAAACTCACTTGAAACAAGTGAGAGGATAGATTAAATACAAAATCCAACAACAAAAAGATGAAAAAATAGATACAGGATTAGCATACCTCTGGGGGGCCTTGGGCAATTCCGATCAGCACCAACCACTTTTCGGATGGATCACATCGATAATTGATTATTTGATTATTTACCAGATTAGCAGTTCTCTCAAAAACTTTAACAGGCTCGGAGTCACCTGTATAAACGAAAAGGCAACAGAATATTAAAAGAAAGCCACATAAAAAGGATAACAATTATAAATAAAGAAAAATGAGGCATAGACAGATCCATTATAACAAAGCCAAATCCATTAAAATGACATATATGAAAGGGATGCATGTTCTTGTGTGAAGGAAAGGTAAGAGATCATTGCCTTCAATTGACCAATGATAAACTGAAGTCTGTGTGACCAGTGCTAGCATCTTTGAGGAAATCCATTTCCAAAACACAACCTTTGGCACGGGAAAAACAATATTGCCCAGAATAGTGAGATTCAACACAGGACTAGAATAATTAACAAATGTACTATCATATCACTCAATTAGAGGGGAACAAAAGTGTCACCTGCTCAGGCATTTGGTGTGACTTCACTTTTGCTTTCATTTCAATATTGAATATTTGCAAGTGATCCTGAGTAGTTCCAGTAAGTTGAGCTTCAAACCCAAAAGTCACACATCATTAGATGGCATATCAAACAAAGTAATAAATTGACACCACAAACTGCAGTCCACATCTACGCTATAACACAAACAATAGTTACGCCATCCTACTACAACCACGGGGACTGCAGATCAAAGCAAGAACTTAATGACCATGAAAGATATAAAACTTTTAAAAAGCACCTAACATTAGATGTCAGATGCACATAATCGAATAAACCTAAAACTACACCAAATCCAACCACAAATTTACCAAATTGCTTAAAATATGTAATATTATCCATCAACGCCTATAAAGAGAGTCCAAAAACTAGTAGATCAAATTAAAAGACACCCAAGAAGTCATGAGATTTCGCGAAAAAGAAATACGGTACCTTTGAGAGCGAGAATTCTCGAATTGGGATTCATCAAAGCGGAATCGGCAGTGATAGGACGTCTCAAAGGCTGCATGGGCATGTTCATGTCGATAATGACGACGCTGTTCTGAGGCGAAGTTTCTCTGACGCAGATGTACTTATCCGATTCCATAGTAACGTGCGTGAAATTAATGAACTGAGGATTGATTCCGAGGCTCGGCAACTGCAAGAAGGCAAAAAAAAAACAGTTGAGGATGAGTAGAAGAAGACGAAACAGAGCCAAAAGTAATTAGATCTAAAGTAGAAACGAGATTTGATACCGTTAAAGCCTCTTTCATGATGACAGGGGCATTAGCGGCCGCCATGGTGGCCTGGATCGGGATTGAGAGAGATCAGACACCCGATCGACGTAACCGGAGAGAAAGAGTGAAAGCTAAGAGAGGAGAGAAATGCTCAGATGCAGATGCGGAAAGAGAAGGGTCCAAGAAAATTGTATTGTCTGGGAGTGTTGTCTGCGCGATATATTGTATATGGGCTGCGAGTGACACAATGACATGACTTGCTGTCAAGGCTCCAGAGTTAAGAAATGGGCTTCTTGGACTTTTGAACCCTGCGCTTCCTGGAATGTTCTTGACTTGGGCAATCCGTTAAGAACTAGGTCCTCACACCTCACGATTTATTTGATTGAAGAAATATGATAAATAAGAAATAGAATAGTTATTTTTAGAAATAAAAAAATAAAGAATAAAATAAAATAAGTATTATTTTATTTTATTTAAAAAATAAAATAGATAAAGAATTTTTATTTCAATATTTGATTTGAAAATGTAAATTTAAAA
>JANIHY010000008.1:35990021-36008007 GCA_027479065.1 Erythroxylum brevipes | reverse complement strand
TCAGAATAATTTTTCAAACCCAATAACCTCGTTAATCACAATAAAATTGCAATAGGCATATCTACCGGGAATGTCATGTATGCATGTACCGAAATCTGCATGTGCACAATTTCACTGTTTACTAATACTAGTATGCATGAACAATACTAATTAATCCCTATCAATCTCATCCTATGACAATTTACTATTTCACCCTTCCTGTCAGGGGTGGGATGCTACAGTAAAGGAAGGGAAGAAAAAGTTATATCCTAGTTTTCAAAGTTTTTCTAAAATTTCTTTAACCATTCAACTATAGCTTTTTAATTGTACTATGCAATTATTAATTAACTTATATTAATTGCATAGGGATGCCTAAAGAGGCTTTTCCTAATGATAAGATTTTTGAATCTTTTAATGCAACAAAGGAACTTGTGAAGAATTTAAGACTATATTATGAAAAGATACTTGTATGCCCCAATGATTGTATTATGTATTAGGGGAATAATGAGAAAGCAACTAGCTACAAAGTTTGTGGTTTATCTAGTGGAAACAAAGTTATAGTGGTGAAAATGATAGAGCTCACTATAAAATCTCAAATATGAGGCAAATTCTAGCCAAGGTGTTTAGATATTTTCCATTAAAATATGGGTTACAACATCTTTACATGTTTCTGTAATAAGTTGAATTCATGAAATGGCATGATAAAAGGTGTCCTAAAGATGGTAACTTAAGGCATCCTAGCAATGGCCAAGCTTGGAATGACTTTGAATTATTATATGATGACTTTATACAAGATCCTTCAAATTTCATATTAGCTCTTTGCAGTGATGGATTTAATCCTTTTTTCACAAGGAGGCTTCGCACAGTATATGGTCCAAAACTTAGTAAACTATAATTTTGTACCATTAAGATGTCTGAAATTAGAAATTTTGATATTGTCTTCAATTATACCAATCCCAACTTCTCCTGCAAAAGATATTGACTATTTTCAGCCATTGATTAAAGAGATGATGGAGTTGTGGGATTTTAGGGTAGAGATATACGATGCTTCAACTAATTAATCATTTAAGATGCGTCCAGTTATATTACATATAATTAGTGACTTTTCATAACGTGCAATATTATTTAGATATAGTATAAAGGGACAGTTAGCATGCCCTAATTGACATTATCAAGTTTGCTCTCAATATTTAAAGCATAATCAAAAGATTTGTTATCTCAATTATTAGAAAATTTTGGATAGAAATATCCTTGGAGGTGCAATAAAAGATCATTTAATGGTGATATAGAGTTGGGAGAATCACTAATTGCTTTTTCTGGATTTAGCATGTTAGAGTTTATTAATGGGTATTATAATATATTTGGGAATGAAAATAAAAAAAAACGTTAAATGATAGTCCTTGGAGGAAGAGGTCTAATTTTTTTTAATTTCCTTACTGGAAGCATAATGGGTGTCAACATAATTTTGATTTAATGCACATTGAGAAAAATGTATGTGACCATGTTCTTAAAACTTTGTTGGAGATCCTGGGCAAGTTAAAAGATCATCTGAATGCACTGTCTAATTTGAAAGAAAAGGGGATTATAATAGATTTGTAGAATATCAGAGTACATGACTCTTGTGTGTCTCTAGCTCAGACATCCTTTTATATGACCCTACAAGAGAAACAACACTTGTATTTAGTTTTGAAGAATACGAAATGATCGTAAGGTTATGCATTAAATATTGAACAATGTGCTAATATTAGAAAAAGAAAACTATTAGGATCCAAAAGTTATGATGCTCACATTATTATACAACATTTACTCTAATTAACTATGAGAAAAGCACTACTAAAAAAAGTTGTTGCTTTCAATAGACTAGGTTTTTATTCCAAAAGGGTATATAGTAAAGTCAATAAGTTAGAGGATCTTAAGCATCTAGAAAAGGAAATTGTGGAAGCATTATATCAAGTTGAAATAAATTTTCTACATTATTTCTGTAACATCATGGTTTATTTGCTTATTCATTTTCCAAAACAAATCAAATGTGTTATACCATTACATTGTCACTTTATATACTTGATTGAGAGGAATTCAGGTAAGTTCAAAATATTTGTTCATAATAAAAGCCAATTGGAATGGTCTATAGTCGTAGGATACTTAGTTTAAGAGTATGCAAATTTTTTTTTATATGGCTTACGAGGTGAGAAAAAATATAATAGGTATATAGAAGAAACCAACACTACAAATGCTATTGAAATATCATCTTTTTTTTTTAAAGTTAGACACCCTGTTGGAGGGAAGAGGTAAAGGAAATGCAAAATAGTCAATTTAGAGTTAAATACATTACATTAATATCACAAATACATTATACTTAATTAAGATGAAAAAGAAGTTGAGAAGTATATTAGGTAAGGTACAACTATATTAACAAAAAATTAAAGGAGATGAGGCTTAGATGGCTTGAACATATTAAAAGGAGACACCTTAACGCTCTAGTGAGAAGATGCAAGAAAGTGGTACTTAGGACTACAAAGGGAAAAAGAGGCTCAATTGGAACTTACCAAGGACATGACTAGCAATAGAAACTTTAGTATATTAGGATACGGATAAAAGATCTCACATAGAAATGTCTTTCTCATTCTCTTAGGTCTTTTAAACATTTTTGTTCAAGTCCTTAGTTTATAATTACCTTTAATAATTTGATTTTGTAGTATTTCCCTTCTAGTTATTTAGCCTATATAGTTTCTTTCTTATTCTAGTTACTTTCTTGTAATGTAGCACCTTACTCTCACAGGATACGTATCCGACATCCTAAGTGATATCCGAGTACAAATCCCACAAAATTGGCATGCTAAAACGGTAAAGTCGAAACTCATTACAAATTGTTTGATACAATGTATGCAAATGCAAAAAATCGATAATCAATTTCGACCAAATTTATTTATAAACAATTTTAGTCACAAAAGTTACAATCATTATTAAACACATCAGAGTTTCAGTAATCACTTGGGCCCATTACAGAACAAAATACTAGTATTCATAATATCTTTACATTTCAAAAACCATTGTCATATACATTGTACAACAATGAAGACTACACTTTTTAATACAACATAGAGAAATACATATGTAGGTGCAAACTGATCTTGACCCGAAACTCTTACTCAGAGCCTTTATGGAGACCTTTATAATACCTGAAAAGCCACGTTGCAATTTTAATGAGTTTTGCAAACTCAGTTGGGTAATCATCCTTGTTGGTTCACTCATGTAACAAATACAATCATCATAAAATTACACAGTTCATACAGTCAATCATTTCATTTCAGCTTTGCAAATCATTTAATGAATTCCAAATGCTCACATTAACATAGTGTAACATGTAATCAGTGCAAATCAGAACATGTATTTACAAATACAAATGCACATGAGAATTTAGATTCGTTATTAATGTTGCGACCGAGTGCCAATCATATACGAATGCAAATACTAGCCTATTGGGCTCAATCAGAATAGAATCATGAAACATAGTTGTATGTGCAGAATTAGAAATCATGGAGCAAAGCTCTACTTGCAAACGCTTTCATACTGGCTACTCTAGTCACAATGTCTTTATTTGAGCATGCATTTAATGAAATGCATCAGATACAGAATATGTTATGTACAATAGTCACATATGATGCACAGTCAGAATTTCATAGTCATCAGACTAGGTCCTGCATTCAACTTTTCAGTTGAGAATTAGAATATTCAATTAGGCAGTTTCATTCACATATAAGTAGGACTTCCAATATTGCTTGCATGCATCAAAGGTCTCATATATATTCTGTCCAAAATTCAGTACACAATCAGTCAATGCAGTTCATTAATATATCAATACAGTTCAATAATATACAAAATAGAATAAATAAAGTGAGACCATCTTAGGTTACTCATAGTTGCTCCTTTAAGCTTATTGCCTTGACGTTCCGGCAATATCTGGAAGTGGTCACGCTACTTGTTCTTTTATATGCAATAAAACAAATTTCATATCACTAGAGTGCTTATGTAACATAATAAACACATTTATCAATGTTTCATGTATCATGCTTGTTCAATGACAAATTCTCAGGTATATTTCTATCATCCATTGTTGTACATATCATTTATATTCTAATTGTATCGAAATTCAATCACTCATTCTCCATTTCAATTGTTTATGAAAACATTCCATTCTGGTCAACTATATATGATCAATAAGATCCAGAAAATGAAGGATTTAAGTAACATTTCCTTCTAAAGAATTGTTCCTTTGAGTCTAAGTTCTCTAACGACACCAAGATCATTCAATTTGGTTCAATATACTGAAACTTATACTCCAAATAAATTTTTAACATCAAAATGTCACAATTCACATTTTAAATCACAATATTAAGTCAATTATACCCAAAAAAAGTTGTCAATGAATGCATGTACAATCATATCAATATGCAAAAATGTGTATGTCATATTTAACTAAACATGATATGCATTTTCTAGTTTCTCACTAATTTCTCATAATACGCAATTCTAGCCTTAACATGGGTAACAGAATGTTACAATTCTCCCTCCTAATAAAAATTTTGTTCTCGAAATTCTTACTTGAATGATCAAATAGGTTGGGGTATTAATTTTTCATATGCTCCTTCGTTTTCCATGTGGCTTCCTCACTCGAATGATTCTTCCAAAGAACTTTCACCATTGGGATCACTCGATTCCTCAATTGTTTATTTTGATAGCCAATTATCTTAATTGGTTCTTCAACATAACTTAGATTACTAGAGACTTTAATCTCCTGAGTCGGTATCACATGAGTTAGATCCGACCGATATCGCCTAAACATACTCACATGAAATATGTTATGCATCTAAGCCATTTCAGAAGGTAAGGCTAACTTATAAGCCAATGGTCTAATTCTTTCGATTATCTCATATGGACCAATTTACCTCAGACTTAGCTTACCCTTCTTACTGAATCTCAATACACTGCACTAAGGTGATAATCTCAAAAATACTTTATCTCCCACCCAATACTCCGTATCTCTCCTATGTTGATCCATGTGACTTTTTTGTCTATCTTGTGCTATTTTAATTCTGCCACAGATCAATTTTACCTTATCAATAATGTCCCGAATCAATTTTGGGCCTTTAATAATCCTTAGACCCTCTTCATCCCAATATAAAGGCAAACGACACTTTCTGTTGTACAACGCCTCATATGGAGCTATACTGATACTGCTATGATACTAATTATTATAGGCGAATTCAATTAAAGCTACATATTGGTCTCATGCTTTTTAAAACTCCAGAACACAAGTTCTGAACATATTCTCAACAGTCTTGATCATCCTCTCACTCTAACCATCTGTCTGAGGATGAAATGTTATACTGAAATTTAACTTTGTACCCAAAGCTGTTTGCACGCTACCCCAAAATCTAGAGGTAAATCTAGGATCCCTGTCCTATACAATGGACATTAGAACTCCATGTAATCTTTCAATTTTATTCACGTATTGCTGAGCTAACTGATCTAGTGAAAAATTTTCTCTTATAAGCAAGAAATGAGCCGATTTGGTCAGTCTATCCACAATGACCCAAATGACATCATGTTGCCTTGGAGTCCTCGACAAACCCATAACAAAATCTATAGTGATTTATTCCTATTTCCATTCTATAATGGGCAACAAATGTAATTTTACAACTCAAGCATGCTGCCCAGCCTTAACCTGCTGGCAAGTTATACATTTAAAAACAAACTCTACTACTTGCTTTTTTATTCCCAGCCACCAATAATATTGTTTCAACGTGTTATATATCTTTGTAGTACTAGGATGTATAGCATAAGTTGCTACATGAGCTTCCTCCAAAATCTCTTTCCTCAAATTATCAACATCGGGTACACATTTCTTTGCTTTCACCACAATGTATCATTTCTAACTTCAAATTCAGAATCCATCTTAACTTTCAACTTCTCAATTAACTTCACTAAGCTGACATGAAGTGTATAGGAGCCAATGTAAGGTCTGCTATACCTGAGTTTGCTTAAATGTCTCCGAGAATTCCCGTGAGACAAGAAAGAAGATATGATAAATTGAGAAAGCAGGGGGCTGTAGACTTCCATAGAGTTACATACCCAGCTGAGGCAAAAGGGTGGTTATAGAGAACGGAAAGAGTGTTTGACCAGATGGACTGTAAGGTAGATGAAAGATTTGACTATGAGGTCTTATTATTACAAGGTCCTGCATACCAGTGGTGGAAGAATATACTGGGTAGTACCACCAAATCTTGTAGTTTGACTTGGGAAGATTTTCTTAGGGTATTCCAAGAGAACTATATGTTGAATATTTATACAGATCGAAAGATGAAAGAATTTTTAGACCTGAAGCAAGGCAGACTCACAGTGGCAAAGTATGAAATAAAATTCAACGATTTAATGGGATATGCAACTGCATTGCTCCCAACTGAGGAAGAAAAATATAGAAAGTTTGAAGATAGTTTGAACATAGAAATTAGAACGAGGCTATCCATTTCTAATTTGGGAAGTTTTACAGAACTCCGATCGGCCTCAATCATAATTGAATAGTTGTTAAAGGATGGTCAAAGAGAGTATAGACAGTATGTCAGAGGCAAGAGGCAGGATGAATCTGAGGCTGATTCTGACAGAAGCTTCAAAATGTGCCAGAACAGATCGTTTTGATTCTAGTCTAGATCGAGACAATATGGATTCCGATCAAGGGGTGGATTTGTTCAATCTGGAAGAGGTAGAGGTCAAATGTCCTCCAACCAGTCACAACAGCTACCTGAGTGTGAGCATCATAGTTAAAAGCATGGTAGTGAATGCTGGAGGTACAAGGGAGCCTGTTTCCATTATGGTTCTGTAGACCATATGATCAGAGATTGTCCTGAGATATTAGGACCACAGTCTAGGGTTAGAGGAGAAACAGTGTCTGAGAGAATGGTTCAGTAGAGTAGAGCTAGCAAAGCCACACAGAGAGGCAGAAAAAGAGGCAAAACCTAGTCAATAGGGCCCAGTGTCAGGACTGAGGTACAGAGTAATCAACTACAATCTCAGTCTAGGGTCTATGTCATCACCAGATAGGAGGCGCAAAACTCATCAGATGTGGTAGCAGGTCTGTTGAATGTTTTTTATTTTGAAGTATATGCATTGGTAGATCTAGGATCTACACATTCATTCATCACACCTTATCTGGCATCTAGATTGCATTATGAGAGAGAGATACTAAAATGTGGGTTAGAGGTAAGTACTCCAGTGGTTAGCACAACAGTGATTAGTGAGGTATGTAAGAGGTGCTTAGTTTAGATTAAGCAGGCAAAGTTAGAAGCTGATTCGAGCATATTGCAGTTGTGAGAGATAAACCTCATCTTGGGTATGGATTGGCTCACTGCTCATAGGATAGTGATGAATTGTTATACTAAGAAGGTAGTTCTTGAGTCCCCTAATCAGCCGAGAGTGGTGTTTTGAGGAGTTAGTTAGGCAGTGCCAACCCGAATAATTTCATGCATAAGTGCTTCGAGATTGATCTGAGGTGGATGTGAGGCTTATCTGGCTTACTGTTGATATTATTCCAAGTACAACTCCTATATCAATTCCTTCATATAGGATGACACTTATGGAACTGAAGGAACCGAAGATCCAATTATAAGATTTGTTATATAAGGGTTTTATTCGGCCCAATGTGTCACCTTGGAGAGCTCCAGTATTGTTTGTGAAGAAGAAGGATAAAACTCTAAGATTGTATATTGATTATCTATAGTTGAATCAGTTAACAGTTAAGAATAAGTATCCATTATCGAGGATCAATGATCTGTTTGATCAATTACAGGGAGCTCAGGTGTTCACAAAGCTAAACTTGAGATGTAGATATTATCAGTTGAAAATAGTTGAGGTGGACGTACCGAAGAGTGCATTTAGAATAAGAGATGGGCACTTCGAGTTTTTGGTCATGTCGTTTGGATTAACTAATGCCTCTGTAGCTTTTATGGCTTTAATGAATAAAGTATTTCAACCTTATTTTAATCATTTTGTAATTGTCTTTATTGATGACATTTTGGTGTATTCGAAGTGTAGAGAAGATCATTATGCACATCTGAAATTGGTTCTCTAGATAATGAGAGAGAAATAGTTATATGTCAAGTTTAGTAAGTGCAAATTTTGGCTTGATTAGGTAGTATTTCTGGGTCACATTGTGTCTGGACAGGGTATTCAGGTTGACCCAAAGAAAGTAGAAGTAGTGATGAAGTGGGAGGCTCTGAGGAATGTCTTTAAGATCCGGAGTTTCCTTGGATTAGCTAGATATTACAGAAAGTTTGTTAAGGCCATCCCCTTTGACAAAACTTCAGAGGAAGAATGTGCCTTTCAGATGGAATGATAAGTGTCATAGGAGTTTTGAGGAGCTAAGCATTGGTTAGCTATAGCATTGGTGTTAGCTATTCCATCTGGCTCTAAAGGTTATGTTGTGTAAAGTGATACTTCACACCAGGGTTTAGGCTATGTACTGATGCAACATGGCAGAGTAATAACATATGCTTCGAGATAGTTTTTCATGAGTTTAATTATCCAGTTCATGATTTGGAACTTGCTGCAGTAGTATTTTCTTTGAAGATTTGAAGGCATTACCTATATGATGAAACTTTTTAGGTATTTACTGATCATAAAAGTTTGAAATATCTATTGAGCCAGAAAGAGTTAAATATGAGATAGAGGCGATAGTTCGAATTGTTGAAAGATTATGATTGCACAATTGAGTATCATCCTAGTAAAGCTAATGTAGTAGCTGATGCGTTAAGTCAGAAGCCCAATAGTAGTGTAGCTAGATCCAATTATCAAGATTACTGAGCCTAGTTCATTTGAGAGCACTGAATGACGAATTGAATGTTGGGCATAATGAAACATTGATAGCTACATTGAAGTTGAGACTAGTATTACTTGACATAATCAAAGAGGTTCATAACAGAGATCTAGACTTAGTGAAGTTAATCGACTAGTTAAAAGTTAAGATGGATTTTGAATTTGAAGTTAGAAATGATACATTGTGGTTAAAGCAAAGATTATGTGTACTCAAAGTTGATAATTTGAGGAAAGAGATTTAGAGGAAGCTCATGTAGCAGTTTATGCTATGCATCCTAGTACTACCAAGATGTATAACACGTTGAAACAACATTACTGGTAGCCAAGAATGAAAAAGCAAATAGTGGAGTTTATTTCTAAATGTATAACTTGCTAGCAAGTTAATGCTGAGCACCAGGCTCTAGTTAGAAAATTATATTCGTTACCTATTTTGAAAAAGAAATGGGAATGAATCACTATGGATTTTGTTATAAGTTTGCTGAGGACTCCAAGGCAACATAATGCCATTTGGGTCATTGTGGATAGACTAACCAAATCGGTTCATTTCTTTCCTGTGAGAGAAAATTTTTCACTAGATCAGTTAGCTCGGCAATAAGTGAATGAAATTGTGAGATTACATGGAGTTCCAGTGTCCATTGTATCGGACATTAATCCTAGTTTTACCTCGAGGTTTTGGGGTAGCTAACTTTAGGTACAAGCTGAATTTCAGCACAGCATTTCATCCTCAAACAGATGGCCAGAGTTAAAGGATGATCAAGATTGTTGAGGATATGCTCAGAGCTTGTGTTCTAGAGTTTTATGGAGCATGAGACCAATATGTAACTTCGATTGAATTCGCCTATAATAATCAGTATCATAGCAGTATCAGTATGGCTCCATATGAGACGTTGTATGGCAGAAAGTGTCATTTGCCTTTATATTGGGATGAAGAGGGTCTAAGAATTGTTGAAGGCCCAGAATTGATTCAGGACACTGTTGATAAGGTAAAATTGATCCGTAGAAGAATTAAAATAGCACAAGATAGATAGCAAAGATACGTGGATCAATATAGGAGAGATATGGAGTATCAGGTGGGAGATAAAATATTTTTGAGAGTATCACCTTGCCGTAATGTACTGAGATTCCCTATGAAGGGTAAGCTAAGTTAGAGGTATATTGGTCCATATGAGATAATTGAAAGAATTAGACCATTAGCTTATAAGTTAGCCTTACCTTTTGAAATGGCTCAAATATATAATATGTTTCATGTAAGTATGCTTAGGCGGATTGAAGTCTCTAGTAATATGAGTTATGTTAAAGAACTAGTTAAGATAATTGGCTATCAGAATAAGCAATTGAGGAACTGAGTGATCCCAATGGTGAAATTCCTTTAGAAGAATCATTCGAGTGAGGAAGCCACATGGGAAATGGAGGAGCATATGAAAAATTAGTACCCTACCTATTTGATCATTCAAGTAAGAATTTCAAGGACAAAATTTTTGTTAGGAGGGGAGAATTTTAATATTCCATTACCCATGTTAAGGCTAGAATTGGGTATTATGAGAAATTAGTGAGAAACTAGAACATGCATATCATGTTTAAGTTAAATATGACATGCACATTTTTGCACATTCATATGATTGTACATGCATTCATTAACATTTTTTCGAGCATAATTGACTGAATAATGTGATTTAAAATGTGAATTGTGACATTTTGATGTTAAAAATATATTTGGAGTATAACTTTCAGTATATTGAACCAAATTGAATGATCTTGGTGTCATTAGAGACCTAAGACATAGAGGAACAATTATTTAGAAGGAAGTGTTGCTTAAATGTAATGGTTTATTTGATTTATTCTTGTACTTGTCTTTTTTCTAGTTTATGTATTTATTTAGTTATTTGTATATTTTATTGTTAACTTATACCATGTTGTATATGTACTATATTATGTATTGTATTACATATTTTGTTTTATGTTTATATATATTCATTTATATTTTTTATTACATGTGGGTTAGAAACAACCTCCCTACTAGGTAGGGATAAGGCTGCACATATTTTAGTAGGATTCTCAATAGATCTTATTGTTTTCGTTTTATTCTTTTTAGGGAGCATCATAATTTAAAAAAGAAAAGCAACAAAGGAAGTCGATGGGAAAGGGCATAATATCATTGCAATGAGTTTCTCCAATGGTTTCAGGATAAGGTGACACCTTTTAATAACTCCCTTAGTCATATTCATTGGTTATCCAAAGGCCCCTAACAATGTGACAAAGAAACATTATGGTTATGTTATTATTGGACATAAGTCTATGACTAAAAATGGGATGCAAGATGTAAGAGTCAAAATAGTGGAGTTACTTTAATAGAGTTAAAGACAAGTTTTGCAAGTTCTAGAGACCAAAGTCCAATACTTGCAAACGTGAATTACCATACTGAAAGTGGATTATTGGGGATAGTTCAATATAGTTTTGTTCAAATGTTATTGGAATTAAAAGGAGAAAGATGATTATGGTCTTACTCATATAAACTTCAAAAACCTATATTATAAGGAGGATCCATTTGTATTGGCCAACCAAGTACAACAAGTGTTTAATGTAGTTGATTGTCTTAAGGAAAGTTGTCACTATATGGTACAGATCATGTATCTAGGTATTTGTTTGATGTATCTTTTGATGAAAATGAAAATATTGAAGAAACATATTACGTAGAAATAAATGACTATATCAATGATTTAGACGTAGTTGACATTCCTTTAAATATCTTAAATATGAAAACATAAAATGATAATGTTGAAGATTTTTCAGACTTTGATGACACTAACTGGGATTGGATGGATATTGATCAATAATTTGCTATAGAAGGTCTTTAGTTGTTTTTCTTTTTCTATTCAAGAGATTTAATTTTCTTTAGTGTCTGTATCAATAAACTTTAATAATCTAACAAATTTTTATCATTATAGGTCTATATAATGAAAAAAAAAGGGACAAGCAAATATTTGTTACCAATTTCATTGCACCAAGGTCTATGGCAAACTTTTTGAGAAAAAAAATAGAAGAAGACTCATACCTATGAACTAAGAGATTCACCTGACTTTTCACATGGAGAGCAAAAGCATTTTTAGTGAAGAGTAATGCCAAATCATTAAATAAAATGCACCAACAGTAATTCTAATTGTTGTCCATAAAGAGGTATATGTTTTATCATTTCTTTGGGCATATATATGCGATTACTCAACTATTAAATTTGGTTTACACATAGTAGCCATAGCAATAGATATTTCTAGTCCTCTTTGTACTATGAAAATAATTTTTCCTAATTATTAATATAGATAAATAAAATTATAATTTTTTGCCATTCTATGATTTTAATTGTCACAAAAATTTATTAGAAAAGGCAGGACCAATCCTTTAGAAAGAATGATAGACCCCAACCTTTATGCCTTTTAGGTAGTGTTGTTGACTTTTAAGGTGGAAAAACATAAGAAACTTATGGAGGAACCATAAGTGGAACAGGTAAGCGAAGGGGATGAACCATATGAAAATGTAGTTGAAGGCAATACAAAGGAAGTAATTATTAAAAAAGATTCTAGTCTTCCTATAAAATTTATTATAGAACAAGAAAATGGAAATGATATAATCATGGAAGTGAAAAAAAGTGTTATTGCCTAATGCAAAGGTAATCATATATTATACTATCATATAAATCATTTTCTACTTTATACTAAAACTAATAATTGTTTTGAATTTAGAATTTGTGAAGAAGAAGGGGAGAGGTCAAACTTTACTCGAAAAGGTTTATATAAGATATATGGAATAATGCAAACCAATTTTTTAATACGTTTAATTAAGCAGTTGGTCTTAGTGAGAAGATGCTGACTAAATTCAAAACTTTTCTTAAGTATTATGGCTTATAAAAAATCTTGCACCTCTAGATCATATTAACTAGTGTAAGAATCCCAAAGAACCTATTTGGGAATATGTTAATGAAAGAAACCATCATACTAATACTCCTTTCTATTTGATTTATGAAATTCAAATGAACATTTATTTCATTGCGGAAAAGGTAAGTGAAAGACAAGAAGAGAAGCATACATGGTGTGATCCGCCTCAAGGAAGTCTAAGACATGACTTGCATGGACATGAGATTGAAAAAGAAGGCCTAAAAGCTAAAATTGGATCATATTTGAAGTATGAATGTGCAAGGCAAGGGGATGAACGAAATTCCTATATCAAAGGCCTAATATTTAAGTCTAATGTTCCTACAGATCCATTACAAGATGTTGGAGGCCCAATGACAAGAGCTAGGGCTAAAATAATGAAGTAAGGATTGAATTGTTTGATCCAAGACCTTCAAGAGATAGAGCCCATGTTGTTGAGTCAGATTTCATCTTATAAAGGTCTAAGAGGCATTGTCTTACTCCTTGAAGCCCAATATGAGGTGTCCAAAGGCCCACATGGAGCCTAATTAGGAGAACTCACTTAAAATATCACGGGACAACCATATTCCACTTAAAAATAAGGAGAATGACGTGATCTATAAGGTCTAATATGTTCAGATCACGTTTTAATTAGTTTCCTTTTTGTTTTCCTTGAAATAAGGTCATCTAGTCAACACCTTTCTAAGTTTATTTTGTTTCCTTTTAGGGATTGATTTGTTTCCTTTTTTTTTTCTTCTTTAGGACATTAAGTTAGAAAGTTTTTCCTATAAATAGGCACCCTCTATGTACTTTGAAAAGGGGATTTTCATTCAGAAATAATATTAAGTATTATTAAGAGCATTCTTGCTTTTTTTGTACTCTTTGAGAACATTTGACTTATCGAAGGAGTGGTCTTCCTTTATAGAATCCCAAGCTTAGAGTTCTAAGAGACAAGTTCTCTTCAGGTTCCTTCCATTGACCAACATTCTTGCTAGGGCTCTACGAGACAAGTTCTCTTAGGGTTCTTTCCACTGACCAACATTCTTCTAACCTCCCTTTTTCTCTTTATGGTCTATTTCTATCTTTTCAATTTTGGCTTTTGTGCTTCCGTGTGTGTTTGATTCTAGCCATTCTCGGGCATAGTTCCATCTTGTTGAAGGTTCTCTAGGATAAGTTCCTATTAGGTCTCGCATCATTTGGTATCAGAATGCTTTGATTACTAGATTTTAAATAACTATCCTTTTGTTGTTTATTTTCGTTCTTCTTTGTCTATTTTTCATCCACTATTTTGTTCACTTTTTGTTTAAGTTTTTAGCTGAATAATAGGTGTTTCTTCAAGTTGAGAATCTCTTCTTTCTCCTCGTTTTGGAATCATTGAAATCCAATCTTTCTAGAGCAAGTTACACTAAGTCAAAATTTGAGAGTGTCCAACATCTAAAAATTGTTTTACATTTTTTTGTTTCCATATTTATTTGTGTGAAATTCAAATTATTTGAAAAAAAAAAGTAGAAGTAAAAAAGATTTGTCAAAAAAAGAAAAAAAAGAAATTTGTCATAAAAGGAAAAAAGAAGAAGAAGAAAACAATCAAAGTGTGTGTTGCAATTTCTAGAGAAGTGGAGTCCAAGTTTGCTACTTTCCTAATTGCCATCAAATAAAGATAACATTTTTGCTATTGCTTGAACTTGAATTGCAAGAACTTTCTTACCTTGTATTGCTTGGAACTTGTTTACTTTCCTATTTGTTTCACTTTCTTATTTCAATTTCTTTTTAGTTTCCTATTTAATTTCTTACCTCATTCATCTTTCTTTAGCTTCAAGTTTGACTTTTCTTGAGGTCATCACTTCCTTAATTCACTCCTTATAATATTTTTTCCTTTACTTGGTTTCCAAGTTTCTCCACTTTTCCATCATTTTTCTTTCCTAATGCTCTTAGTGCTAGCTTCCATTTTTTTCTCTTTTTTTAAAGAATTGTTAAGCCCTCCTTTCCTTTTAAGTCCCCTTCACTTTGCATATTTGTCTCCTTTACTTCTTCTTCTTTATTTTCCACACCCTATTTCCTTTTAAGATTCTTTGAGAATTTTATTTTGGGATTCTAGTCTTGGGTGCCACTTGGTTTGATTGCTTCTATTTGATTGTGTCTTTTTTCAAATAAGGATACTATAGAAAGCAAGTTGAGTGGTAAAAGACAAGAGTGTTTGCATTATAGAAAAAAGTCAATTTTTATGTGATACATGATTTATTTGGCATATATTAAGTTTATACACGTGAGGTTGAGTGGTGAGTTCCATATTGTTTTGTTTTTTTTACTAACATTTTGCAGTTCATAAACAAGTCTCAAGAAGATGAATCATATGAGCAAGATCTCAAAGTCTTTATGAAGGCTGTGTAAGATCAATTCCGGAGGTTGAATGCTAGGTTGGATGACATCCAATCCACGTGAAACTCCAAAGTTCCTAGAAGGGCATTCCATAAAGAAGATGAATATGTGCAATCGACCCCAACACTAGGAGAGGCAGACAAACTCCTTCTCATAATGAACTTGACAACATAAAATTGAAAATCCCTTCTTTTCAAGGAAAAAATGATCCTAAATTGTACTTTGAGTGGGAGAGGAAAATAGAACATGTACTTGAATGTCATACATATAGTGAAGAGATAAAGATAAAACTTATTGCTGTTGAATTTTGTGACTATGCTAGTATTTGGTGGGATCAATTACAAGTAAATAGAAGGTAGAATCGTGAAAGAATAATCCACACATGGCAAGAACTGAAAGCCATTAAGAGAAAGTTCTTTGTTTCAAGTCATTACTATCGGGACTTGTTTAAGCGGCTATAAAGATTAAGGCAAGGATCTATGAGTCTTGAAGAGTACCACTAAGAGACGGAGATCATCATGATTGGGGCCAATGTTGAGGAAGATATGGAAGCTACCATGAGAAGATTTCTTGATGGTTTGTTCCTTGAAATTGCTTCCATTGTAGAGCTACAAAATTTCCTTGACATGGATGAGTTATTGCATAAGGCCATCATAGTAGAAAAGCAATTAAAGATCCAAAATGGTGCTGGATAGGGTTTTTGGAAAAAAAAGCTTGAAGGAGTCCAAAATTTTCTTCAAATCCAAGGGAGACATCAAGCCAAAGGAGGAAAGAAAGTTTAAATTCTTTACTCCAAATCCTAAAGTTAAAAATGACTCTAAACCCTCATCTTCTTCTAACCCTTCTTACAAAGTTAAGTGCTTTAAATGTCAAGGTTTTAGTCATATAACTTCTCAATGCCCTAAGAAAAGAACTATGATTTTGCTTAAGAATGGTGATGTTGCTAGTGAAAGTAGTGATAGTGATAATTTTGATTATATGCCTCCATTGACTAATGCTTCCGATGTTGATTATGTTGCTGAGATTGGTAAAGCCCTTGTGGTTAGTCATGCTCTTAATATCCAACTAAAAGAAGATCTTATAAAAGAGCAACATGAGCACGTCTTTCATATAAGGTGTCTAATTAACAGTAAAATTTGTAACACGATCATAGATGGTGGAAGTTGTACCAATATTACTAGCACTTTACTTGTTGACAAACTTAAATTGTCTACTTTGAAACATCCTAGGCCATATAAATTGCAATGGCTTAATGATTTGGGTGAGGTGAAAGTCACCAAACAAGTGATAGTTGGATTTTCTGTTGGCAAGTATCATGATGAGATTTTATGTGATGTTGCACCTATGTATGCTGGACATATTTTGCTTGGTAGGCTGTGGCAATTTGATTGCAAATTTAGGCATGATGGATACAAAAATTGTTATTCTTTTCATTTCTATGATAAAAATATTGTGCTGAAATCTCTTAGGGCCATTCAAGATTATGAGGACTAAGTAAGGATTGAGAAAAGATGCAAATTGAGAGCAAAAGAAAAGAAAGAGAGAGAGGTCGAAAAGAAAGAAAAAGAGAGAGAAAATAAAACGAGTGGGGAAAATGAAGAAAAGAGAGTGATTTTATTTTCTGGAGAAATTGAGATTAAGAGAGCTTTAAAATGTTAAGAATCTTATATAGTTTTATGTAAAGATGTTTTCTTAACTGTTAATGAGCTTGATCTGTCTTTTTCGTCTAGTGTTTTGTCTTTGTTTCAAGACTTTAGCGACTTATTTTTTGAGGACATTCCTAATGGATTGCCCCCTTTGAGAGGCATTAAGCATCATATAAACTTCCTTCTCGGAGCTTCAATTCCAAATAAGCCTGCATATAGAGCCAATCTGGAAAAAACTAAGGAGATCCAAAGACAAGTTGAAGAGTTTATAAAAAAGGGCCTTGTGAGAGAAAGCTTGAGCTCAGGTTCTTCGCTGGTTATACTTGTTCCTAAGAAAGATGGCAAATAGAGAATGTGTGTTGACTGCAGAGCCATCAATAAAATCACGGTGAAATATCGTTACCCCATCTCTCGTTTAGATGATATGCTTGACAAGTTGCACAGTGCTTGTATATTTTCTAAAATTGATCTTATAAGTGGGTACCATCAAATTCATGTTAAAAAGGGTGATGAGTGGAAATCTACTTTCAAAACTAAGTTTGGGTTATGAGTGGTTAGTTATGCCTTTTAGCTTGACTAATGCACCTAGTACTTTCATGAGTTTTATGAATCATATGTTTCATCCTTTTATTGGAATGTATGTGGTTGTCTATTTTGATGATATTCTAGTGTATTCTAGGAGTTTAGACGATCATATGAAACACTTGCCTGATGTGTTTGGACTTTTAAGATAAAATAAACTTTATGTTAATTTAGAAAAATGTTCCTTTTGCGTGTTGTGTTTCTTAGTTTTATTGTAGGTGCTAAAGGACTTCAAGTTGATGAAGAGAAAGTGAAGGAAATTAGAGAATGACCAACTACTAAGAATACGAATAAAGTTCGAAGCTTCCATTGTAGCACCCCCTTACCATAGGATATGTACCGGGACGCCCGTAGGTCATTCCGACACACACCCTACGATAAGGGCGCGCTACGAACAAATTACTAACACTCCACATGGCATCAAAAATCATAAAGCATTAATATGAAATCCACTAATTTTTGAAACCATAAAGTTCTCATTTCATAACCTCAAAGCAGTAAATTACCCAACTGTTATTTACTGTACATTAGTCCCAAAAGAAAATCAAACATAAACCTAGCTAGGTCATCCCTCAAAAAGTGCCAGCTGACCGACCTGTGTGCCATGACTTCTCTTGCCAACTCGATCTACAC
>JANIHY010000008.1:35867502-35878224 GCA_027479065.1 Erythroxylum brevipes | reverse complement strand
TCGGGATCAGTTCACGTCTGCATTTGAGTCATTCTGATTTTTATGTAAATTTGTAATTCCGCAAGATTTGTACTGTTATTGTAAAAGGCCCCAATTGATTACTGCTATATTGTAAATTGATTATTGAAATATTGTTTTGACTGAAATTGTTTTCGTATCACGGGCCTAAATGGTTTACTGATTTACGTGCACTCGATTATTTTCAAAAAGAAAAATCTAAGTTTTGAACTATTTTGACTGCTCTAGCATACCACCCTCGTGGGGCACAGGCTCGGATATCATCATTGATATCGGGTTCGGGTCTTGCAGGAGTGGGATGCTACAAGAAGAATCAGAAGAATAAGAAAAATAGAAGCACATCTTCAAAAGCATTAAAGATTGAAGAAATCAAGAATGATGATGCCAGTAAATCTAATCAAGATTCAAGTGAAGATGATGATGAATTATCCTTCATTTCAAGAAAGATTCGGAGCATATGGAAAAAGAAAGCAAAAGGAAATAAATGTTTTTCTTTTAAGAAGAATAGCAAAGATGAAGCTAAGAATGAGAAAATGTCTATCATCTGCTACGAGTGCAACAAACCAGGACATTACAAGTCTAAATGTCCATTACTCAAAAGAAGACAGAATAAAACTAAAGAAAACAAAAAGAGGATGGTGGAAACGTGGGAAGATTTGGACTCATTCAAATCTGATTTCGATTCAGAAGTGTCATAACAAGAAAATATATGATTGGTTGTTGAAAAGGAATACGACAATGAGGTAATTCCTAATTTTAATGATCTTCAAGAGGCATATTTAGAAATATTAGAAAATTCGCATGCTATATTAAAACAATATAGGATTTTGAAAAAGAAATTTGTTGAAAGCTTGAAGAACACGGAAGTCCGAGATAAAGAAAACAGCTACCTTAAGAAACAAGTAGAAGATATGAAAAAGAAAGTTACTGGAGATAGATCTGAGAAAATTAATGAGTTGAAACAAAGGATTAATAGTCTTTCAACAAATTTATCAACATTTACTGAAAGTACTAAAAGGATGAATGATATGATTGGAAGATATAGACATCCAAAGGATAAGAGTGGTTTAGGGTTTAGTAATAGTAATGTTCATCATAATAAGAGTTTTGTTCCTAACAAAAAGAAAAAGAAACAATATTCTTATTATTCGAGGAATTATCGTAAATCTAACCCCAAAGGATCCAAGAAAATATAAGTACCTAAGAAAGATATAATATATACTACATATCTCCCTTCTTGGAAAAAGCAACCATCACTAATGGTATTTGGATAGTGGATGCTCACGAAACATGATGGGAAGAAGGTCTATGGTCCTAGACCTCCAAAATAAGCAGGAAGATCGATAACTTTTGGAGACAACTAACAGGGCAAAATAGTTGGAATCAACAAAACTGGTAAAGATTCATTTGTGACGCTATTTTAAATAAAACTCCATATAAGGTATGGAAAGGAAGAAAGCCAAATATTTCTTACTTCCATCCTTTCGGTTGCAAATGCACTATATTGAATAAAAAACAAAATTGGAAAATTTTGATTCTAAGATCAATTTAGGAATTTATCTAAGATATTCGATGTCTTATAAAGCTTATAAAGTTTATAATCTTGTTTCTAAATTTGTTAAAGAATCTATGCATGTTAAGTTTGATCATGAATTTCATCTAGATAAAAGAGACGATTCTGATAATGAAACTCTATATGCTCCTTTAGTTGATAAATTAGACATGTCACTACTAGTTGATCCACTTGATAAGGTAGAGGGTATTCCTGAAAACTTTAGTCTTAAAAAAGGCTACAAGTATAAATCCTCTCACCCAAAAAAACCTAATTATAGGAGAAACTTTAGAAGGTGTGAGAACTAGGTCTAAATTTAGATGAGAGGCAAATCTAGCTTTTGTTTCTGAATTAAAACCTAAGAAAATTGATGAAGCTCTTCAAGTTGAAGCTTGGATTTTAGCCATGCAAGAGGAGTTAAATCAATTTATTAGGAACAAAGTTTGGTCTTTAGTTCCTCGGCCACCCAATAAGTCTATCATAGGAACCAGATGGGTATTCAAGAATAAACTAGATGAATCCGTAAGAAAGCTAGATTAGTAGCTCAAGGATAAAATCAACAAGAAGGTAGACTATAATGAAACCTATGCTCCTGTAGCTAGACTAGAAGCTATTAGGATTTTGCTTGCATATGTCGTTTGTCATGATATAAAACTGTTTCAAATGGATGTGAAAAGTGCCTTTTTGAATGGTTTTATAGATGAAGAGGTTTATATAAAGCAACCTCCTGGTTTTGAAGATTTTAAAAAACCATATTATGTCTATAGACTTCATAAAGTTTTGTATGGTTTGAAACAAGCTCCTCGAGCTTGGCATGATCGTCTAAGTTCCTTTCTGATTGAAAATGGTTTTAGTAGAGGACATGTAGATAAGACCCTATTTAGAAAATGTATTAAGAATGATTTCATCGTAGTATAAATATATGTTGATGATATTATTTTTGATGCAATGCCTGAAAAGCTATGTTCTAGTTTTGAGAATTTGATGAAAAGTGAATTTGAAAAGAGCATGATGGGTGAATTAAAATTCTTTCTTGGGTTACTAATTAAGCAAATCGAAGAAAAGATTTTTATTCATTAAAAAAAATTAAGTGAAACCTATGTCTACTCCTATGCATCCTTCAAACCTTTTATCTAAGGATGAGTTAGGTAAGAGGGTTGATCAAACCCTTTTTAGAGGTATTATTAGTTCTTTACTTTATCTTACAACAAACAGACCTGATATTCTGTTTAGTGTTTATTTGTGTGCTAGATTTCAAGCAGATCCTAGAGAATCTCACTATATTGCTATTAAAAGCATTTTGAGATATCTTTCAGGTTCTACTGATCTTTGCTTAATGTATGAGAACTATAAAGATTTCAGGTTAATTGGCTACGGTGATGTTGATTACACTAGAGACAGGATTAAGAGGAGGAGTACAAGCGGAGGCTGTCACTTTCTTGGCCATAATTTAGTTTCCTGGTCAAGTAAGAGGCAAAGTTCAATTGCTCTATCTATTGTAGAAGCTGAATATATGTCAGCTGTAAGCTTTTGCTCACATACGTTATAGATCAAGTATCAGTTAAAAGATTATTCAATTCAAGAAGAACATATCCCAATTTACTGTGACAATACAAGTGCTATCAACCTATCGAAGAATCCAATACAACACTCAAAGGTAAAGCATATTGAAGTTAGACATCGTTTCCTACGAGACTATGTATAGAAGGGAATCGTGAGTCTACAATTTGTTGAGACGAATCATCAGTGGGCAGATATCTTCACCAAGGCTTTGAATGAAGAAAGATTCAAAGAAATCAAGAGAAACTTGAATATGGTTGTGTTGAGTGACCAATCGTCCGACACGTCATGACCCAGATGATTTTCTTAGTAAGGAAGATAAAAAGTCGTAAGGTTTCAAGGAAATGGTAACGGTAGGTCACCGACGGTAACTTTTTAGAAAAAGGAGGGAAATCCTCTCAAAGGTTTTATAATATTACCTACTCTAGAATATTCTTGAAATACTCTGAAATTGACTTTTTGCAGAACTCTCAACAAAACGTTTCATTTTCTCATCTTCTCATACCAACCCCATTTCTTTGAGAAAAATATATTTGTGTGTTTAGTTTCTATTATCTATAGATTACCAATGGAACAATCAATGGTTTATAGAAGTCATTTTGATTTCAACTCCTTGAAGAATAAAAAGATGGACATTGAATCAAAAATTAGAGCAGCGGGATGGAAAAACTTCTTTCATGTTCGTGAAACAGTATACCTGAATGAAGTATATGAGTTCTAGAAGAATGCAAAAGTAGTAGACGAAACCTTAGTTTCAATGGTGGATAGACTGTCGGTTATCGTAAAACTAGAGCTAATCGAGAAAGTTAGTGAATGTCCATGTGTTGGAGCAGAGGTGTCTCATACCACAAGATGGATGACTAAGAGCAGTGTAGAGAAAGCACAAATCAATCGACAACTTTACGGGAATAGTGAGCCACAGGACAAGAAGGCGTCAACTCTTGTTCCGAAGGCTAGGGTTCTACATGCACTACTCTTTCATTGTGTTCTACCAAGAGCAGGTTCAAAGAATGTTGTGATGACTATAGATGAACAATGCTTGTTTCATCTACTCAATCATCAGCCTATAAACCTTCCACACTTGATTTTAAAGGTTTATGATGAAGACGAAGAGAGACTCAAATGCATTACCTTGTGGTATGTTGCTGACAAGAATCTTTAGAGATTATGGACTCCTTCTTGACAGAGGAAATATAATGAAGTTGAATATAAAAAGCATCATCAATGCTTCAACTTTCACTAGAATGGGCTTGAAAGAAAAGGAGGAAACAAATTCTATAGGAAAAGCAAAGTCTGAGGGGGAGCGTATTGTAAAATGCAACTTGAATGAAAAGGTTACTCCCGCAAGGAAGATAAAACCTCAATCCATAGAAAGAATGTTTACAAAAGAAACGAAGAATAAATCGTCTGAGGTATTAGTGAAAGCTAAGACGATTTCACACAAAGAAGATAGCCAAGAGAAGCAGTCTGCCAATCAAGTGTCAATGAAAAGAAAAGGGGAGACACTTTATTCTAAAAAATCCAAAAAATCCAAAAGGTCACCAAGACTATTGGCCTTGCATCAATAAGAGCAAAAGAGAGGAAAAGGTTTAACTCTTGTTGGAGATTCTGAAAGTTTGAGAAAGCTCCACAGGCAACTAGATTTTTGGTCTCAATTTTGCAAGAACAACTAACAAAATTGACTAAAAAAATAGAAATTAAGAGGAAGTTGGTGTTTGAAAAGAAGGAACCTCAACAACAACCCTCTTCTGGACTGGTAGAAGAAAGTAAGAAGCTGAAGATCAATCATAAAAAGAACACCTCACTTGATGTTCAACAGAAGAAAAAACAAGTTGAACACAGATCAACTCAGTATAATCCTTCTCAACCTATCTGAAAAGAGGATTTGAGAATGAAGGAAATTGAAGAAGTAATGCCTGTGAAAAGCAAAAGTTTGATTATTATAAGAGAACCTGTGAGAAGGTTGGTCAAGGTACAAGTTGAACCAATTCTGATCAATAATCGATCAATACATCTTCTCAATCATGAAGAAACAAGATTATATGGGATTCTGAGAGATGAAAAATTAGAACCATATCTGTTAAAGATGTCCAAGGATCGATATATAATTTACCCAGTGACAAATAGAACATTGATCAAAATTGTACTAGATATCCAACCAAGAGCTTCAAACATTGTACGCAATGTAGATAAAGGGAAACAGAAGATGTACCTTGAAGCAAATACAGGTAATCTCACAGAGGATGAGATACAGGCAATAGTAAGAAACATAGATGAAGCTTGCAATGTGGTTTAATCAAAAGGAATCTATGTTTCTCGTCACATTTCAAAAGCATCAGGAAGTCATTGTGGGCGCTTCACCACAGACGAAACTTTTCAGGTAGTTGGAAGAGTGACAAAAGGACAATACAAAACTATCAAAGTTGAAGGCATTAGTTTCAAATTAGAGACTTTTGTGCATTTAATCATGCACTTTAGACCGTTGAATTTTATAATAAAAGATGTCCTACACCTTCTTGGAAAACCAATCCCAAAACTACCTAGACCTGATGACCTTGACCTCCCCGAAGGAAAACAATTTTTCAAACCTCTTACTATTAAAATCATCGAACTAGATGTTTTACCTTTAACACTTGTTGTTACAAAATTCTCTACAACAAAAACATTTCAACAAGTTTTAATTTTTGTTCTGGAAGAAGTTAGTCATACACAACAGTGGAATCAGGAAGCCTTAGTTAAGGAGATTGAAGAAATTCATACTAAGGTGGATGATTTGAGTGACTCAGTTGGTGATCTACATAAGGAAGTTGCACATTTACGAGTTTCTATAGAAGAAGACCTCAAGTTGATTCGAATTGACTTGCAACGAATGTTTTCTGAAATCATGAAACATCTACGGTAAAGCTTTTTGATTAATAACAAATAGGGGGAGAAGAGCATAAGCAAAAGAAAGATAGCAAATGAGGGAGATCAGTATGAAGAAAAGAAGATAGGATTACAAGTTTGTTTTCATATGTGTATTTTGTATATGCATGTGTATATCTTTTGTTGTCTTCTTATTCCTTATATGAATAATATTTGTTTATTCATTTTTACCTTTCTAAAAATTATGATTATTTGTTATCATTAAAAAGGGGGAGATTGTTAAGTCAAAAAGACTTTACGAATAATAATTTTGTTGATATTCAAATAATAATAATGTTTGAAATAAATGAACTGTTTTGATGAGTGTGTTAAGCGTGCAGTAAAAACACAGAAAAAGTGACAAAACATAGAAGAAGTGGCGAAACACAAAAGAAGTGACGAAAACACAGAAGAAGTTACGAAAACACAGAAAAAGTGACGAAACACAGAAGAAGTTCAAAAACACAAAAGAAGTTCGAAAACATAGAAGAAGTGATGAAAACACAAAAGAAGTGGCGAAACACAGAATAAGTGGAGAAAATACATAAGAAGTTTGAAAACAAAGAAGAAGTGGTGAAAACATAAAAGAAGTGGCGAAAATACAGAAGAATTGATGAAAACATAGAAGAAGTGGCGAAACACAGAAGAAGTTCGAAAACACAGAAGAAGTTCGAGAAACATAGAAGAAGTTCGAAAACACAGAAGAAGTTCGAAAAACATAGAAGAAGTTCGAAAAACACAGAAGAAATTCAAAAACACAGAAGAAGTTCAAAAACACAGAAGAAGCTGATTGAGTTAGTTACAGAACTCAACTAAATAACGGTTTCTACAAGGAGCAAAAAATAAGAAGCAAGAAGCAGTTATCAAGAAACAAGAAGCGGTTGGATACTTAGGCTATAAATACTAATTGTAGTCTAAGACTGAACAACTTTGAGCTTTTAATCTTTAGCTTCCAAGTTATTACTTACAAAAATTTTGCATTCAAAGTACGATACTAAAGAGCAAACTCTATTATAACAAATAGCTCACAATATCTTTCTAGTGAGAGAAAGAAAAGGCTAAGAGCCTAGAGAAGTTAAGATAGAAGAAAGAATACTTAGTGTAAGAGACCTGAAGACGATTTGGAAGGGAGGAAAGAATATTTGTAAATTTTTCGATGTATAGTGAAAACTTAGAAGGATTCTGAGGACTGGACGTAGTCCAAGGTTTGGGGTGAACCAATATAAAAATCGTAGTGTCTACCTTCTAACTCTTTACTCTTAATTACTCTTGTTCTTATAC
The DNA here is from genome assembly GCA_027479065.1 of Erythroxylum brevipes. Lineage (NCBI taxonomy): Eukaryota > Viridiplantae > Streptophyta > Magnoliopsida > Malpighiales > Erythroxylaceae > Erythroxylum > Erythroxylum brevipes. The sequence continues at coordinate 35,870,909 of JANIHY010000008.1, read as the reverse complement.
AAGTATAAAGAAGTTATTTGCGATTTAACTACGTAACTATTTGACATTCTTTTAATACTTGAAAAAGTTCCTTTTGAAAGAAATATCAAAAGTTTTGTGTATTCACAAAAAGATTACACAATTCAACCCCCCTTCTTGTGTACTTCATATATTGTACGTGAGTTCTATATTAAAGTGTGATTTACTTCAATTACTAAAATCAAGGCAATCATTTTTGACATGAACCTGAACAAAGCTCCTGAAGTAGATGGTTTCAATGCCCTATTTTTTCAAAAGCAATGGGGGCAGGTCAGGCCGAAGGTGATAGAGTACGTTTAGGAAGTTTTCAGGTTGGAGAGATGGGAATAGGACTTAAATGAAATCACTCTAGTCCTGAACCCCAAAGTTCCATCCCTAAGGACTATGACACAATTTCAACCGATTAGCCTATACAATGTGCTGTACAAGATCATATCCAAAGTTATTGTTAATCGGTTGAAAAACCACATGGATTGGCTAGTATAGGCACCTCAAAGTAGTTTTATTCCTGGAAGACAAATAACTGATAATATTATCATAGCCCAGGAAGTCATCAATTCAATGCGCGAAAAGAAGGGGAAGACCAGATTTTTGGCTCTCAAGGTGGATCTAGAAAAAGTTTACGATAGGTTTCAATGAGAATTTATCCAAAATATGTTAAAGGATATTGGAATTTTAGACAAATTAATCTCGGTCATCATGAAGTGTGTGTCGACGGTGACCTTATAAATCATGTGGTAAGACACTGTTACTGATCCCTTTAGCCCTTCAAGAGGTATTAGATAAGGAGAGCCACTCTCTCCCTACCTTTTTGTTCTATGCATGGAAAGGCTAGGTCAACTTATCTCGAGAAAGGTGAAACAAGGCCTATGGAAACCGTTACAACTGAGCCCTAATGGGCCTTTGTTATCCCACCTCTTTTTTGAAGATGACCTAGTATTTTTGGCAGAAGCTACGATCACTCGAACCAAAGTTATTGCAAACACGTTGGAAGAGTTTTGTGCAGCATCTGGTTAGAAAGTGAATACTGAAAAAACTCGGATCTACTTCTCAAATAATGTATCCCGTATTCTTGAGTGTAGGCTCAGTCACGACCTGCACATTTCTAGTACAACCAATCTTGGGAAATATCTAGGAGTCCTATTGTTACATGAGAGAACATCAAGGCAAATGTATCAATATATCCTAGATAAGGCATGCGAGAAACTGGTAGGATAGAGGGCAAGGGTACTGTCTCTAGTAGGCAGAATTACACTTACCTAGTCTGTGATATCGACACTGCCCACTTATATGATGCAAATAGTTAGACTTTCGCGACAGTTGTGTGGGGATCTGGAACGAATCATGTTAGATTTTGTTTGGGACTCAAGGGATGATCACAGGAAAATGCACCTAGAAAATTGGGAAACGGTGTGTAAGCCCAAAAAAGCAGGGGGTCTGGGCATTAAATGTATTTGCTCTTCTAATGATGTTTTATTGGCTAAGTTGGGCTAGCCAGTGATTACACAGCCTCAAGCTTTATTGGTCAAGATCTTAAGAGCTAAATACCACATAGACCCATATCATATACCCCCTACAATAGATAGGGTCGAGACTTCAAACATTTGGAGGGGCATCTCTACAACTTGGCATGTCATTCACAGGGTATAAAATGGATGTAAGGTAATGGAAAGATAATTCTATTCTGGTTGCATAATTGGTTACAAGACTGGGGACCTCTTATCTACATGTTGACCTAGCCAATACTCGAGAGAATACTCTACACTTTTGTTACGGACTTAAAAAACGAGGATCGTACATAGAATTGGAATTTGTTTCAACATTACATCCCCTTTACCGTCTATTTGGATATCGTGGAGGTCCACACTCCTGCAAATAGTACAACAGAAGATACATTACAATGGGGCTTAACAACGCATGGACATTTCTCAGTGTAATTAGCTTACGATTTATTGGCAGGGAGTACCACCGAGAATAATAATAACCTCTAGGAACTAATTTGAAAATGGCCAGGGCCCTAATGAATTCGGCATTCCTGTGGTTAATGACTAAAGGAAAATTGCTGACCAATCAACAAAGAGTGGCATGCCACCTCCCTACAGACATTAGCTGCCACATCTGTGGCTAAGAAGAATCCACATTCCATTTCATTAGGGATTTCCGTAGAGTAAAAACTTTCTGGGAAAATTTCCCCCCAGCTCTAGTTGATACGGATTTCTTCCTATTTCTTTAAATTGATTTTATGTAAATGATTTCTATTTATGGAGACTAGCAAGTTGTAAGTGTACTTTAAATTGAGTTTATGAAAATAGTTTTCGTTTGATCATGAAATGAATATTTATGCTAAATACAAATGATATTTTAAAAGTGAATATTGCTAGCATAAACATATGCTTTGGCAATATATGAGTTTTAATTTGAAAGTTAAATTTATATGATTAGAAGTTATATTGAAATAGTTCAATTATGATTCCTCCATACTTGATTTAGAAAATAAGATGAGTTGTAAATGTAAGAGTTGCTTTTGCCTATGGTGCACCACTAGGCTTTATACATGTTATTATACCGATATATTTATGGCAGTTAACCTATTATGGGTAACCAATGTTGAACTAGCTTAGTAAATAGTAGTTAACTAGTCACAGGCAAGCGATTTAAAACTAGCTCTTGTTATAGGTAAACAATGTAGAATGAGCTTTATAACTACCTGTTTATAGCGGTTAACCTATTACGTGTAAGCGATGTAGAACTAACTCTGTAACTAATGGTTAACTGATCGCCATTAAGCGATATAGAACCAGCTTTGTGACTTTAGGCCTAGTGTACTGTATGGTAAACAAACTAGTGGTAGGCTGTTAAGTAAGAAAAGTAATGAAATAGTAATGCTGCCACTTTTTTTAAAAGTAATTTGAGAGTCATCGTATAGTAACAGTTCTAATGGATGGCTTACTTTTAGTATAAAAGTTCTAGAAAACTTATTTCCACCACTGTTTATTATTTAAGGAAAAAAGATAAATGGAATATGGAAACTTTTGTATTATGAGTTTAATTTCGAAAAGCATTTCGAAATAGTATTTCAAAAAAAATTAAATTGTGTTTATGAAATGTTATGTTATTACCAGATTTAATGATGCATAGATAAATTGTTATAGAAAATGCTTTATCATGAGCTTTATGATTGTATGGAATATTGTAGTTTTATTGTTATGAAAATTTTAGTTTTGAAGTGAATCACACGTTATTACAATGCTTTAAAATACGATATATGAATATACGAGAAGGGGGGTTGAATTGTGTATTCCCCTTTTTTTTAAAAAATCTTTTCAGAAAGCGTTTTGTTAAAAACAAGTTCTTTTACAAAAACTTCGGTAAGTTTGAATTAATCAAAA
>JANIHY010000008.1:35728438-35739432 GCA_027479065.1 Erythroxylum brevipes | reverse complement strand
AAGGCTAATCAATGCTTGCACGATTTCATAATTAGGATTTAAGAGTCCAACACTAACTAAAAGTAGCTACGAGGGATGGATAAGGAATATGTAATTTTGATATGATCCCAAATTTGAATTCTTTATAGCATTAGGTCCAAAATTCAACTTTTTTTTTCTTTATTATATTTTAAAGTCATGTGATATATTCCCTTAAAGAATTTTACACTGACAGATATTTTAAAAAGTGCTCAAATCTGAATTTTATTTGCTACAAATTTAAGATTTATGTATTCGATTATTATAAAATAAATCTGACTGATTTTATTAAAATTAATTTTATTAAAAATATAAATAGCAATTTGAAGTTTTTGAGATAACAACTACATTCAATTGAATTGGGATAATATCTGCGTCACCGGCGAAAGTGAAAGGCTTTGTAATTTTGCGGTTTCGGATCGCGGAATTTTCTTCTACGAAAAATATATGTTTCCACACTCCTTCCGCAGATCGACACGTGGAAAAATTTTGTTTAACCCAAAAGTTCCCTATTGGCTATTGCTGACTGGGCATACGGATAAACCTCGCCGGCCGTCAAGGTTGACAAGGAGAACGGTTACAGCCATTCAATGGTCTCCACGTGACCCAATCCCATGCACACTTTGACGCATCCCAGCGAGACTTTAAGAAATCTATCTTATTCAAATCAAGATTATATAGAAAAGATATATAATTTTATATCCATTTAAGATCATAATGCGACATTAGTGGTGTATTGTTAGAAGATGAAAAAAAACTGACGCCGTTGATAGGCTGTTGCTGGGGAAAATTTTTGTCGTGCAGCAGCTAAGGTTTCTCTATAAATACGTGGCTTTAGATGGGCAAGGCAACTTGGTCATTCAACAAACAACATTACTCTACGTGTTGGTCTATCCTAACAATGCTCCGCATCCTTCTGTGCTTCTTGTTTCATTATTATCAAACATAACTCTGTGTCCAGATCCTATCATCAACTACTACTTCATTTGGATTCCCTGTTATCACTTACAGATTCTTATAAGTTTTCTTTTGTCATTCTCTTCGTCATTGTTTATTTAGTGTCTCTTGACACAAAAATGTGTGGGATACTTGCTGTTCTGGGTTGCTCTGATGATTCTCAAGCTAAAAGAGTTCGTGTGCTTGAGCTGTCTCGCAGGAAATTCTCTGTTATTCTTGGCTCATTATTTGGTTGCTGCAATCTCGGACTAACTTCACCACCCTTTTTCTTTTTCTTCTATGCATTCCCATTCCGAGGACGTTCTTTTCTTTTGCCTGTACCAGATGGCGTGTTATTTATTTGTTCGTTAACTTTGAGTTGTGTGATTATTTTTGTTTTCTTGGCAATCGATGTATGTTTGAAATGAAAAAGACAACTTAAATTATTAGTATCCATAGGATTCATTAGTTAATTCTGATAAACATATATAAACTTTATGGCATTTTAAGGAATTCTATCATGCACCATCTCGGATAAACATTTCTGCAAATACTAAGAAATTGAGATTTGTTGTCACCTTAACAGATTGAAGCACCGTGGTCCAGACTGGAGTGGGCTCTATCAGAATGGTGACTGCTACTTGGCTCATCAACGTCTGGCTATTATTGATCCTGCTTCTGGTGATCAGCCTCTCTTCAATGAGAACAAAAAAATTGTTGTTACGGTAGGCTTCTAACCAACATAGTGAAGGTCTCTGTTCACTAGGAATGGAGAAACGAAGAACGATTTTCATTGTTAATTGAACGGACTACTGAGGGGTTTGTTTCATTTATGTATTACTTGTCTTTGCTTGATAACCTTTTGATGGAATAGCAAAAAAGGGAGTTCCTTTGAAAACCAATATTCTAGCACGTAACGACGACTACAGTATTTTGGCAAGCATAACTGGATGTTAAATATAGGTGAATGGAGAAATATACAATCATGAAGAATTGAGGAAGCGCTTACCACATCACAAGTTCGGAACAGACAGTGACTGCGATGTTATTGCCCATCTGGTATGGCGCTTCTGAAGATACTGATATTTAATCTATTTATATGCATTGCTGAATTGATGTAACTCAAATCTTTCTTATAGTTACTTCTAGCAAGCTAATATGTTGTTTGAAATCTTCGAATGAATAGTACGAAGAATACGGAGAAAACTTTGTGGACATGTTGGATGGGATGTTCTCCTTTGTACTGTTGGATTGTCGAGATAACACTTTCATTGTTGCTCGTGATGCCATTGGAATCACTTCCCTCTACATTGGCTGGGGTCTTGATGGTAACATTCCTTAGATCGTGCTTCTTAACCAACTTTTACAGGTGGAGAAGTTCTGAAGTTCTGATTTGATGTTGTGTTTAAGGTTCTGTATGGATTTCTTCCGAGCTGAAAGGCCTGAATGATGAGTGTGAACATTTTGAGTGCTTTCCACCTGGCCACCTGTACTCGAGCAAATCAGGAGGATTAAGGAGATGGTATAATCCTCCTTGGTTCTCAGAGGCTATTCCATTAACTCCATATGATCCGCTTGCTCTGAGAAGTTCATTTGAAAATGTAACGCTTATGAAACATTTGATGCTGCCAAATGATTTAACTAAGCAGATCTTCGTGAATTTATAGCTCATGTGCTAAGTACATAATCTGTGCAGGCTGTCATCAAAAGACTTATGAGTGATGTTCCTTTCGGAGTTCTGCTATCTGGTGGCTTAGATTCGTCTTTAGTTGCCTCTATTACAGCTCGCCACTTAGCAGGTACCAAGGCTGCTCGGCAGTGGGGAGCGCAGCTTCATTCATTTTGTGTTGGCTTAGAGGTGAGTGTAAAAGATTGCTATTGTCAGACACTCGTTAGGCGTTTTCAAGGAACTCCTCCCTTAATTCAAATCCTGTTCTCGAGTAGGGTTCTCCAGATTTGAAGGCTGCAAAAGAAGTCGCAGATTATTTGGGAACTGTTCACCATGAGTTTCACTTTACAGTTCAGGTACTATACTAATGGAACTGAAATTTCTTTCAGGACCATTATCAAATGTTAACTGTATGCCTTTGGTGTAGGATGGTATTGATGCCATTGAAGAGGTCATCTACCATATTGAAACATATGATGTTACAACTATCAGAGCTAGTACTCCTATGTTCCTCATGGCAAGAAAAATCAAGTCTTTAGGAGTGAAGATGGTAATTTCTGGTGAAGGCTCTGATGAGATTTTCGGTGGTTATTTGTATTTTCATAAAGCACCTAACAAAGAAGAGTTCCACCGAGAAACATGCCGCAAGGTAACTATACAATCACACTAGGCAAGCATTTAAGGGGATTCAATTGAGTGATACGTTGTTAGACATAGCAGAAGATGTTTCGATTCAATTATATTTCCTTTTTTGCAGATTAAGGCCCTCCACCAATACGACTGCTTGCGAGCTAACAAAGCAACATCGGCGTGGGGTTTGGAAGCTCGAGTACCCTTCTTAGATAAGGAGTTTATTAATGTTGCAATGGCCATTGACCCTGAATGGAAGATGGTAAAATCTATTAGTCACCTTATACCCTTCCTTGATGGGGGTGCTACCTAAGCAGATCTTTTTGATAACTTCCAATTGATTTCAGATTAGACCAGAGAAAGGACGCATTGAGAAATGGGTTCTTAGGAGGGCCTTTGATGATGAGGAGCATCCTTATCTGCCAAAGGTATAAACAAATTTTTTCTTTTGCTATCATTTTGCGCTTCGGTTAACATACTCTTCGACTTCTGCAGCACATTCTTTATAGGCAGAAGGAGCAATTTAGTGATGGGGTTGGCTACAGCTGGATTGATGGTCTTAAAGATCATGCTGCTCAACATGTACTTGAATTAACCATCTCCTATAACAACCATTTGAGTTGAATATAGCAGGCAGCTTTTTTTAACATCATAGAATGATTTCAGGTGACAGACAAAATGATGCAAAATGCAGCTCACATCTTCCCCCATAACACCCCTACTACCAAAGAAGCTTATTACTACAGAATGATCTTCGAGAGGTTTTTCCCTCAGGTAATTCATGAGTCCTTATCCAACAGGTCGGTTGTGATGTAGAACTTAGAAATTGTTATATAAATGGGAGGTTTCTTGCAGAACTCAGCGAGGCTGACCGTTCCTGGAGGAGCAAGTGTAGCATGTAGCACGGCCAAAGCGGTGGAATGGGATGCTGCATGGTCCAACAATCTGGACCCTTCCGGCAGAGCTGCACTGGGTGTGCATCTTTCCGCTTATGACAAGCAGCAGGCAGCTTCCAACATCAATGGAATGATTGCTGGCAGCATACCTCGCTTGGTGGAAGTCAACGCTCCAGGAGTTGTTATAAGAAGCTAACCAACTATTGCCCATTGTTATACAGAATTTAGTAAAACTATGATTAGGTGGTTTCCCAACCTTAGGGAGATGTCACTTACAAGGTCTTCTGACTATTGTTAAAGTATGTTGACAAAGTTACGTAGATTTTAAAGATTACTTTAGTTTTATTACCGCCCGGGCGAAGAATGATGTCTGTTTCTGTTTCTGTTTCTGTACCTCCTCGCTTAGCTAGCCCGTGAAACAAATAATACGAATCTTTTAGCACACAGGACAGTCCTTGCTTGAGCATAATTGTACGCCAAGTTTTGATTGTTATCTCAAGGTAACCATTGGAAGGGAGAAAGAAAAAAGAAAGCTAGGCGTAGAGAATCACGTAATCTTATAAAGAATCACTACACGTAGAAGAAGGTAGATAGCATCTATAGGTATAATCAGATATGAGCCGAAGACTGTAGTTAAGTCAGTCTCTAAAAAGTAAAAACCAATTAAATTAGTATAGTCTAGCAAGTAAAAAAGAATATAAAAGCAAATTGAGGTTATCTAGAAGAACAAAGCAGTGTACAATAGCTGGTTCCAAGTATCAGGGAGTCCAGGAAGACACCAGTGGCTACAATCTGCAGAGCGTTGAGGGTTAGCCTTTTGCTGGGGGCTCAAATCGCCGCTGTAAATTGATGGGTGACCATCTTTCCTAAGCCCAGAAAGCATTGTGATATCCAATAAGTAGGCAGGGTTATGCATGTCCCTAATGACATCGTCCACTACTCTCATTTCCTCAGGGTATGCTCCTGGTGACATTGATCCACTTAATATTGGAGTTGTCTCGCCGTAGCAATTTTTCGACGCAGATATTGTCGTCCCAGAACTCCATTCACTTGGACTGCCAATTTTTTAGTTCAAAGTTAGTAATATATACGAAACCCAATCCTGATTACTTTTCCAGAACTGCTATCAAAAGTTTAAACAAAAGACACAGAGCCACCGACAAGATCGCTGTCAAAAAATGTATTAGTGTTAAACCGCACTTTTTGTGCTTGGAGCCCAGTAGCCAATAATGGAGGAGTCAGGAGTGTAGCTTTCCAAGTAAAGTGAAAAATATGGTACGAGAGAGAGACATACTCGTAATGTGTGGGCGAGATGGACAAGAAGAAAACTCTGGTTCTGGCAGTGTCAATGTTGGAGTCAATCCAATTGGCCCATGTTCTCAAGCCTTTTTCCAAAGCAACTAGACGATCCATGTCCTGGTAATATGTGCCTCCTGTTTCCATGTAATCCCACCTGCTCAAAGCCAGAACGCACCAAGATTTGTATCTTCTTTGCTTGTATTTTCTTTTTTGATATATATATATATATATACGAGAATGCAAGGAAAAGCATCTTAAACAAAAGCAAACATGACGCTAACCCTTGGAGAGACCCTTTGTGGCTCCACCAATGACCTGTGTTAAAAGACAGAACGTCTGCGTTACGCCAGGCGTTGCCGTTGCCGGATATCTCTTCCAGCCTTAGAACTCTCTTCCCTTGAATCACATCTATGTCCACCAAGTAAGGTGCTCGAAAATATGAAATGCTCATGTCATAGTCCTGTAAACATTATAGAATGCAATTTCATGATTGGGGCTTCATATGAGTAATGTTGTTCACTTCACTTCACTATCACTGTGGGCCACCAATCAAGTAGTGTATTGCAGTTGGCATCGACTAGCCTACAAAGCATACTAACAGTGATTTCTGGGACCCTCAATCATCTTTCAGCGGAGCTTTTCCATCTTAAATATGGAACCTAAGAAACAATAATAGGCTTCTGTGTTGGATTCACAATTCCATCATCCCCAGATTGGGATAGGACGATAAAGATTTAAAAAAAAAAAAAAAGTAATTGAACAGAGATCGTAAAATTTCTAGTCTACAAGTAAAGAAATGAACTTTTCCTATTGTAGCCAAGCAATGGCACTCGCATACTGCAAACATTTGAGGTCAAAAGTAGATCAAAAGGGTAATATAGAAAATACACATTATTATTCTTGCTTAAAGGTGTAGGCCAGCCAGACCCCAGCGACTTATGGCCTAGGTCCAAGATGAAAGCTTTATCACCACAAACTGGAAAATTTGCATTACGAATGCTATCCAAGAATGCAAAACAAAGAAGCATATAATGTTTCAACTTTAAGTTACCAGAAATTTGAAGATGGAGAGAGGATCTCCTCTGCTCATTTTTGTGGATGTTTGAGGCGCTGCGGCTAAAATCATGCAAATCAAAGACTCCCATTGATTCCTCCCAAGCGAATCACCCACAAACATCACTGTTTTCCCCCTCAATTTCTGTAGAAAATCATCCCCATTGAACCTGACATGAAAGTACTACAATAACTTGATAGCATTTGCCATAGAACAGAACTGGCAGAAGCTAGATTTATCGAAGAAAGAAACAGAAATGGCTGTTGCTCATTGCCGATGAAAAGAATGTAACTGCAGTTTCATTACCTTGGGAGCTCACAGTTGAGAGGCTTCCATTTATACTTGAGGTAGTCAGAGTCAGGTCGACCATACATTCGGCAATTGAATCGAGGGTCAATGATGGGACAATTAGAGGATTGGTACATGGGGTACGAGTCATCACGAACCCAGGTGCCTGCAAAGAGTGCACAACTGCTTTGGTTACCTTGAACAATCGGTCTTCTCTGATGGTGGCTTTTGTGGTGGTTCCTCATGCTCACTATTAGAGCAGAGGAAACTATCTGGTTTTGAAGCAGAACCAAGAACAGAATCGCAGAACATGATGACAACAGTTTGCAAGAAGAATGGCAACGATTCAACATATCAATCGAGGACAAGGAAATGAAAAGGCAAAAGACTTCAACTTTCAGACAAAAAAAGAAGAAGAGGCAAAGTGCGAAAGAGAAGAGATGTAGCTTTTGTTTATTTATTCTGTACTTTTGCTGTCAGTGTCAGGGGTATGGCGGGATTGGGAGGGTTTTGTCTGTCTGTCTTACAAACACAAGAAAACAGGGGCTTGGGCGTAAGGCATTGCCATGGCTTTGGGCATAATGGCTCATGACTTAATGAACTATGCAAAATAATAATTTATTATAAAATTATTAAAAACAAAATCACGCATATCATAATTGAGGAGAACATAAAAAGTACAAAATTATTATATGAGAATATATATTTAATTATTCATTTTTTTATTACTTGAAATATGACAAATAAGGAATAATTTCTATTACTTAAACTCTGTACATATTTTGTATTTAATAATTATCTTTCTTTAATTATCCCGCCGAGTAAGGATAGGAGGTAATTCCAGACTGCGTGAAGGTGAAGGTGAGTTGCAAGGGAACAAAAAGCGTCGTGAGGCTCAAAAAAGTTTTGATTCCTATAGTATCAGCTGCCTTTCCTATCCTGCAAAAGGAGCAAAGAAGCTGTCGTCAGAAAGTAATGTTGTTCCTTGCTTTTTCTTGATGCACAATCAGAACACGCGGTTATGGTAGAATACCTCTTATAGTGATTTTTGAAGTGAAGGTGAAGAACGGTATCGATATTCGGAGTGGCAGCTAAACTTTCTTGATCCATCTCGTCATCATCAAGTGTATAATTAGGAATAAGAAAAGGAAAGAAAGCCTTCGTTAAAATGAAATAAGGCTGAAAAGGAAGTGTTTGATTTAAATGTATCTTGTTATAAATTGAGACTCTCTTAAAATATTTATTAAGCAAAAAAAAAAGAGCTAAAAAGTAGACACGACTGGAGAGTAGAAAAGTTTGATTCGATCTTAAAAATATAGACAGGGGAGCGGCGGCCGATGACTAGCAAATATCCTCAATTTTCGGGGACTAATCAACATAAAGCCCCAGTGGCAACGGGCCCACTATCCTGTGCTTGTTCCTTAAATCGTGATGCAAAGCACAATTTCTCCTTCCCTTCCCAGATTTTAATAAATAATATCAATTAAAATTTTAAAGCTTAAACCTTGCTTTAATGAGTTTGAGCTTCGTTTCGAATTTTAAAACATTGAATATCTTTCTCATTATTACAATTTCATTTTCTCAACCTACCACCTCCTCACTCATAAACTGACAATACCATTATCACTTCAACTTTTTGCCACTATCATATGGCAGTGGTGTTATGAGATAGATAGAAAAGTACAAGAAAATGATGAAATACCGATGGAATAAGTACCGTAGATAATTAGCGACGAAAGAAATGTCCATTGGTAACACTATCGTGAAAATCTCTATTTGTGACGGACATAATTTTCCATCAATAAAGGTAGAGGGAAAATATCCCTGCAAAATTGCCGATGGAATATAGCGATGAAAAATCATGGTCATCGGTAAATTAGGCAGGAACGCTTGTCGCAATAAACTAGCATCAGGGATTTGTCGACATAATATCGATCTGTCGGTGAATTTTCGACAGTATAAATGGTCCATCGATGAATTTACGCTGAAGCGTCGGGGTTTACCGACAGTGATGTATTCCGTCGGTGAATTTTTGACGGTCTGGCCATTCCAAGAATAAACCCATCTGAGCCTTCCCCATCTGTTTCTCCTCTGCATTTTTGAACCTTCTTCTCCTCCCTCGTTGTCGCTCATCTTCTCCTCACCGTCGCTCATCATTTTCTCCCCATCGTTGCTCGTCACCGTCCTTTTTAGCTTTTTTGTTATGAGGTCGGATTAAGTAAGTCGAAGTTACTTGAATGCCTCTCCTTTTATTTTGATTTATGCTTATGTTGCTTCCCGTACCCATTTTCTAGACAAAGTTTGTGTAGTCTCTGTAAATGTGTGGTTTTTGAATGGTACAATTAGGTTGACTTGTATCGTAAATTTATGATAAACAATGAAAGTGAACAACTTTAGTTTAAGAATGCAGCGGGTTTGTAGTGTAGATAGATTGTGTAGAAGCAAACTAAATTGTTAGATGGGTGATTGATAGGCAAAAAAAAGCTCTGAGAAGTTTCAATGGTTAGTGCCTCCTAAGTCCCATCCAATTTGGTTGCTGATTCTAATGGTAGAAGCAATATTCTTTAATCCGTGCTGATTCTTTAATTATACTTTTTCACAAATGAAGGTGTATCAGTGTTGGAGTTTCGAATATAGAGGATAGAAGTCTTATCTTTGGTGTTGAATTCTCGCATGTGGCTTTACTTAACTAACACGGTCATTAGCCATAATTAACCAACCAAGGACAAGTTTGAGATTAAGTCAACAATTTAGGCAGATCATTAGCAAAATAATGGTTAATCTAACCATATATGTTTTCTATTTCTTTTTAATTAGAGTAGAGTTTATCAAATCGTTGAAGTGAGTGGATAGTGATTATCTTGTAAGGCAGATCTAATATGTTTGGCTGTATATTGATTTTGATACCTTTAAACGTAGGTAGAAAAGAATAGAGAAACAATTGCCTACATCTGTTGTTACATCTACTATCATTACAAGGGGTAAGGCTATAAGATTAGGCTATGGAATTGCTAGTGCAAGTGCCCTAAGGGCTCCTTCAAAATTCTATAAGATTAGGATAGGAATGGGTAGGACATGAACATGGATATGTTCCAAAGAAAGCACTAAATTACCAAACAAGTTTAGTTTAACAAGATAGTTTCCTGTCTCTAGCTTAACAGTCAAAACTGAACCTTTCTTAGATTCAGCAATTTATTTATTTTAACAAAAAGCCAGAAAAATAAAAAGGATATTAGCTTTTCAAATAGACTAAAATTAATAAATTTCCTAGTGACTTCATTTGTTAACAGCAAATGAATTGCAATTCCTTGACTATTACCTCAAGATGGAATCATAGTAATCCTTATTTACATCTATACACCTCCTTAAATCTGCAATAACCTTGAAGCACTTCTCCACTATATATCATCCTTGTTCTTCTCCCCCTCTTTGATGCAATTTTCCCACAGTAAAGAATTTTCTCTGCAGCCACCCCTTCATGAACAAGCATAACCCTCATTCTCCTCCCTCTTCCTCTTTAGCCTCCCCCTTGATATTTATTCCCATTCTCTTCAATTGTTGATCCACTTTTGCTGGTGGTTTTTGATGGATGGAAGAGGATGATAGAGGACATTGCTTTATGATAAAATTAGAACTTCTTAAGAATTTAAACATAAACTCCCAAGAGAACAAAGAGTCACTTTCTTTTGGTTTCTTTATTCATCAATGAATTTACTTATTCAATTACCCACATTAAGAAACAGGTTTCAAATTGGAACCCGGTTCCTATGAGGGTACTACTAAGTTCTAACTAGGGGCCACCCTTCATTATCATCAATCTATCTTCAGCGATATTGAAATGCTTCTCTATCGTCATTAATAACTCCCGAGTCCCAACTGTACCTTCGCATGTTCTTGGATTAATTTGCCAAGCCCTTTCTTTCATTTAAAATGAAGTGCAAAAATGTCTACAATCTAACTCATGAACAATGTCAAGATTCAAGTAAGCTTAATGAATACCAATCTCTTCAAATGAAATTTGACCATGCAAAGAAGGGGAAAAGAAAAGGAATAATAAATATGCCTATCCAAATTTATCAGGAAGATGCTAAAGAAAAGATGCTTGAAAGTGTCCTCAAGGTAATGTTTGTGTTAGAGTAGTGCCCTAAAGGCAATCCCCTTTAGCGCATTTTGTTCATAGTCATGTATAGACTTTATGAATAAA
>JANIHY010000008.1:35677237-35689119 GCA_027479065.1 Erythroxylum brevipes | reverse complement strand
TCCTATTCGAAGAATAATTGTTGAATAATTTATCTTTTTTTTCTAGTATGGATCTTTTATAAGACATTGTTTGATTTTTTTTTACTTTGCTTGGGTTTAACATATTGGATTAATCTTTGATGGATTTTATATGTATACTTTTATGAATAATTTGTATTTGTTTTCATTAAATATTTTTATAATTTTTGTCATATATATTGATATAAATAGGTTCTGATTATCCTGAGAACCAATCCTAAAAATAGGTTAACCGATCCTATAGGTTCTTTAGATTCAGGTTCAGGTTCGTGAAATCGCCGAACCTGACATTCAGGTTCAAGTTCAGGTTATTTGTGAACGGGTCAGGTTATCCTACCATGAACACCCCTAGGTATTTGTAGGGTCACACAAAATCTTCTATTTCTAATACGATGTTTCGCCGGTTTTCGGTTAAGTATTAATTACTACTTCCAAAAGGGTTATTTGTTTCTCTGATTTACTTCTTCCTACTAAGCAACCCCACATGTTGTTCAATCTGCAACTTGCGATTGTCTAGTATAACATAACATGCAAAAAGAAGCAGAGTATCAATATCAACGAGACGTGTAGATTATCAATATCAACGAGACGTGTAGATTAACGTATTATCAGTAATTTTTAAATTTTTAGTGCATTTTTATTCTTAAATAATTGTCATTTTAAGATTAAGATGCTTTAAAATTAAATATGATAAAAAATTGGTCTAACTCAATTCAATCTAATTTAATTTTAAACTCAACAGATCAAATTTTAATTGATTAGATCTCGAGTTAAATTTATGTATAAGAATTGCCTTTAAATTTAATCGATAATTTGAAAGTTCGAAAGTCTCGACTTATCATTAAAGTGATGTAATTTTAGTAAATTTTGATATATTTATATTCTTAATTAACTATTATTTTCAGGGTTAAGATGAGTTACGATTAGATATGATAAAAAGTTCGATACGACTCACCTAATCTAATTTGAAAATCAACAAATTAGGTATTGAATTGGACTTAAAGAGTTTATGGACTAACCTACAATTCTATCAAAAGTTCAAAGCTTTCAAATCTTATGATTAAAACAATGTGATTTTGATATAATTGACCACAATGATATTATTTTGATCTATATATTTTAAAAACTAAACTTTAACGTTTTAATGTGACTTCAATTGAATTTTGAGCTAAATTAGTACTATTCATAATAAACATTAAGCGGATTTGGGTCGGATTACCATTCATAACTGCAACTTTATCAATTGCAATTCCAATCATTGACTTAAAATACCAGCAGGCAGAGTTACATCACACGAGACCTTCTGTATTTATATATTTATTTAAGTTCACGTAAATATGTTGATAAGATTTAATGAAATAGATTAGGAACTGATTTGTGGAAATAGAGGATTTGGTCTCAAGTAACACTACTTTCTAGTCTACTGTAATAATAATATTTTAAAAATTAAATTGGTTTGACCAATTTAATAGTTAAAATTTTAAATGGATTAATTTTTTATTTTAATTTTAACTTTTTATTTTGATTTAATTTAATAATATTTGAGATTATTAATTAATTGATTAGTTTTTATGAATTAATAAATTTTTATAAACTAAAATAATACAATTAACTTATATTTAACGATTTCTTATTTTAATTAAACTTTAAACTTCTTTATAGGTAAGGGTAGTTTTTCCAATCATTTTCAAATTCTTCGATATCAATTTCTAATTATTTTATGATAATGTAATACTAATTAAACCTTTAATTATTTATTTTTCACTTTAATTTCTGATCCGATTTTTATATCTTCCGAATTCAGTAAAAGGCATGCAAACAACACATGTTACCTCCGTGATTGTGGCCCACAACCACCAAATGCTACATATAACACCAAAAACGCATTAAATAATCACAAAAAAATGTCAAACCTTACGTACACTCATTGTTTCCATATGAACACGTATAAATTTGTAGATGAAATTTAATAAAATAGGGTTGAAATATTATAATCAAACTAAGAGAGTGACATTTTCAGTTTTTATCCGTAGGACAAGAATTCTTATACCTCAGTTTTGGAAGGAACAAAAATTTCTATCCTTGTCCTCTGAAGGCGGAACAAAAATGACTGAGAATAGCAGCAAACAACACGAAGGATAGAACTTTTGTGTTCCTGTCCTCTGTCCTCACCCACGAGGACAGCAACCAAACGCAGGGTATGGGTGTTCAATGATCCTACTATTGGTGACAAAGTTGAAGATTTAGAAACAAGAGTTTCAAATTCTTGTTCATCGCGAAGAGTTTCGCAATGGCTAGTAGTGGGAGTTAAGGTTTTCTTTTGTCCTTTCAATTTCAAGTAAGTTGGTGAGATTTATGAGATTTTAGTAGAAAGTTTGAGTAAAAACAGAGAGTTAGGGTGTAGAGAGGAAAAATGAAACTTCTGAGAATGATGAAGGTAAGTAAAAGGAAGAAACCTTTTTAGGATATACTAAACGGTTCTTGAGCGTTGATTTCGTGTGAAGATGAACAATCATACATGCTATTAGAGGAGGTGTGATCATATGTGTATCTTCTATCAGTCATGTATAGAAGCCTACCAGGGCGATGCACGCATATTTTTAGAAGCTAAAATGACGTTATTTAGTAACTACCTTTTTAAGACATGGATATTCTACTCTATTAAACTAAGAGGAGCCTACCAAAAACACAGATTAGAAGGACCCTACAATATCTGCAAAGAGAAGTAGCATAGAAACTTTATACATAGTTAATATCAGATATTCTGCACGTACCAAGCTCTTTTCTTAACAAATAAAATCTATCTTCAGAAAGTGGCTTAGTAAAGATATCAGCTACTTGATTTTCAGTTTTAACATGCAGAAGATCAATGGTTTCTTCTAAAACATGATCTCTAAGAAAATGATGTATGATTTCTATATGCTTAGTCCTAGAATGATGTATAAGATTTTTAGAAAAAATTATTGTACTTGTATTGTCACATAATATAGGAATATGATCAAGGTTCAGAGAAAAATCCTAGAGTTGTTGTTTCATCTACAAGATTTGATTGCAACAAATGGAAACTACTATATATTCTGCTTTAGTTGTTGAAAGCATTGTGCAATTTTGTTTCTTACAAGACCAAGAAACTGAACATCCTCCAAGAATTTGGTAGTGACTACTTGTGCTTTTACTATCAACTTTATCACCTTTATAATCTACATCATAATAGCTAACTATGCTAAAAGAATCAGTTTTTGGATACCATATAATCCAAAGTCCATAGTTCCACGAAGATAGTGAAAGATCCTCTTGACTACTTGAACGTGACTCTCTTTGGGATTTGATTGAAAGCATGCGCAAAGACACACACTACGTATAATATCTAGTCTTAAGTTTATGAGATATAGTAGTGATCCAATAATTCCTCTATACTTTGTCTCATTTGTTGCCTTGCCTTCTTCATCCTTATCAAGTTTAGTTCAAAAATACGTAAGAGTACCCATCAGTTTGGCATTCTCAAAATGATATCTCTTGATGAGTTCCTTTTTTGTAAATGTCTTGACTAATGAAGATTTATTTTTTTGTTTGCCTAATTTTCAACACAAGAAAGAAAGATAGTTCTCCTATCATACTCATTTCAAACTCTCCCTGCATTAAATTTGAGAATTCTTCACAGAAAAATTGATTAGTAGCACCAAATATTATGAAATCAATATATGTTTTCACTATGACTAAATTGCTCTCCTTTTTCTTAATAAATAAGGTTTTATCTACCTTTCCTCTTTCGAAGTTATTCTCAAGCAGAAAGTTACTTAGCCTCTTATACCATTGGAGCCTGCTTTATCATGTAATTAGGATGGTTTTCATCTTCAAAACTTGGAGGTTGCTTAATAAACACTTCTTTGTTAATATATCCATTTAAAAAGGCACTTTTAACAGCCATTTGGAATAGTTTAAATTTTCTATATCATGGAAAAGAAAGTAAAATTCTAATTGATTTTAATATAGCAACAGGTGCATAAGTCTCATCAAAATCAATACTTTTCTATTAATTATAACCTTGAGCTACAAGCCTAGCTTTGTTTTTTACACCTTACCATTTTCATCAAGTTTGTTTTGAAAAACCTAAAGAGTCTAATGATTGACTTGTTTTGTGGATGAGGTACTAAATTCGAAGCTTTATTTTTATCAAACTGATTTAGTTCGTTTTTTATAGTTGAAATCCAATTTTCATCAGTAAGAGCCTCTTCAACTATCTTTGGTTCTAATTTTTAAATGAAGGCAACATAATTATCTTTGAAGGATGATCTGATTCTTAGAATTTCAAAAGCTTCTCCCAGAATTTATTGATATGTATCTAGACCTCACTATTCTCATGGTGTTCTTCATTGTATAGGCTCTCGCTGAGATGAAGGAGCTTACTCTGTCCTAGCTTTAGAAGGACCTTATTGATCTTGTAATTCTAAAGGTACTATAGGTGTAGTTTGAAGTAAATCACTTGTTAATATAGAAATCAGGTATAATATGTAAAATACACTAGAAAGGGGGTTGAATTGTGTAATCTTTTCAAAAATATTAATCTTTTGAGATTTTTTGAATTTCTTTACAAAATTTAGATGATCACAAAAATACTTTACTAATAGTTGATAAGTAATGTAATTGCAAGTAATATTATCTATTCATCTAACAACAAGAAAATTAAAAGATAAGGGTTAGAGAATCGACGCCGCGATTTTATACTAGTTCACCCCAAATCTTAGGCTATGTCCAGTCCTCAGAGTTTGCTGAGATTTCACTATACTCTTCAACTTTACAATTCTTCTTTCTACACTTACAGAGCCTCTTCAAGTCTCTCTCACAAAGTATTCTTTATCTGCTATCTTATCCTGTTCATGCTTTAGCCTTTCTTTCTATCTCTAGGAAAGATATTTTTGAGCTTCACATCACAGATGTATTCACTTTCTTTTTTCTGACTTTGAATACAAAATTTTTCTAAGTATTGTACAATCAAATTTTCTCTCTTATAAAAATGTTATTTAGTTTTCGACTAGAACTAGTATTTATAGCCTAAGTCTCCAACTGTCTTCTTAAGAAACTGCTTCTTGAATCTTTTAGAAACTGTTATTAGTTGAGTCCTGTAACTAACTCCAACTAACTAACTGATTGATGTTCTATAATATCTTCCTTTTGTATCGTCTGGAATAATACTTCTTCTGTTATCACGTTTCGTCTGTTATTTCAATTCATCTAGTGTTGTGCTTCGTCTGTTGTTAAGCTTTGTCTATTGTTGCACTTTGTTTGGTGTTGCGTGTGACACCCTAATATCCCCTGGGAGGATACGGGGTGCCATGTAGACAATATAACATACATGTATACAGAATCGAGACAAAACTAAAACATACGAAACGTTCATCATACATTCTCAATAGCTCAAAGCAGAAACAATTCAGAGTAAACATACATCATAATACACTGAGCTTAATACAACTTGTTCAAAATTGGAACCAGCCTGAATTAAGATTATTACAAACCTTCAAATAAATCCAAAGTCATATACATCAAAGACAAGCAAAAAACAAGCAAAAAAAAATTACAATTTTAACAAAACAAGACTCAAACTCTATTGACCATTGCGGTTGACTCGTCCCAGTCCTTATGTCCTTCTCTTTGAACCTACATGGGGCAAATCCACTGTGTTAAGCATATCGCTTAGTGAGTAATAACTAATTTATGCATAAACTGACAACTAATTATACATAATCATGATATATCTGAAGCATGCATTAACAGTTTATCGGAACGAACAATTCAAACATATTATATTGGATCTCAAACATATTGTACAGAGAATAGAACTGAGTCTCAAAAGAGGGTATAAACCTTTCATAATCAGAACACAATTTCTTGTTTATATCAGAGTCAAACAGAGATCATAATACAAAATCATATGACTGTTAAATTCATTTACAAAAGCGGGTAACGGGGCTTATACAGGAGATACCATGATTGGTATCAGTAGGAGAGACACATGTCTCCATATCAGGAGATACCAAAGTGTCAATAATAGGAGACACCGAAGTGCCGATAAAGGAGACACCGAGGTATCAATAACAGGAGCAGCTGCAGATCCTTCTAGGCATGCCTATTTACCCACGACTAGGACTTGACAGTGTTAAAGCCAAACAAATTCATTTCATGTTCAACATAATTAGCCAATCATTGCTTTCATGTTAAAAATTCAACATATCAATATGACAGCTTTACAAATCATTCAATGGACCAAAAGCAATAGTAAACAAAACAGTCAAAACAAAACTATCAAATTTGACCATCTAATTTACTTACAAAAAATATCGTCTAAAATTACTTACAAACCTTCCTTATTGCCTATTGTCTTCACGCAAATGCCATACCCATCTGCATGTTTTCATTTTTCTATCTTACATTCATCTGATGCATTTTTCCACTTCTTCTACCCCATTACTAACTTATATTCTCTACATTTCTCCTCCCATTCCAAGTCCACTTACTCTAATAATAACATAATATTTAAGATTAAAACATGAACATTCAAAACACACTCACGAAGATCGGTTGTTCATCAATTTTCTGTATAAATGTTTATGCTATGGTCTACTTCACTAAGTTTCCCTTTTTAAGTTACATGCAATTGGTACTGCACCTCCAGTACCTTTCTACTATACAATATTATCAACTCATCATCATCACCTTCACTGAAACTACTCAACTTACATAACTCATGCATGTGTTTATTTCTAGCATGCAACACATTATCAAAAGCATCCCCATAACTTAGAAACTTAAAACTTCACTTACCTTGTTTCTCCAGTGAAATCCCAGCTTTGATAGTGAAGAACAAGGTTTCAGTGAGGACAAAGTAAAACTGAAAGAAAATAAAGAACTACAACGTTTTTGGCCTTACACATTTGTGATACGTGCTTTAGTAAACAATTGACACGTGGGCCTATAGCGTGTAGGCCATTTGTCATTTATATAAAGGTGTTACATGGCAAACTACCATTGGTCTATTTTTCTTAATCTCCCAAAATACCTAAAAAATTTCTAGAAAATTTCTAAAATTTCCAAAAATTCTAAAGTAATACCAATAATCTCTAAATAAATTTTCATCACTAATAAACCACAATTCTCACCTTAATCAAAATTCTAAAACCAATTACGCCCGAAATGTCATGAATGCATGCACAAAAATTGTATGTGACCAAAATGCTTATGCACAAATAAACAAATATTCAAATATGCAAAGCATAAAATGTAATGAATTTTCTTAATATTCTAACCCCTAATATAGGGCGTTACATTGCGCTTCGTTTGTTGTTGACCGTTCATCTTCTGGGTTTGACTAAGTGTTACTTACATTTTTCTGCACACTTAACAAACTTATCAAAGCAGTTCATATATGTATAAGATTATTATTATTTTATGGTCATCAAAATTAATAGAAGTGAAGTCCTCTTGACTTAACAATTTCTCCCTTTTTGATGATAAAAAATAATCATAATTTTAGAAGATAAAATGATATTCAGACAGATAGACGGATAGTATTAAGACGAATAATAAACAAAGCAAAAACATAAGAAATGTATAAGAAATGCATAAAATATATATACAATGCTTTCTATCTTCTCTTCTCATTCCCCTCTTTTTATCCCTTTATTTGTTATTAATAAAAAAGATAGCTCATCGTAGACGCTTCAGAATTTCATAAAAAATATGTTGCATGTCATTGCGGGTCTTGTGCAATAGTAAGTGCTACTTCCTTGTGAAGATCACCTATTGAGTCAACCAGCTCATCAACCTTAGTATGAATTTCCTCAAATTTTTTTGCTAAGGCTTCCTGAACTTCCTTAATTGCTTCAATCCAATTTATGAAATGCTTCAAGAACTTCGAATTAATAGTATGATCTTGTTTTATTTCACTAAGTGGATGAAGGTTTTCAACAACAGATAGTTCTGAAGGTAAAACGTCTAACTCTATGATTTTGATTGAGGGTAGTCTGAAGGTTTGTTTTCCTTCTGGGAGATCAAGATCATTAAGTCTAGGTAGTTTAGGAATTGGTTGCCCAAGAAGGTATAACACATATTTGACTGAAGGTATGAAACCTAATGATTAAATGCACAAAGTTTTCTGAGTTGAAATTGATACCTTCAACCGCGATTCTTTTATATTGTCCTTCTATCACTTTGCTAACTACGTTGAAGTTTGCATCTGTGGTAGAAACTCCAAATTGACTTCCTGATGCTTTTGAAATGTGATGTGAAACATAGATACCTCTATTTGAGCTACATTACATGCATCATCTATGTTCTTCATAGCTACTTGAATATGTTCTTCTGTAAGATTATCTTCATTCCTTTCAGGAAACATCTTCTTTTTTCCTTTTTCCTTATTTCTCACAAGGGTTGAACATCTTGGTTGTATATCTGGCACAATTTTTATCGATGTTCTGCTTGTAATTGGATAGATTATATACAGATCCTTTGAAATGTTCATTGGATACGGTTCTACCTTCTCATCTCGTAGAATACCATATAGTCTTTGTTCTTCATGACTTAGAAGATGTATTGTCTGATTGTTAATCGGTATAGGTTCGACTTGTACCTTGACTGACTTTTTCGAAGGTTCTCTGATAATAATTGAGCTTCTGCTTCAAACAAGTATTGATTCGTTTATAATCTTCATTTTCAAATCCTTTTTGTTGATTGGTTGAGAAGGATTGTAAGGTTCTAATTGGTGTTCAACTATCTTCGCCTTTTGTTGAACATTAGATGAAGAAACCTTTTTCAGACGGGGCTTCACCTTCTCTTTTTCTTCTACCGGTTTAGAAAAAAGTTGTTGTTGAGGCTTCTTTCTCTCAAATACTAACTTCCTTTTTATCTTTGTCTCTCCAGATGATTTTGCTGATTGACTTTGCAAAATAGAGACAATTGATCTAGTAGACTGCTGTCTTTTCTCTTGCTTTTCAAAATCTCCACCAAGAATTAGAGCTTTCCACTTCTTCTGTTCTTATTGTCGTAAGGTCAATAGTCTTGGTGACCTTCTTGACTGTTTGGATTTTTCTAATTGAAATGTCTTTGTCTTTCTCTTCAATGACACTTGTTTTGATGATTGTTGAACCCAGCTTTCCTCTTTTTATAGAATCGTCTTAGCTTTTATTGGTACATCAGATGATTTGTCAGTCTTTTCTTCTGTAGATATTCTTCCTATTGATTAAGGTTTTGTTTTTCTTGTAGACGTAACATGTTCACTCCTGCTCCTCTTACTATAAGTTCCCCCTTAGATCTTGTTTTCAAAGTAGAACCTGTATCTACCTCATCTTTAAACTTTATTTCCATTTTGTGAATAGTAGTGACATTAATAATGCTCTTCACATCCATCTTTACCCTGTTACCTCTGTTGAGAAAGATTCCAGATTCTCTAAAAATCCTTGTCAACAACATATCATAAGGTAAAGAGCTAGAATCTCTCTTTGACTTCATCATGTATTTCACAATCAAGTACGGAAGATTAATGGGTTGATGATTTAGTAGGTGAAACAAACAATGTTCATCGTTCATTGTCATAATGTCCTTGAAGCCCAATCCTAGTAGAACATAGTGGAGAAACAATGAATGTAGAACCCTAGCCTTCGGAATAAGGGTTGAAGCCTTCTTAACTTCTGGATCACCACTTCCATATAGTTGTCAATTAATGTGCATTCTATCTACATGATCTTGAGTAATCTATTTTGTATTGTTAAACAGCTTTGCTCCAATACTAGGACACTCACTAACCCTCTTGATAGTATCTTGTATGACAATAATCGACAATCTATCTACCATTGATACTAAGGTATCGTCTACCACCTTTGCATTCTTCCAAAACTCATATATCTCATTCAAATAAACCTTTTCACTAACCTTGAAGAAATTTTTCCAGCCTACTGATCCAATTTTTGGTTCAATGTCAACATGATTTTCCTTCAAAGAGATGAAATCAACGTGTCTCCCATAGATAAGAGATTGCTCCATTTGTGACCTGTAACAAATAAAAACTAAATGTACAAATGTACTTCGCTCAATATAGCAATGTTAGTATCTAGAAGCAAGAATATGAAACGAAAAGAACATAAAGCTTAGAACAAAGTATTGAACATCTTGGTTGAGCGCACTAAACAAGTTGGTTTCAAAGTATTTCAAGAAAATTCTAGAGTAGAAGGTATTTTAAAATCTTGAGAAGATTTCCTTCTTATACCTACTCTTGAAAAGTTACCGCTTATAACTTATCGTTACTATTTACTTGAAAACTTATGACTTTTTTTCTTTTTCTAGTATGAATCGCCTGGGTTATGACATGTTAGATGAATGGTCATTCAACATTACTATATTCAAGTTCCATATGATTTCCTTGGATCTATCTTCGCACAAAAGTTTAGTGAAGATATCCACCTATTGTTGATTCGTCTCAACAAATTGTAGACTAATGATTCCTCTCTGTATATAGTCTTATATAAAATGATGTCTAATTTTAATATGCTTTACTCTCGAGTGTTGTATTGGATTCTTTGATAGATTGATAGCACTTGTATTGTCACAGAAGATTGGAATTTGATCTTCTTGTATGGAGTAATCTTCCAACTAATACTTAATCCATAACGTCTGTGAACAACAACTTGCAATTGACATGTATTCAGCTTCTGCAGTAGATAGCAATTGAACTTTGCGTCTCGCTTAACCAAGAAATTAGATTATGACCAAGAAAATGACAACCTCGACTTGTACTCTTCCTATCAATCCTATCTCCAGCATAATCAGCATCACAGTGGCCAATTAACCTGAAATCTTTACTTTTCTCATACATTAAACGAAGATCAGTAAAAACTGCCAAGTATCTCAATATTCTTTTAACAACAATATAAAGAGATTCTCTTAAGATATCACCAGATTTTGATTGCACCAACGGACTAAGAGAAAAAAACTTTCACATGTTCATTTGGCACTTTTGCCTACAGAAGAATGCCATTTGGGTTATGTAATGCACCAGTGACATTTCAATAAATACTATTCTTTCTAATCTTGTGGAAAATTATTAGGAAGTTTTCATGGATGATTTTACAGTTTATGGATAATCTTTTGAAATATGCCTTATTAACCTTGAGAAAGTGCTTAAACATTGCATTGAAACTAATTAGGTTTTAAATTATAAAAGTGCCATTTTATGGTTGATCAAGGCATAATTTTGGGTCATACACTCTTATCTAAGGAAATTAAGGTCGATAAGGTTGAGATAGATGTTATCAGATCATTATCTTACCTTATGACTGTGTGAGAAGTTCGTTCTTTTCTTAGTTATCCAGGATTCTATAGGTGATTTATCAAAGATTGTTCGAAGATTGCACAACCCATGTGTAGACTAACCCAAAAAGATGTGAAATTTGATTTTGAGGAGCCATATAAGATTGCATTTGATGAAATAAAGGACAACTCACTACAAATCCAATTATCTAGCCACCAAAATGGGACATTCCCTTCAAACTAATGTGCGATGCCTTGGATTATGTAGTTTGTTGGAACCCCTCCCCGGCGGATCTAGCGTCCCACGTCCTACGTGACGTCCGGGCACGCATCCCACGAGGGAGGGATTCCTCACCACAAAATAGACTTGTTTCGGCATTAAATTTGCAACAACATGAATCTTGTGCTTATAACCTTGCAGGGTCCTTAGCTGTAACTCCACATTCGTGGCGAGCGCACACTATGCAAACGCCAAAATCATAAGTTGAATTATTCATATGAGTTGTAGCTCTATGCCTCAAGTTCGATTTGCAACAAGAATCACCTCAAACGGAGTTGTATAACTC
>JANIHY010000008.1:35582813-35597881 GCA_027479065.1 Erythroxylum brevipes | reverse complement strand
ATTAATTCTTAACACATAACTCATTTAATGTCATATGCTAATTCATGCTAAATTTATTAGATACTATATTAATTTACCCCATTAATCTAATAATGCTTGATTTGTCATAAAAAAAATTCTGGGGGTAACAAAAGTCATATGACTGACTTCTTTTCTTCAAGAAATTGGTTTCTCTCCTTCATATAGTCCCACCTTGTGGTATGATAATAATGGTGCTAGAGCTTTTGCAAAAATCCTGTCTTCCATGCACTAACAAAGCATATCAAAATTGATGTGCACTTCATGCGGGATAAAATTGCAGCTGGAGTCACTGAAGTCAAGTATGTAGCCTCTGATGATCAAATAACATATTTGTTTACAAAACTAATGGCTGCATTAAGACATTCATATCTCTGTACAAAACTCAATCTCTCGTCTTCACAGGAGTTGAGTTCGAGAGGGGATGTGAGAGATAGTAAGAAGTATATGGGCTTGGATCAAAAGAATATTGAGTATCATAAGTCCAAATACAAGTATATTCCAAAAGCAACAAATATTCTTGAATGCTCTATATCATGCCAAAAACAAAATTTTGTTACAACAAGAACAACGAATATTATGGACAGATGATGAGCTGTGCCACAGTTGCTCTTTTTGTGTATATATATAGTTATGTAATCTCTCTGTAATTCAATTTTTGATATATATAAAAATTCGTTCTTCCTTTACCTTTTTGCCTAGTCGTTCTTCTTTTTATTTTACTATTTGGTTGTCCTCTTAACTAGTCTCTATCTCCTTAGTGTCTTCAATGGTCAGCATGATTTTTTCACTCTCACAAGTCTCCTCTGTTACACTAACAGCCATTACTTGTTCTCTAGAAAATGTTTCAAGGTCTACAATCTCATTTCCAATTTGGCTATGACAGCAAGTAGAGCAGGAATTGATATCGGTCTTGTCCAACGGTATAAGTTTCTACTATCTCACTCTGCTTAGTCTAGATTTTGTCCAAAGGTATAAGTTCCAGTTCCTGCTGCTGTTGAGTGGCTTGTACAATAGGCTAAGTAGTAATTGTTACTACTGTTCCCTTATCTTTTTACCATTGCAATGGAGAATGTATCTCGCTTCTTAAAGCTTTCGCGAGTCGTAATGGCAATTTCAAATTTCATCACAGATGCTCTGATCTTTCCCTCACACATCTCATATTTGCTGATGATCTCATTCTATTTAGTGGAGTTGATACATGTTCACTGAACATCATGCATCACACCTTGAACTTATTCTCCAAGTGGTCAGGTCTCAAGATCAATGAAAAGAAATGCAACATTTACATGTCCTCTAACGTAAGCAATAGTGAAGTACTGCACTGAATGATAGGGATGACCATTAAACCTCCTTTGATACGGTATCTTAGAGTGCCTATCACTACCTTAAAACTCAAATATATAGATTGTATTCCACTCCTTGAAAATATTAAATTAAATGTGAACTCTTGACAAAATCGAAATCTATCTTATGCGACTAGAATCACTCTTATTATTTCAGTTTTGAATGGTTTGCATTTACATTGGACTTCACACGTTGTATTACCAAGGAGAATCACCAAGGAGATTGGTAGAATGACCAAAGCCTTCCTTTCGTTCGAACACACAGAATCGGCCAAAGCAGCCAAGGTAAAATGGTGTGAGATCATATGTTGTTGGAATTGTAAAACAGAGGCTATAGAAGAATATATAGAACGTTTATGTACTGACGCAAAGATATATATTTCATTGAACATAACTCTGTGTAAATACAAGAGAATAGTACATGGAAAGCATAAAAATCTGC
The DNA here is from genome assembly GCA_027479065.1 of Erythroxylum brevipes. Taxonomy (NCBI): domain Eukaryota; kingdom Viridiplantae; phylum Streptophyta; class Magnoliopsida; order Malpighiales; family Erythroxylaceae; genus Erythroxylum; species Erythroxylum brevipes. The sequence goes on along the minus strand of JANIHY010000008.1, from coordinate 35,596,075 downwards.
TAAATAAAAGACATGATTAACAATAAATCATAACTGATAGCCATAACAAAACAAATGCCTACATTCTTGACACTAACAACTTGACTTCTTCAAATCTAACGTGGTATTATAAATTGTAGAAGCTAACGCAAATATTTAACACATGTCCAAAGACGCAAGGGGGACTGGTTATGACAACTATTTCTAATATGCAGAAAGTGTTAATGAGCAAAAAAATCTGGTGACTTTTTACGGACAAGGAAGGCCTGCAGGCAAAATGGATGCATGTTGTTCACCTCCATGATAAAAATATCTAGTAGCTAGAACTATCCAAGCAGTTCTCTTGGATGTTCAATGAACTATTGAAGATGAGGACATTGGTATATCCTTTCATTAAACATCGACTAAGGGATGGAAGAAATACTTGGATAGGGTATGACAATTGGCTTGAGGTCAGCCCTCTTATAAACTTTCCAGCCATTGAGCACCTTCGGCTTAGACTCCTACTTAGCTTTAAGAGTTACGTTTTTGATCCAAAATGGGGAATGAAATCGAACCTTTCGAGGTTACTCTGCACTAGCTGCACACCTTCCATAATTGGGAGACAATAGAGAGGCTGACGAGATCCTGTGGACTCCTCATTCTCGTGGTCTGTTTCACAAATGCTTCCTGCCATCAACTATTTAGAATTGAATCAACCCCAGTACCATGGTACAACCTAGTGTGGAATCAGTCCCTTAATCTTAAAGGTTCAGTTATCACTTGGCTAGCAATTAAGAATCGACTAAGGACTAATTGTCGGTGGTTTTCACCTATTGATAAAGACTCTACTTTGCCACACAAGGGATGAGGATAGGCCCACTTCTTTTTTTTTGTATAAAGGAAAAGAGTACACTGGACACTAAATGAGGCGGGGGAAACAGCGCCCTGACATATCCTTTAAAAGGAGATTATGGCACCCTGTAGGTGTAACATCAAAATAAGTGATACCAATGTCGGCAGGATCAGCCTAGGTAGCGAGTCAGTCCGCACATCTGTTGCTCTCTCGGTACACATGTCGATGAACAACAGACCAGTTTTGGTTGAGAAGTTCCAAGATATCCGTGACAATAGGATTGTTCGACTGAGAGCGGGACGTCACAGAAGAAAGTAGCTGGTGCACCTCCAACGAGTCTACTTCCAGTTCAATCCGACGAAAGCCCAAACGTTAAGCCGAGGAGAGTCTTATATAGACAGCCCAGAGCTCCGTTGACTGCGCTGTGCACCACCCTATAAGCTGAGAGAAGCCGCATTTCCAATTGCCGTCATTATCTCGGAGGAGTCCACCGGCCGAAGCCGTGAAATGGGTGCGATTACAAGTCCCATTGGTATTCAGCTTGACCCACCCTGCTGGCAGGCGACACCACCCAATCTGATGTTCCTGACAAGGGCAGAAGCCGGTAATGTCCAGACTGAGCCTCTTGAAGGCCTTCTGAACCTGATCTGCAAAGCTGTCTGGAACAGGATCTTATACATGTTGGAAGCTATTAACTTTACCTATAAGTGGGAGCATACGCTGAAATGGGTAATTAACAATTGTCGCGATATTGCTATCCCCCCTAAAGTAGCATTCACCGCCACCGTATATTTGCTCTGGAAGGAAAGAAACAATAGACTGCACAAACAAATTGACGAAGACAAGCATCAATTGGCGACTTAAATCATCAACTGGATCCGGGCTATTCTTATTTTTAAACGAGTTGACCTCAAACTACCTCCCCACTTGAAAGCTAAATGGTACGTATGAATTGCAGCAGAACAAGTCCTGTCTTGATTGTTTATAAGCAATTCATACTGATATCCTAGAAGAAACTAACGCTGCATGAGATAGACCAGAGATCTTAAATTTCTTTGTATTCATTTCAATGGTTTAGTCTTGTCATAGCTTTTACTATAACTTAATATATCTTTATTCAATTTAAAAAAAGAAAATAAGATAGACGGTAATGGACATGTGCCTCCTTATAGTTTAAAACATTTTTAAAAGGCTTCTTAATCTTTAAAATTATATAAAAATTTATTTGCAATTTTCAATTCTTAGATTTCGGTTTAATAATAACTATAAAACATATGTAATATAAACATTAAACATAGATTAATCAATTATTGCTAATATAATAATCCAACTCAACTAATTCAGCCTACCTTTTAAACTCAACTCAAACCAATTAAATTTGATTTAAATTAATAATTTAAGATAATTATGATAAATTATTTATCATGAATTTAATCATTTTAAATTTGAGTATAAAAACTAGAATAAATATTATATAGAAAGTATTTGATTAGTCTGCATCTAATGTTTATAAGTTTTATCATTATTTTTTATGAATTCTAATTTAAAAAAAACTAAGAAATCGAAAGAATTTTCTCAAAACTATCGAAGATTTAAAAGATTTTATAAAATTTCTTAAACTAGTTGATAAGTTTATTCCTTTTACCGTAAGATAGTAGTACTTTAGATTACCATTTAGAAATGCTTGCGATTACCAGTTTTGCCTATAAGCAATTTACCAAGATTACCTCTTTATATAGATATACTTTTTTTTTTTGGTTACAAGGGAAAGAAAAAAACAAAACAGAACTAGAGCGGTAGACGAGGTACGTCACTCTTTGCGCGTTGCGGTGGATGAGCTCCTGAAGAAACTCCGGAGGGTCCATAATTGTTGAAATATAAAGTGGGAGTTTGTTTCTACATTGAAAAAAGAGAGGAAAGAAGATTAGCATATAAGTCTAGTGGGCTACTCCACCTATCACCAATTGGTTTTAGGATGGAACCTCAATTAGACTTATATGTAGTCTAACTTTCCCTCTCGTGTGGGCCCGTAGGTCCATTGTAAATTTTAACATGGTATCAGAGCAGGTTGCTCTTATGTTAGTCGTTAATCCCTCGAATTTGATAGATTATGTCACGTGTTAGACCTACACGTGAGAGGGGTGTGTTGAAATATAAAGTGGGAGTTTGTCCCACATTAAAGAAAGAGAAGAAAGAAGATTAGCATATAAGTCTAGTGAGCTACTCCACCTATCACCAATTGATTTTAGGATGGAACCTCACTTAGACTTTTATGTAGTCTAACTTTCCTTTTCATGTGCGCCTATAGGTCGATTGTAAATTCTAACAATAACCTCTTTATATTTGAGATCAAGATATATACAGCTTAAAATAACTACACAAGACCTACTAGGAAGATAATCCTTGATTACCCATAAACGAAGTACATAACCTGCACTACTTAAAAATGCAATCAACTGGTCAAAAGAACAAAATAGAGCCCCCTTTTTGATTCTTCATCATCATCATCATCATTACCTAGTCTGAAATTCCGCAATGAAGCAGGGTCTGGAGAGGTCTGATAGTACCCCGTTTCTGATTGCATTTGATAAATAAAATAATAAAGCCCCAAACTTGGTAACCTAGTCAGACTCACTGAGTCTAAACCTCTGTAGCCCGACCTTGTAACCCAGGGTTTTTATATCCTGCTGGACTCGTGCTTGGAAATCACTGTAAGTGAAAGGCTTGTACTTCGAGCTTTCAATCACACCCCCTTCTGCTGGGAATACGAAATAACAGATTGAAAGTCGCTCTTCCCATTTGCTCAATTTCACCCTGTGCTTCACGCTCTTGTATTCGTCATTGCTTATTGCCTAACATGGTTTACAAACGTATTAAGCTCAAAGAGTATATATACATATAGAGAGAGAGAAAGAGAGACCTGCATCATGTCTCCAAGGTTGAGAATTAATGTATCAGTGATTGGTTTTACTTTGAGCCATTTGTCATCTTTGAGAAGTTCAAGTCCACCAACTTGGTCTTGGTTCAATATGGAAATCACCGAGCTGTCTGTATGTACATCCATACCCCATGCTTCTTCACTCGCCAGTGAGCATTGAGGATACCTGTAAACTCGAATGAATCCCGTGGATTCTGATAGATAAGACTTTGTCTGTTCTGGATTCAGATTGAGGTTTTTAGACATCACTGCAAATACTTTTGAGGTAATTCGAACTAGGTGCCTTCCATATTCTTCAAGCAAAACTCTGACATACATCATAAAGCAGGACAGCTATCAACCTTAACGAGTCATTTGAAAAAACGACAGCTTATTATACAGAGAGTCAGGAGATATGAAGTTGCATTCCTGACACTATTGAAGTTGTTCTCAATACCTTCTGCCAATAATGCAACATCTCTTACTTACATTGACTTTTCATTCTAAATTAAGTGAGAAGAAATTATGGATCTCATCCTGAAATGCATAAATTTCGGAATGCTATTCAATTAATCAAACAAGAAGCGTGCAACTTTATTAGGAAAACATCCCATCAGAAGAAGGAAATCGCAGTGACATCACAAGGAGGAAAACAGCACGTGAAGAAGGGACGCAATTGTCAAGGAACAAAATTGCTCTATTTTCTGGTACCTTCTTGTCGACTAGTCAATCACGAATAATTGAAAACCCCATGTTCATAAACACCCTTCAGAACAGTTTATAATATAAAAGAACAAGCAAAATATATACCCCATTTCTGATTTGTAACCTAAAAGTAGCATTAAAGAAAAAAATCAATTATTTGCATTTTGTCAAATTTTGACATTAACCGGGAGGCAAGGCATACTACAACATAAGGGACTTATGATTACATTTTTTTTTTAGCGACGAGTTAAAAAAAGTCACTAAAAAGTTAGTTTTAGCAACAATTAAAAAATTTGTAATCATAAGTCAAATATTTTGGGATGTTTTTTAAATTGTCACTAAATATATACATTTTACGATTAATGAGAATCGTCGTAAAAGGAGTAATATTTTGCAATGGGTCACCATTTTTGGTAACAACGATGGTAAGGAGTCTGCCATCAAAATCATCTTATAATGATAGTCTTAATTTATAATAAAGAAGGAAACACTACCTAATCGAGAAAAATATAGGAAAAAAATTAATTAAAAAAAAGATGTCAAATAAAAACATACAAATCTATATACATGCATATAATTTAAAACTTAAGTTTAATTAATACTTTTAACTTGAAAGTTTTAAAAATAATATTCATATAGCAAGTCAGAAGACATAAATTAGAAAGTAGATTTAAATAATTAAATTAGAAAATGAAATGACACCAAAATGTGGATAGTTTAGAGGTAGATAATTTAAATGTTTTAAATATTTTAGGGAGATACTTAAAATTTTACTATGTAGACTAACGAGCTAGGATGAAAAAGTAATTCAAAAGTAAGCATCCAGCACATGCTTCAAAACTTCACATTCTTAGACTCTCTTCCTTCCCTTAACGGCTGTATATGTATCATATACATGGCACTTTTTTAAACCAATGAAATTTTGTTAGGTTAGACTTCACATGTATAATATACATAATAGCATGTAAATTGTTTAATTGATGCTATGTTACAACATTTCACAAGTGGATTGGAGTTTCATCCTGAAGTGTAAAGTAGTGATGAGGATTGAAGGAACATATGAGGAACTCGGAATCTAAGTATAATGAATTTCAGTGTCAGTAGGGAATCCGAACTCAGATAAAGGAACTTCAAATCTAAAGTACAAAATGTGCAAGCTTAGATGGAGATCGACTAGAGTTTGTTTTTTTAAAACGAGAGTCATTTTTTTAATTATTCTAGAATAAAAAGAATGATATCATGCTGTATTTAGGAAGATTAACATTGGATGGTAAGTCCTTACCATGCATGCCCAATTTGCGTTTTTCTTTCTTTTTTGGGTTAGAAATTGCCTGTTTCAGGTGGTGATTGGGAGAGCTAGCTGTGGTAGGGAGTGGCGAAAAGCCGAAAGGGTGGGAAATGGCTGTGATTTTATTCTAAAACCCAAAAAAATAAAATGTCAAGTTGATTAGATTTTTTGTTAAGTATATATACGTAAAACTGATATTTAAGGGAACAGGAATAGTTTTAAGGTACGGCAAATGTTTCTATCGTCACTATTGTAATAAAAATTGCCGAAAAAAAAATGTTTGTGAAGCTGACGAGTGAGAACTTTCCGGACCATCCAATCAAGTACGTCTCTTCTCCGTCAATTTTAGCCACTCAAGAACTTGGTAAAATCTCAAAGGTCCACAACAGCAATCATCAACTGAAAAAAAATAAATAAAAAAAAAGAGGGAACAGCAGAAAAGGAGAATAGAAAAAGTGAACAGTTTTACCTGAAAGAATCAAGCTTTGTATGATCGCCTGCTTCTAGCTCAGATAGTTGACCAAGAGGAACATTAAGACCTTCCACCCAGTTCATGTTTTGGGGGCCTCTAGATAGGGCCGTACCGGATGGGGTTAAAGCAGGTGTGCCCCAGAAGTAGGACAGTGGAGTGGAGAACAGCGATTGTTTGCGTTCAAAAGAGAGAGAAAAAAGATCTCTGGCATGGTCTTGAAGCTGGGTCAGAAGCGTTAATGGAACTCCATGGTTGACCAAACGAAACAGTCCCCAATCTTTGCAAACTTCTCCAATCTTTTCTGGGTTTGGCCTCTCAAGATCTATTATAGGTACAACATCATCATCTTCTTCGATATCTTTCGGGGTTTCTTCAAGAACAACATTACGGTCGGCTGTGTTTTGGTCGCGAAAGATGGGGGGTAAAGAGTCGACTTTCATTTTACCAAGTTTTCAGGGTCTTCTTGTAGTAATCAGCCAAAGCAGCCAGCTATATTTATATATGATATGGAGAGTGCTTATAATGTAGGTTGATGGATCCTTTTTTATTTTTTTAATTAAGGATATATAGTCCCACCATATCAGAAAAATCTAGTACAAATTAAATATTATTCAGTCTCAACGTATTAATGAGGTGTGGCACATGAAAATTCAATAATTACTTGCATGAGTTCGATGAGATAATCATAGAGTGAAATAAATACCCCAAGTATTATTCGACCTGGGGTCACTTGTTGGAAATGATAGAAGATTTGGTGTCGATTAACGTGTAAATTCAAGGCAAAATACCATGTATCTAAGCAAACTTCTGGTCTTATGTAGACAAGTTCCCACGTGGGAACATTGGATTGTCTGGATGACCCATTTGCCTCGGGTCAGATCTGTCTTATGAATGAAGGGTCGTTATTCTTGAGGCAGAGGGCTGGGGGTTTCAGTACAAAGCTGCAACTATGTCTACTTGATGTTGTTTATTCTTTTCTTTTCTTTTACATTGCATATGGAGGAGACATGGATCTTGGAATATACGATATAACCACAAGTTTAAAAAGATAACACTAACCCTAGAACTTCGAGTCGTCTTAATGCGTTGGACCAATTCTTTTATTTCTGACGTTCAAGCTCGTTTGCAAATCTATGCGATAGTGGCGATGGAACCTTTTGGGAAAATTCATTGAGGATTGAATTCCGAAACGACACTAACTTAGTCTCGTTTCCTTAATTATATATAGTGCTTAATGCCTAAGCAGGTTCCTTTTATCACCAAGGAACAATTAGCTACAGATGGAAGAAGTGACAATGGAATATGGGGCTTTATTCTTATTCTTCGTTTTTTCCCCTTGTAATCACTATGATTTAACCCTAATTTCTTAGTCACTATCTTCTAGATAGGCTTTAAATAAGTTATAAAATTTCCATAACTCCTCAACTATATATTTTAGTAAATCACTTGTCAAATTGAATGAATGAAGTGATATGTATAAATACATACATATATATATACCTATACCTATACCTATATCTCATAAAGGAAACTAGGAGTCAATTTCAAGAGGTCTTGGAATCCTTGCACGCTTTAGATTCCCTTGGATGAGTCTAGAAATGTGGCGAATAAAGGACAAGACATTCACTGTTGGGGAATTTGTCGTGACAAAGCATAAAAGATAAAAACCGAGGAATCGTTTATGAGTTATGAGAGATTAGAATGTGGAATATTTTTTACTTTGCAAAACAATATGCAAATTAGTTGTTACCTTCGTATGTACTTTACCTGTCATGCTTATTTTCATATGCATTGGAAACCTTTCACCACGTGTTTCGGGTCCTAACCTTTAACACCCTGAAAAATAGATGTCTACAATTGAATCACCTCTGATCCTCTGCAGGTAGAATATTTTAGACCTTGAATCTGTAATATGGGCAAGATTGCAAGGAGCTTGTAACGGCTGTGATGTAAAGCTTGAAATGGTTTGTTTTCCTCTTGATCTTTTAAGCCCGTCAACAACTCGGCAATTGGTGTTGGCCTAAATCGTTTATAAATAAAATGTTAATATTTTTAGTATAATTCTTGCAATATAAATTTAATTTTAAAAACCAGTGAGGAATTTATTATCTATAATAATTTTACTATGATATAAGAATTTAAACTCTAATGTATTCTATTTCCTTTATCATCAATATAATCAGTTACAATTTTATTGTATCTTCTATTATGTCACACATATTATGATATGGTAGATAAAGAATAAAGAATTAAAAACTATAAACATCAAATCTAGAAATGGCAATTAGGAAAATGTTCTAGTCTGGTCTGATTTAAACTTCTCACCTCTTTATCATGTGTCATTACCCTCACTCATGACCCTTTGCCTCTCATCTCTCTTCCTCAATTTCACTATCATCATCCACCACCTCTCATCTCCCTATTTCTAGAAACTTATTGTTTTGCATCTCTTGTCCATCTTTCACTTCTCAAAGTTGTTAGCTCCTCTCTTTTTCTAACCCACTGCCTCTCATCTCCTTATTCTAAAATCTCCCATTTTGTTTCATTTCTATTTAACCCTATTTCATATGTATTTTCACATATGGATAGTGAATTTTTCCAAATTTGTGATTCTTTTGGTGTATTATTTTGGCCTTTTGACTAAATATAGTTTTTTTTTGTGTTGTTTTGGGCAAGGATGGTAAAATAGTTAAAAACCCGACCTAATCTAACCTAAAGTCGACGAGCTCAAAACAAGTTGATCAAATTTTGTGTTGAGTTCAAACTTTTACATATAAAAACTTTAAGGCTTTAGGTCGAGTTCAAGCCCGCGCTTCACAATTCAGCTAACTTGAAGCCCAAATCCTAACTATATTAGAAACAATTTTAAACAAAGTTACATCATTTCTTTAATAACAAATTGCATTTAGGATAAGGAGTCCAAAGTTCAATCGGGTAAAGTTAAGCCCAAATGTTCAATTCTTTAAAATTTGTGATTGAGGCAAAGACTCAAATATTTTCTTTATAGAATCACTTTCCTCCTTATACTTCTTCTCATATTGAAAGTGAAAAGACAAGGAGAATGAAGGTGATTTTATAAATAAAACATTTAGGTATTTCCTTTAATTAAAAAAAACTTCCAAAGGGTTAGAATTTTGGGCTTAACTTTGCCTATTTGGATTTGGAACATTTAATATATTTCTAAAAGTATTAGCCTTTTAAGCTTCACCTGAACTAAATGAGATTTGAACCATTTAATATTTCTCAAAAAAGGTTAGCCTTTAGATATAATTCAACCAAACCAGACTTAACAAAGGTTGATTGGACTTTATTTCAGTTAAAGCCTGATTGGACTTAAGTTGAATCCAAGTTGGTTGGGTTAAATCTCTTAAGCCTAATCAAGTTTTATAAAAGTTATAGCCTGAGCTCAACTTACACATCATTGTTCCTAATTTTGGGTTAGTTCTCTAAAAGATAAAGATAAAGATGACTAACAGAGTGGTGAAGTAAGATTGAAGTTTTGATAGATGATCGATTGAGTCAGATCAGGTTGACCTAATTAATAATTTGGTGGTTTAGATATGGTTTGAGTCACCTAAAGCCCAATTAGGCTTAAACTCAGGTGACATGAGCTTGACTCTAACATAATTTGCGTCAACGGCTTTGGTAACATTAGGTTCAAGTGTTTTGGCACCCCTTAATATAATGGGACACGCTTGATCTTAAAGGTTGACCTTAATATTGGTTGAAAACTTTCGTTAATGTCTTTCTTTTTCCACTTAGTTAATTGACCAACTTGTACCTCGAAATTATAGATTGCTACATTGGCCGTTGATGTTACTTTTGCCAATTTAACATTTAAGTCTTTGATGTTTTCTCTCTTTGTTTATATTACTTATTTTAATTGAGCATCAACAAAGATATAATTTTTTTTAACATCTCCTCCATCCTTTTGTTATATAGTGGTTGTTATTGAAATTAAGACCCATTTTGGAACTTAGGTAGTCCCATAGATCTTCTCTCTCTACCTACTTCTTGCTTCTTCTATGAAAAGTTTGTGTGATTCCTCTAACTCAAATTATATGTGATGGAAAAGGGTTTGTTATACATTAATTGCTTTCCCTTATAGGAAGCCATGTAGTCAGCATCCTTATTGTATATCAAAAGTAGCTCAAGATTCATACATGTATGGACTAGGTGGCCATACTGACCATATTGGTATAAACTTCCCTGTTGCTCATTTTATGATCCAAGATCATCTTCATCTTGTTTGATAGGTTAGCAATTTGTATTGATAGTTTAGAAGATGCTTATACCTCATAGAGGAAAGCTTTAGATTTCCCTCTTCCCTCTTTAGTCAATGAATTTCTTTCTAAGGTTTTTATGATCTCATTCACCTCTTCAATAGTATTTTCATAGATAGTTCCTTAAGTTATAGTATCCAAAAAAGTTTGACATGTTAATTTTAGGCCCTTATATAATATCATCACTAGTTGCAAGATGTATTAATGACTAAGGCACTAAATAGAGCCTTGTATTGCTCCCAAGCTTCATGAAATGGTTCACCTACCTTTTGTCTAAAGCTTTATATTTGCATCCTTAACTCAATGTTTTGAGTGGAGGAACAAACTGCCAAGATAAATATGTCATAAATATGGTCTTACTCCTTAAAAAGGTCATTCTCTATTTAAGATCAACCATTTCCTTGCTCAATCTCTCATATAGTATGGGAAGCACATCATCCTTAACTTGTCTTATTTAAATCCAATAAATGCAAGTGTTATGATCATCAAATAAAATTCCTTGATGAATGTGATCATGTAGTGATCTACCAAGGTCAGGAGTAAGTTTATAATGAACTTGTTTAAGCTTATAGTTCTTTTCCCTTTAACTCAATTTAATATATGAGGTACTCATATTAATCACTATAAATCTCCTATAAATATCCTTTGTGGTTGTTAATCCATTTCCATAACTAAGTTGTCTAGTTAAAAAAAACCATCTCTTCTCCCCTTATCGCTCTACTCTTTTTATAGATTCGATTGATTTCAAGATTAAATTAAACAAAAGAATCCAAAATGTCACTATTCGGTCTCCTATCTTGCATTAACGACCTAAAACAAATGAAAGAAATCAAAGAAAAATAAAAGAAAAATAAACAAAAAATAGTAAAACTAGCTTCCTAAAAGTGAAAACAAAAACTTAACATCTACTATTTCTGATATGCAACGCATAAAGTTAATCATAGACAACTAAACAAAATTGGAGTGATTCAAAAGTATCAATCTCATAAATAACTAGTACTAATCTTATTAATTTTAGTTAGATAAGAAAACTAAACAAAACAAAAGAATTAATTTTTAAAGATGATTAAATTAATAAAGTAACTAAAATAAAAAAATAAAAATAAATAAATAAATTAAATAAAAAATCATTACGGATTTCAGTTTCACTTATATAAAATATCTATCATACACAGTTGACTGTTTAGGTTAAAATAACAATTAACCTAATATATCTATCACCTCTATTGAGACACACGAGTATATCTAACTAAGTAACTTCCATTCGTTGATACACATTTCAAACTAATAAAATTTATTAAGTATAGTTAATATACATAGTTATCACTAAATTCTAGGATGCTTCTGTTCTCTAGAACTAAAGTGTATATTCTCCTAATGCATAGATCATACTTCAACTGTTAGCCCATTTTATAATTGTTAAGATTGAATCTAAAATAGCCCATCATAAATCTAACAATAAAGATGAATGAGAAGAAACTTAATCAATGAAATAATCAAAATGAATGAGAAGAAACTTAATCAATGAAATAATCCAAATATGAATGAATCTTTACAAGCTACAATATTAACCCTAATTAAGGTTTCTAGATTCTATACTTAATAAAAACATAACGTTAAAAATAAACCTGATTGTAGAATAAAAAAATGTTGCTTCTCCAATCCTTGCTCGAAAATTTCCTTCAACAAAAAAACACAAGACCTTTAAAATAAATCTCTTAAAGATGGCTAAGCTCTAGTTAAATCAACCCCAAAACACTTTAAGTTGGGCTATAAATCTAAGAGAAGTCTAACATAAGTAAGTCTAATAGAAGCCTGTCATAAATATAAAAGAAGTCTCCCAAATCAATTATATACAAATACATATAGGTAGGATTATAAAATTAGACACTATAAGAAAAAAGGTGTTTAGCGACGGACATTACCAACAAAATGTGTAGATTTTCTGTCAGTAAGCTAATTTAGCAACAGAATAAGTCGTTGGAGAAATGGTCGTAGGTAATAATTGTCGATGAAGCACAAATTTTTCGTCGTTAATTTACTGACAAATATTTTATGCTCGATCGCTATATTTAGTGGCGATAATTTTGTATTGTCGATAAATTTTTTGACAAAATGTTTATTTCGGTTAGTAAATTTATCCATGGACGGACAAGGCTTCTCTGTCCGTATATTTATCGACAAATTTGACAATTTTGCTGGTAAATATATGACTAACTATACCAATGAAACTTAGTTGTCCGTCAATAAATTATTTACATTTTACCGACAGATCGTGGTTTTCTATCGGTAAATATACTGATACTGTTTTTTATTTTTTTCCTACATTTAATTTTATTTGATAATCTTATGATTGATGCATAATTTATACAGTTATCAATTATCTGTTGATAATATTTTAATTTGTTTCTACATTTAATTTGTTAAAACATAAGGTTGATTGATGATATAAATTAAACATTATCTTAATTAATAATAAAAATTATTTAATAAAAAAATAAGTATTTAAAAGCTATTCGTTTGGTGACTACAACTACGCTATTCATTTGGTGAATGCGGATGCTTTGAATGTTGCGATAAGGTGTTGTCCTTCCCCTTCAACCTATCCGTCTCTGTAACATCTCGTTATCGATGTGATGGGCATATCGATAATTTGGATGGATTGAGCAGTGAGTGCATTCATAATTGAATTGCACGTATAGTGATTTTGCATTAGTGATAAGTGAGGTATTTGCACATGCATACATAGTGGCATGCATTCATGATTATCCAGCATTTAATTG
>JANIHY010000008.1:35570928-35582713 GCA_027479065.1 Erythroxylum brevipes | reverse complement strand
TTGACAGTCCACGGATATTGCTGGGACTTCCAGGCAGTAGCTCAGAAGTTACAAGTGAGTAACCTAGTTGGTTCCTCAATCTTTGTATGATTAAATGTGCTGTGAATGTGTGAATGGTTATCCATGTGAGTGTTATAAATGTGAAATAAATGTGCTGAGATTGTGAATATATGTGCTGAATGCGATAAATAGAATGGAGTGAGATATATGTTATTGCTTGTGCAAATGTGAGTACGTGTGATTGTGAATCAGTGTATAGAATTATGAGTAGTGTTCTGAATGCGATAAATCGAATGGAGTGATATATATATGTGCTAGTGACTGTGTAAGTGTGAGTGCATGCTAGGCATGATTAAAAGCGGTAAATAAACAGTTGTGACTGGAGCAATTAGTGAGCAGAGCTTTAAGCTCGATTATCAGTGAATGGGCCTAAGGCCAAAAGGGGAATAGCGCATACCCAGAGGGCTCTCCTATCCCTTATGTGAGCAGGCAGTAGTGCATACCCTGAGGGCTCTCCTATTTGCTGAAAATGTGATTATTATGAAAAGTGCCCAAAGTTGGACATTGTTAACGCTCAGTCACAACACTGACATAAAATGAGAATTGGCATGCATCATACATCCGACTGTGTTGTGAAAATTTTGAATGCGTGCATTATGTGATGATTGTTCAGTGATATGTCTAAATTATGATTATAGTAAAAATGTGAAAATGCATTATTGTGACTATGAGATATATTGTATGTATATGCATGAGTTGGGTGGACCATCGATGATGGTTTCTCATTGAGTTCGCAAACTCACCCAATATATTTTTCAGGGCAGCGTTAGTAGATTCCTAGCTCCAGATTGTTAGAGTCTTCTCTGCCTTGCGGATCATCGGCAAGAGGAGTTATGGCGCAGAGGTGGGTCAGCTGGGACGATTATTTTTGGGGATGACTTAGTATAGACGTTTGTATCAGTTTCACTTTTTGGATTATGGTATTTAGCCTGTAGGGGACTGATAGACTTGTCTATATTTTGGATGGTTATTATGAAATGAAAGATTATTGTGGTTTTAAATTTTAGTGAATTGCATGATGCGGTTTAATTTTATTGATGCTATGCGAGTGATTAGTGATTGTTTTTGCTAGTAGCACTTCCTTGCTGTGGGATATGCGTCGGAATGACCCACGGGCATCCCGGTGTGTACTCCACGGTAAGGGGGCGCTACAGTCTCATTATGGAGCTGGGCTATGAATTCCATCAATTGTTGCAACTAAGTTGCTAGTGCCTATATTGTGCTCCGAAGCTTATGGAATTTATTAGATATGGATTGCCTAGTAGATGCTATTGTAATGGATATGGAGGATTATAAATAACACGTGTTCGAAAATGATCCTAAGCTGAATATCCTTTCACGACGATCCCTACCACCTATTGCATGAAGATGGGTTTGACTCTCATCAACATCTTCAAACTACTGAGGCTGTTGTTGAATGTTTGTTGTATTTGGTTCTATCATAAGGCAATGTTTATGTTAATAAGTGATAATTATTTAGCATTAATATTAAAGCATAAATTTCACATACATATAGTTCTATACATCATGTTTCCGTGAAGGTCACACCATCATTCTTCTTAGTGTGAGTGTGCTAAAAGAGCTAATTAAGATGTAGGCTTACTGCCCATAACTTTCCTACATTAGAGTAAAATTGTTGGACCTTGAACGTTTCTTAGAAGTTAGAACTATTGAATGAGAAATTTTGGTGATTAGTCATGAGTAAAGAACAAATGGTGAAAATTCTTGAACTAGAAAGGATAGACAAAAGTAAAGTAGTTAATGAGAAATGTGGATAAATTCATGTTTTTCTTTGGTGATTTAGTGAATAAGAGATTTTGAAGTGAGAAGAATTAAGGCGAAAGTTAGATGTACAATGAAAGCAAAAATGAAGTTGAATATGTGTCGTAAGTTGATGAAAGATATATATATGTGTGTGTATGTTCTGTTCTTAGTGTTCATGATTAATCATGGACTATATTTTTGTATGGATGATATTGATTTGAAATGGAGTTGAGAATGAGGAGTAAATGAAGTAGAAAAGGTGATATGAGTTGTGTTAAGGAAAGATTGTGAAACAAAATGGGTGGTTGATCTGGAAAATGTTCACGGAGTATGCTCCTGTCTTTCAGCCACAACTTTTTCTTTAGTTATCTAAACAAGATGATTCTTAATTTGGATTAAGATAGAAACATATTGCCCCATTTCTTATGAAGACATCAAATTTAAATTCTGTCTTTGAGAATCTCAAAATTTGTCATGAAGTTGAGAACTGGGTGTAGTACATTGGTGGATGAATATAAAATTTATATTTTGAATTTGAGGGAAATTTTGGATTGATCTGGATAGATTTAGACAAAGTTTTTTTCTAGAAAGTTTTAGGTCTTTCTTTTATCTTTCCAGCGGTATATAACAAGAGAATTGTAGACATTGGAGTTGAAAGTTATGGTCTTTATAGGTGGAGATGTTCAGGAATATGGATAGTATTGTTCGGGATGATGTCATATTGTCTATCAAATGTATCATCTATGATGACTTCATATTGTCTATAAAATGTATTTTCTGTGATGATATCATATCGTCTATGATGATATCATATCGTCTATGTTTGACTTTTTGTTTCTTCTATGTTTAACCCTTTGTACATTATTGTCTAATCCATTTTTGACCCTACAGACGATAGAATCGGTCTTCTAGGTCTTCATGAAAATTGTATACCTTGAAGTCCTCTTTTAACCATATAAAGAACACCCTAATCTGATATGTTTAGGGAAAGTTATAGCAATTTTCCCGATTCATCTACTTTTTCCCATTAGTTTGCTTTTTCGTTTGGTTTTGTCTGTACTTATCGTCTGCTCCACTTTTGACCCTTTAGAAGATAGAATCTGTCCTTTAGGTCTTCATTAAAGTTGTATATCTTGAATTCCTCTTTCAAAAAATCTTTAGAACGCCTCAATATGATATCTGTAGTGAAAGTTATAGCAATTTTCCCGATTCATCTTCTTTTTCCCATTTGTCTGCTTTTTCATTTAGTTTAGTATGTACCTATTGTCTGCTCCATTTTTAACCCTTCAGACGATAGAATCTATCTTCTAGTTCTTGATAAAAGTTGTATATCTTAAAGTTCTCTTTTGAACCATCCAAAGAACACCCTAATCTTATATTTTTAGGGAAAGTTATGGAGATTTTCTCGATTCTTCTACTTTTTCCCATTCATCTACTTTTTGATTTGGTTTCGTCTATACCTATAGTCTGCTCCCTTTTTGACCCTTTATAAGATAGAATATATCTTTGAGGTCTTCATAAAAGTTGTAGATATTGAAGTCTTCTTTTTAACCATATAAAGAGAACCCAAATCCAATATCTATAGGGAAAGTTATAGCAATTTTCCCAATTCATCTGCTTTTTCCTATTCGTCTGCTTTTTCATTTGGTTTCGTCTAATCCTATCATCTAGTCCATTTACCCTTCAGATAATAAAATCTGAACTTAAAGTATTATTGAAATTTGTATATCTCAAATTATTCTTTGAAATCATCCTAAGATGATCTTAATCCGACATCTTTAGAGAAAGTTATGCTATTTGTCCCTGGACAGGTTCAACATGACTGAGGACAAAACCCTATTTGATTCTTTTGGCCATAACTTCTTCTTTAGACACTCAAATGACATGATTCTTGAACCATTGGACTCATAACACATTGATCTACATCTCCACCAAAAATGATAGTCATCTGAAATGAATTGAGAAAGATTTAGTGAAAAATGTGGGACGAGTACAATGAGTGTGCTCTTCAGTAATATAAACTGGTGTTTTTCCATTGAACGTACTTCAATATTTTGAGTATATCTATATCTATAGGATGCCAAATAATATTATTTTTAGTTTGAAGTAAACTAGATACATAGGGATACAAATCATCTAAAGAAGTCAAATTTTGAGCTAGTCTCTAAGATGTCTAAATTCTGGATGGAAGTCGTGCATAGTATACTATTTTGGACAAGAACAGTCCAAAAATGTTTGGGGCAATACTTTCAGACTTCTAAACCAAATTGAATGATTTCGATCTCTTTAGAAATTCAAGATAGCGGGAAACATGTTTCTAGAAGGAAGTGTTATGTCAGAAGGTTCAAGGGTATTATAGGCAAGACACTTAAGCATAAAAGACATAAGGCGTAAATGGAAGGGCAAATTGGACAATTATCAATCATTAAGGGCGTGACTGGAAGAAGAAGTGTTGTCTTGCTTTTAAATGAAGAAGAAAAATGTGAATTGAGGGATCGAAGGAGAGGATAATGAAAATGAGAAAGAAAGAGAAAGAGAGTTTGGTGGGTTGAGAGAAAAGAAGAGAGTTTAGCTAGGGTTTAACTTTTCTTAGTCTTCAAAATTTTTTTTGGAGTTGTTCAAGAAAGGAAAAAGGAAGAGGAAGAGAAGAGCTTCCATTTGAGCTAAAGATCCCTTCATTTGGTGAAGAATGAAGGTAAGATCATTTTAGATCTTTTGGATTTTCGAAAAGATTTTAGTTCATGAAGTTTAGAAAATGCTTAGGTTTAAGCATTCTAGAATCAATTTTAGTGATTTTGCATTGTGGGAATTTCTATTGGATTCCTATTGAATGAGACTTGGTTTGTTTTAGAGAATAAAGAGAATCCTACCCAATAGCAAGAGGAAAGACAACCTTGACTTGGATTTTTGCAAGCAAATTAGGTGGGTAATGTATTTATAGTTTTGTGTGATTGGGCAAATTCTTGCCTATGTGTATATATATCTGTTGAATGCATAAATTTTTAATTGATGTTGTGGGAATTTGATAATGCATGATGATTTTGGTTATGTTATACCATGAAAAAGGATATAACATTTTATATAAATGAAAAGAAGAAAAAGCATAAAAGTATGAGCATTTGATAAAATGATTTTGAGCATAATTATGTGCTTCTGTTTGGGCAAAAGAGGAACCGTTTCGTAGTCACGTGCACGTTGACATAAAGCCTTCTCCCAGCTGCCCGCTTGTGACACACGAGATCCAAAAAATGGACTCGTTTCGTTTACGGAGTAAACTTTAGTTTCTTTGTTTTGTTCCACGAAACCCTCGAGCTATTGATTTGTGCATTGCATTCTAAATTGCCAAGTATTACATTTTGAGTGATTGTGTGTTATGAGTTTTGAGTTAAAGTTTATAAATGTTTTAAATTGCTAGATATGCATGTACATATGCTTGACTTTGGTCAATTGCCAACGGCTATAATTATGATAGCCACTGAGTTGTGTAGCTCACCTCATTCCTTCCACTCTACAGGTGAAGAAAAAGCATAACAACATTGATCCTTGCAAAGTTTGGCAAACACCAATAATAGAGACTTTTGTAATTAAGTTAGTTCAGAAATTTTTAGTATTTAGAATCATATCAAGCATGAGTATTTAATTGTAACATTTGTATTTTGTATCTTGTAATAAGCAAAAGGGGTGGTTTTTGAAATGTAAAGATATTTTGAAAACAAGCTTTGTGTTCTGCGATAGGCCCAAGTGATTACTGAAACTCTGATGTGTTCAATAATGTTTGCATCTTTGACTGAAATTGTTTCAAATAAATCAGGCAAATTTGATTATCGATTTTTTGCATATACATTAATTGTTTAAGAAAATTTTTGAATGCTGGGCTCCGGGTTCAGGGTCCAGCATTGTTTGGTATTAGAGCTCGCATTAAAGATCTTCGAATGGTGGGCTCTGGAAGTGGGATCCAGCAAAAATGTTATAAGTGAACTAGAATTTACAAAAGTTTCGGCATAATTTTCTCTATTTTTATGACATTTACCCCCTGTTGAATAAAGAAAGTAACTTAATAACACATCTATATATGGCACTAGACATTTATAACTTTATCATTCTCCATAACACAAATATTTTCATTCCAAAATTCACACATCAAATTATATTGAAATACATCAAAGTAAAAAAAAAGACTATAAGTGTAAAGTATAGATACTTATAAGTCTCTTTGCATCCTCGTGGTGAGTAATAGATCCTCCAATATATATGGGAAGACTCTCTCCCCCCAGTTGTCTATGTCTGCTAGTAGAATTATGCTCTGAAATAGACATTGCCTTGGGTGATGTCCAATACTGTTGCTAATAACTCAATATTTGTTAAAAAATATAAGGAGGTCATACATCAATCTTATTTATCGTACTAACAAAGTCTCTATAATGTGTACTAATTCATCTTCCCCATCCTTTATAAATAACCGCGTCAAATTCAGAATCCTAAAAAATTCTTTCTGAAAAAATGAAAACATATGATAAGTACTTATAACCTACAATATTTATCTAATTAATGCATAAAAATTAATTGAAAAATACAAAAATATTTTTTTTTACCTCAAACTCATAATAAAAATCCTTTGTCGCCTAAGAGATATTCTTCCATATAGAACCGTCAAGATCAATCTTCTCCTTGAATTTGGATGTCATGTTTCTTGAGCATGGTCTAGACGGAATCAACCTAATATAAAAATAATTAATTTTATACCATTTTTAAATTTAAACCTATAACTTAATTATAAACATATGGTGTTTGATGTATTTTCACTTACAAATTGTTGACAATTGTGATATAAGTTCTTCCATCAACTTCCTCAGCTTTAGGCTGGAGGCTGCCTCTTTCATCTATATCATTTACCACTAATATCTCTGTCAAAATAGAGGTGGTGGATGGTCTAGTAGTAGGTACGAAAGGTAATGCCTCATCTACAAGTGTAGTAGCTAGAGGTAAAGCATCTAATTCAGTTGCAGCTGCAGAATGTGATGCTTCACCTGGACAGTAATTGGCTCCAAATAATAGTCTAAACCTTGGTTGCAGCATATCTTGTTTTCTCTTTGGTGACATATTTAACTTCAAATTCATATTTTATTGAATATTCTAGATATATAAAAATTTCAATTCAATACATAACAATATATTGTTGATTCAATAATTGATTTATTGAATATAATATTCTATTACAAACACAAATAAATTGCTATCAACACTTAATTGGAAATTAAAATCATCATCATCTTCTTTTTTCTGAATAATTAAAATCAAACTTAGGCTCCTCTTCATATCTCTTCAGATTTCATGAACATCTTCCTGAAACGCTTCATTTTAAATTCTCTATTCTCCTTTTTCATATGATTCAAAAACACCTCTAGGTTTAACTTTGCAAATGGTTAACCAATCTAACTTATCTCATCATAAGCTGGAAAAAGGGACATAATATAATGGATCCCTTGCATTGCCAACACGAAAGGTTCAAATTGTCTAAATCTTCTTTGCTGATTGATTTCAATTAGATTGTATTGACTATGCACTTTTGTACCAACATTAGGAGTTAGATCAAACCAGTCACATTTACATATCACACTATTCTTTATTGGCATTGCAAGATACTCAATTTCAAGTATCTCAATATATTTACCATAGTAATCTATCAATTCTCCCTATATACAAACTCCATTATTTACCGCTCCGATACTATTACTATGATATTCTGTAAAATATTTATATCCATTAATGAAATACACCAGATACAATTTAATAGTTTGCAAATTTCCTTTTGCAATATCATATATGAACTCATTCTCTATTGGATTTTCTAAGGCTTTCATAAAAGAAATTATCATATTAAATAGTATAATGTCATTTAAATACTTTAATCTTATAATACAATCATTTCAATAATTATAAGTGAATATTTATATATTTCTCGAACCATCGAGGGAAGTGTTTTTCAAATTCTTTATTGATATTATCTTGTGTTTTCTCGGGCATTAGCTCGTGTAACCATTTCTTGTATAATTTAAAAACATTATTATGTATTTCGGTTGTGAATAACAATAAATTTCAAACCCAAATAATCAATTTCAACTTAGTGCATGAAAGGTTTAACCTCTTGACAGTTCAATAAAATGTAATCATAGGCAGCCTCTATTTCTTCCTCTGTTAACATTCTTCTTGTTGAACGTCCATATCTTCGGTCAAGATATGTGAAAATGGATAAGTTACCATCAGCATCACCCATTCCTCTCCTATTATCATTGTGGGGAAACTTTCTTTCTCTTGTGTGAACATGTGGCTTAAAATGATGTGAACAAAATGTACTTGCTTCCTCTACTAAATAAGCATTACATATCAAACCTTTAACTCTAGCCTTGTTTTTGACATTTTTTTTCTAATGATACAAATACCTACATTAGAGAATAAGGTTATTACAATTCTATTATTAAAATCAAGCTATTACTTCAATTTAAATATTTAATATAATTACCTCTCAATCAGATACATCCATCGATAATGAACTGGACCAGCAAGTTTAGCCTCATGTGCTAAATGCATGGGTAGATGTTCCATACAGTCAAAGAAGCTTGGAAGGAAAATCCTTTCTAATTTTCACAAAATTACTGGAATTTCTTTTTTTATTTTTTTATTTAAGCTAACTTTATTTCAGATGATGTTAAGCTTTTGAAAAACAAACATAATTCTTTTATAACTTCCTAAACCTTATTCGGTGGCAACTCTTGAAATGCAATTGAAATGAGCCTTTGCATAAACACATGACAACCATGAATTTTCATCCTAAATAATTTTTACTTCCTCATGTCTACACACTTTGCGAAGTTTGAAACATAACCATCGGGAAAGTTTAGACTTTTCAACCATTCATACAAAATTTCTTTTTGTTTTTTATCCAAAGTGTAACATGTTTTTAGATATTTATCAGTGCGAAGATCTTTATCTAACTCATTCCTTTTACAAAAAAGTTTCAAATTAGCTCATGATTTTGGATTGTCCTTTGTCCGCCCTTCAATATTCATTATGGTATTGAACAAATTGTCAAAAATATTTTTTTCAATATGCATCACATCTAGATTATGACATATCAAATTAGTTTTTCTAATATGGAAAATCCTAAAAGATGTTTCATTTTATCCAACTAAAGTTTTTACTAATGCTTGTATTAATTTCATTAACTTCAAATTTTATAACTTACAACAACCCTAATTCATCAGTCTTCAACAATATCTCTTCACCATCTTTGTGAGGAGGAGAAGGTGTTTGTACCATCTTATTCTTAATGAACTTTTATTTATTGCATCTAAATGGATGATATGGAGAAAGAAATTTCCTGTGGTTATCAAACCAACATGTTTTTCCCCATTTGGAAGATAAATGCATCAAAATCATTGTCATAATAAGGACAACCCAATTTTCCTACTGTGCTCCATCCAGACAATATAACATAAGCCAAAAAGTCACTAATAATCCACATCAAAGTTGCTTTAACACAAAATTTTGTTTCAAGGACACATCATATGTCTCCACATCATATTCCTAAAGATGCTACAATTCAAATATCAATGGTTATAAGAATACATCAATTTATACTTTGGATTTGTAGGCCCAGGCACAATCACTGTCAAGAACATATATACCTCATTCACACACATCCATGAAGGCAAATTATAAGGAGTAATTATGATTGGCCATGATAAATATTATTAGTAGGATTGACCAAAAGGTTGGAATCCCTCCGTCAATAATCCCAACCTAACATTTCAACTTTCAACTACAAAGTCATAATGGGTTTTATTGAAATATTTCCATGCCAGTGCATCCGATAGATGACTCATTATTCCATCTTCCTGTTTTTGTTCATTATGCCATCTCATGTGAGATGCAATAACATTAGAAGCATATAGTCTTTGAAGTCTCGGAGTTAGCAGGAAATAATACATCTACTTCTAGGGTACTAATTTTTGTTTCATAGAACATTTTCTAGGCTTGAACCTAGATTGACCACAAAATTTACACTCTTGTAATTCCACAACATCTCCCCAATACAACATACATCCTAATTTATGACAATCAATTTTTCAACAAACAAACTAAGACCCTAAATAAGTTTCTTCATATTGTAAAAACTATCAACCATTGTATGATCAGGAGGTAATGATTTATTATACCATTCAAGAATTTTATCAAAATTGTGATAATAAATATACCCTTCATTCTTTATGTTCAATAATAATTGAAGACAATTGAGTCATTGTCTCACAATTTGGCCATAATTCTTAGTAAGTTGAGTTAGTAAGTCAAAAAATTATTTTGCATTTGGGTTTGGGTCTTCTTCAAGATTTTTTATATTTTCCTAAAAGGTATAACTGGCTACATTATAAACCATTTGCATGTAAGGATTTTCAGTTGCACCTATATTATTTGTTCTAAATCCAATCCCCCTTTCAAACTCATCTATATTTACTGACGAGTTTACTTCATTACAAGTTGAGATGCTACAAATCAATGGCATCCTATATCGTGTCCACTTGTTTTCTCAGTAAATGGTCATTCACTTCATCAATAGGAAGGAATCGAATATTTTTTCACTTTTTACTTGGACATTTGATCTTTAAGCCATCCATATATGTAGGTTGAGAGCATGTATAATAAATAAAAATTTCAACTCCCTCAATAAACTTAGCATTAATGAAACCATCAGGTGTTAATCGTCTATACATCCAAGATCTATAAACATTACTCATTTATGTAAAACTATTAATTTAAAAAGTGATTTTATAATTAGTTTCCTTTATGTACTCTAAGTCTATAGAATATCTAAACTTTACATAACATCCCCTAAGTATTAATCAATTGAATTAATTACCTATAATTGATGTCAATACTATGGTACATGGCACTACTTACACCTGTGAATCAAGAAAGCAAGTTTTTGTTATGACTCTTAGGCTCGTGAAATTTTTCATCAATAAGTCTCATGGGAGTTGCTTCACAAATTTCCACCCTATATACTATCCTAGGGATTTATTATGCAAAAAACTGTCTTAAATTGATTACATTGAAGTTGAAGTATTTATTTTTGAGTTAATCACCTACAATTGATTTCAATACTATGGTACGCAGCATTGTTTACACCTGTGAACTAAAAAAGCAAATTCTTACTGTGACTCCTAGGCTCGGGGAATTTTTCACCGATAAGCCTCACAGGAGCTGCATCATGGGTTTCCAGCCTATATACCGTCCTAGGAACTTAGTTATGCCTCAAATCATCCATAAGATCTCAAACTCATTCCATTTATAGTAAATACTTAGACTATTAAAGAAGATTATAAAAACTTGTCAATGATTATAAGAATATTCTAATCAACATAAAATCAAGTCCTCCTTTATCTTCACACAAAACCCAAATGCATTAGAATTGTATTATTAAAGCAATACATATGGTAGACATTAGTTGGATGACTTACTTAGATGGATGGACAACTTCAGACTACAATAAAGAAGGATGAGCGAAACTCCTTAACACAATATATGACCTGTGAAAAAGAATATTTCGTATTTAATATAATACACTTGTTCAATAGTTTTGCTATATTTTAATATATTAAAGCAAGCAAATCAGAAAATAATATTGTTTATTTTGAAATAGAAATATGTGGATTTTTAGTGGGAGTAATGTTAAAATATTGCTAGACCAAACCAATCCTGACTTGTTTGGTTTAAACTATCCGTAAAATCATATAGAATATTGTAGAATATTCTAATTATATTTTTCAATTTTATAGTCGACATGACTATTGTTAAGAGAATTTGACTTAAAATAACAATATAAAAAGAAGGGTAAATTATTCAAAAATAAAAAGTGTGTGAATTCTCTTTAATATTTATATATCAAAATTTTCAATATATATAA
>JANIHY010000008.1:35531028-35541760 GCA_027479065.1 Erythroxylum brevipes | reverse complement strand
TTGTACTGTTTTACACATTGACTGATTGTAAATTATTATTGGATGACTGTAATAACTGAAAATGATAAATTGTGAACGTGGGCTCAGGTTTCTCACTGTTTATGCTGCGTTAATGAATGGTTCAAAAAAAATAAATAAAGAGAGGAGAAAATATTATACTGAGTTTTAATTGACTGATGTAATACGCCACTCTCGCGGGGCACGGACTCGGATATCATCAACGATATCGGGTTCGGGTCACTCGGGAGTGGGGTGTTACAATATCTCATCAATTTAAACAAAATCGTATTTTTCTTTTGCCATAAAATCTCCCACATGATTTATACACAATCAAACCATAAATAAAGAGTACTTTAATATTTCCAATCCATCAACACAATCATCGGACCTCCTGTCTGGAATCCAAACATAATCAAACACATTTATATTACTCAAAGCACTTCAATAATTCTCAATCATCAATATCATTGGACCTCCTGTGTGGAATCCAAACATAATCAAACACATACATGCCCATACACAAATTTATATCCCAAAATCCATACGCAAATCCATAAACCATTTACATATTCCCAAAGAAACGCATTACCAAACAATAGTGGCATTTTCAAGCCACAATATAACATCCGAAATACACAAGAATACAAAAGTCCCAAAATTCTCAACATATCTAAGATCTAAATCTTACAATAGTTTAACTTCAAAAACATCATACACATAACGAATGGACATCTTGACTTTCTTTCATCCGATCTCCCTCTTGATACTTGGAGATGGGGATGAAAGGGGGTGAGCTTTACAACTCGTGGATAACATGTTAATAATAGAAAAATAACCCAAAAACTATTTTCGAAACTCATTGTCATTTTAATAAAATTTTACAGTTGAACCATCAATTGCTTATTTCTCAAAATTCTCAACTTTTCAAATCATTTATGAACACTTTTCAAAACATGTATGCAGTACACTTATAAACAAAACAATGCACATAACACATCAGAAACGGTTTGGGTCAGTCCAGAAACAGAACGTACAACACATTTTCATATAGCGGTCCTGTGTAGTCGTGAACAGAACGTACTACACCTTCCTGCATAGCGGTCCAGTATAGCCGTGAATTTATGGGAGTCCTTAACGGAGCTCCAATGCCACTAGTGGGCAGGCGGGTGAAACCTTTGATAAGTGCACTTGATAACTTATGGGACCTAACCAAACCCACATAACAGATTTAATACTTGAAAATCAAATTGCCCGAAGGGATATTTCGGAAACTTAGTTCTCATACTTATGTCATATATTAAACAAAATCTCTATTCTCAATTTCCATAAATTCAAAATCCACATAACAATCAAATTCACATAACAATTCTTTAATCAATCAAACACAAAGAATGCAACACTTTAGCAACATTATCAAATTATTCAAATCATTCGAAAACATTGAATTTAACAATTATTGCAATTTCTTAAATCACTCCAAATAATGAATGTACAATTGTAACAATTTCTAACATCATTCCAAAAACAAGGAATTTAATCATTTGAAAATAATAATTTAAAAATATTTTGCTTTCTTGATTTTTTGAAAACACATCATTAGTTTATAATTCAAATTATAAACATCGTACCCACCTTATTTCCATGCTTAATTTCTTGTCCAAAGCTTCTCTTTCCCCATTTCCTCTCTTAATTTCCTTCTTCCAAGACAAATATCCCTAATTAACAAACATCCAAAATAGAACATCACATAAGGCATAATCACCAAAATTAACATTAGAAAACTCAAGCCCATAACATTTTCAAGCTATCTAAACCAAAATTCATTTAAAACTTCAAATATCAAAATTCACCCTTACTTTGATCCTTCACCAAATTTGAAATTTCTTGGCTCATATGGAAGCTTTCATGCTCCTCTATCTTTTTCCCTCTTGGATCAACTTAAAAATCCTTCTTGAAATCTAAGAAAAATCAAACCCTAACCTTTTTTCTTCTTCTTTCTTCTTTCTCCACCGAAGTCACTCTTCTCATTCTCTTCTTTCTTCTTTCTTTCCTTTTTCACTAACAAATTCGTGCTTCTCCTTCATCTTATACGAAAGCCCATATATCAAATTTCAAAATTGCCATTAATGAGTGAGAAAGGACCCATTTGCCCTTCCTTATAAGCTTTGAAACTTAAAACCTTAAGTGTTCTTCCCAAGATGCCCTCATACATAACTTACCACTTTAATTCAATTTAATACATGTCATATGATCTTACTCAATTTAACATGCTAATTACTCACATACACATGTTAATTAAATCCTCAAAATCATAAAATAAATCAAAGTTCCAAAATATTAATAAGTCATGATTAGCTTAGGACATTTTCTAATCATCAAATTTGAAGGAATTTGCTAAAACTTCCTTCTAGAGAAAAGTTCCTCATTGTCTCAATTTCATAATGAAACCAAAATCATTTAATTTGGTTTACTAATCCAAAAGTTACACCTCAAACATTTCGGAATTTTCTTATGCTAAAACATTTTCCTGCGATTTACTTCCATCTGAATATTGATATTCTTAAAGACTAAATTGAAACTCAATTTCTTTAGAACATTTGTAGTCCTATATCTCTAGTTCAATCCAAATCAAGAATCACCTCATTTGGATGACTAGAGCAAAAGTTATGGCCTAAACACTTTTAACTCTTACTAATCCAAGACTGAACATTAAAACCCAACATCAATTCAAATATTGAAGGTCCTAGAGTCTGAATTAAAAATCAGTCCCTTCAGATAACTTGTACTTCCATGTCTCTAGTTTATTTTGCAATAAGAATCAACTCAATTGGATCTTCACATACCAAGAATTTACTAAAATACTGAACCATATTCATAAAATTATCCAACTCATTTTGATTAAATCAATATCTTTCAATTTAATCTAAAAAATTCACAATTTTCCATTAATAGATAGAGACTTGTCTTAGAAATTTAACGCTTCAAAAATCAAGTCAATCGAATGTTGGACAGAAAAGATATAAGCGAAAGAATGGCAAAGGGTCGAATTAGGAAAAAATTTAACAAAAAATTAAAAACGGCCCCTCGCACTCGCGAGCAAAAACAGGCGCTCGTGATCGCGACCCACTGGTGAGGATGCCTCAAATCCAATTTTTCATTTTTTTTCAAAACTCCTAAATTCCAAAGTACATAACTTCTGACTCAAAATTCCAAATTTTGCAAATTTGGTATCAATAAAAAGCTGAAAGAAAGCTCTACAACTTCTATGCAGAACTCAAAAACCAATTCCGTCTCTAGAGGGGTCAAAATCGCAATCAAAATTTCTGTTCCCATTCAATGTCATCCTAAACAATAACACAACTTCTAAAATTTCTATCTTTCAACTCGTAGGTCCAAAAATTTCATACTTTATATCAATGAAAATATCAAAATGCGACCTACAACTTTCATGAAGGATAGAAAAATCAATTTGGACTCTAAAGGAGTCAAAAATCCACTCAAAGATTCTGTCCACTAATGATCATGTCAAACAGTAACAAAAACTTCTAAAAATTATAACTTCACATTCCATGGTCCAAAATTTCCATACTTTACATCAATGGAAAGATCAAAACATAATCTAAAACTTTCATGAAGTATCTAAAGGCAATTTCAACCTATAACTCGGAAAATGTTTCAATCAAAGTTTCTGCCAGAAATTTGTCATCCTATACCACATCCAAACTTCAAAATTTCATATCTTCCAATTTCTACAATAAAAAATAACATATTATACATCATTGTAAAGTTATGCAATTTCTCTACAACTTTTAATAAGGCTACTTGATCCAATTCAAACCACATCAGTACAAAATGTGCCTCAAAATGCAGTACACATAAACTTACCCTTAATAGTATTTTTAAAAACGAAGCAAAATAATCTTAAATTCGAACGATCATAACTTTCAATCCTAATATCGAAAAATGTCATACTTCATAGCGATAGAAAGCTTTCAACAAAAGCTACAATTTTTATAAGGATCATTTTATCAAAATCTGCCTCAATCAAGCCAGAAAATTTTGCAAAGTTTCAGATCCAAATTGGCATTTTCTGTTACTATTCATCCACCAAATTTTCAGATTTTCAATTTTCCAAAATCTAACACTTTAACTAATCATTTCTTGCTTTTCAACTCCATTTAAAGCAATTCATTCAATATCAATTCCATTTAAACTCAAAACACCATTTTAGGCCATAATTAAACATAAACATAAATAACAAAAGCATACACACATATACACTCTCATCCTCAACTTGCTAAATTCACCTACCTTAATCTCATATAACAATTCATATTCTTGAATTGTCTTTTTTCTTTGCACATGAATAATTTACCACAAATTCCTCATCTAATGTCAATTTATACTTCAAAACTTCAAGAAAAGTTCGGGGTCCAATAAGAAGTATTCATGTATTGATATAACAATTAATCCAAATAATCAAAAAGAAAGGGACCCTTTAAATTAATCTTTTATCTCAAACTCAAATTACATTTGCCTAAAAGTAAATGAAAAAAGAATAAATTCAACATTAAAGTTTTTATAAAATTTAAATAAATCCTTAACAATTTAATATCTTAAAGCTAATATTTATCTATAAAACAACTCTTATTAAGTAGAATAAGTAAAAAATTTACCTTATTTATGTGATAAAGATAAATATTATAAGCCACTCGGGCTATCCTTGGTTAGAGGGTTACAGGGACATCGCGACTCAATTAAGTAAGTTATAAAACAGATCATCCATAAAAAATTACGGATAAGCAAGTAAATGAGATGGGACTAAAACTATGTGAAAAGAAGTACAATGACAAGTGGGAAAGGAAACAGTGATAGTGATAGTGAAACAAACAGTGATAATGAAACAATAATAGTGGTATATGAAAAGAGTTGTCGAGTTGAGGGTAATTCACCATTGTGAGTATATGTTGGATAGTGGAACAATTGAGCTTATGTGTGGAAATAATAGAGGAAACGATCGGTGATTTATTGACTAAGTGCTAATCATAGTTCTTATAGTGTAGGGGTCATAATTTATAGTGCTTGTTCAGGTGGAAATTAAAATTTCAAATGATGTAACGTATGTGAAGAATTCGAGGAAAGAAGAAAGACACGATTATGAAAAAAATTCCTCTGTTCGAGGATTGGCACAAACAGAAAAGAGTTTTGTAGAATCCTTAGTAGTATAAGCTACTAATTGGTCCCCGGATTAGATGAAATGATTTTTTGTGATGTATATACGAAGTGGAAGTGTCAAAGAAATTGTTTAGTGCCTCACAGAACCTTAGTGCAAAGGATGTTCTGATCATTCAAGTTATGCATTCAGGTTATGGCATAAACTTGGAGACAGCAAGTATAGTTGAAATTGACCCTTGCGAGATACTACGAACGATTAAACAATTGAAATAGTTGGTTGATGAGAATTTCGTGAGCTGCATCGGCGATTGTAGCAAGAAATTGAGTTAAGATGAACAGACGATTCAAGTTAATAGTGGTCATGATGGGAACAAATCGAAAATAAGTGTGTACTAAATCAAAAGTGAAATGCAGTCATGTTTCGAGAGGAGATTCAGGCATAACAAGTGGAATATATTACTGAGAGTATATGCATTGTGTGTACAGTAATGTAGAGGATTCGACTATGTGAGTGGATTTATTGCAATGTAAAAAAAAAATCGGTCTCCATAAGATTTGATGCAAAGGGAGATCTAAATTGAAGCTAAGAAAAATAATACCAACCCACTAAATAAAATACTCAATGAAATAGAATGTATGGAGGTACGAGTACGAATGAATAGGCATTGGCATATGTCGATGTGACTGAAAGGAAAATAAATGAAAAGAGAAGTAGAGACAAGAAGTCCTAAGGGGGAAATTGAAAATGACGTGAGGTAATGTCATCTTCATTAAGGGATCACAAATAAAGCAATTGTAGACTTAATGAAAACAAAATTGAGTGATGTCTGTTGAAGTTAGCAATACCCAATGGAGATTTGTGCATGGTAAATAATGGTATCAATTGGAGACTATGATCATAAATGAGATGAATCATGGAGAAATTGGTATGAATGAACAGACATTAGAAGAAGGTAATGTGAAATCACAGGAAATCGAATGAACTGAAGAAATTAGTTGAGAAAAAGGGAGTTTATTGGGAAATTGAGAATATCATGTGATAAGAATACTGCACTGAGGAATTAGTTACTGAAAGCCGTTGGAAAACATAATTATGGGCATAAAGAGTTTTCGGTTATATCTGTTGGAGTTACTGTTGTCAACAATATTATGGTATTGGAGGTTCAATTGATCCAAACAAAAGTGTACCAACTAGTGACTACGAGGATCATGGTAACAAGAAAGTGTTTGAAATAGAGGGATGAAATTTGACTATACACAATACCACATCCAAACACAATACACAATACCTTATTTAAAGCTATGCAAATCCTCCATAATCATTAAGAAGGCTAAAGAAGCCATTTTAATTCACATTAATCTCTAAATTGTCTCAAAATACAACAAACACCATTCTACTCATTATACAAGGCCATGGTCAACATCATAATACCTCATCTTTTTATCAAACATATGCAAAACACAAGGAAACTCAATTTTCTTTCATTTCATCAAATGCTCATAGATTCATTTATACTTTTCATTCATTCCAAGGAATCATACCATATTTCCTTATTTAATTTCATTTGACAATTTCTAATTTCCAAGAAAAGTTTGAGATCCAACAGTCATTGACTCGAATTCTTCTTCTCTTCACATAACAAAGTTTTGATCTTCAGGTATTATAGTTTGCACCACTTCCATAAGAGGTTATTCTAGATAGGGCCTTCGTTGATTATCATTCCCATTTAGTTTCCTCCCTATCCTTATACTTTTGATCTTTACTCCCAGATATTTCGCTCACATATATTGTCCGCTTTGGGCCTTGGCCCAGCCAAGCCTTTACGGTTTTGCTTTTCCCAAATACTTCCCAAAAGGTCACCCATCCTGGAATTACTCTTGTCCTAGCACATTTAACTTTGAAGTTCTAATGGGATCCGGTGCGTTAGGGCATCAAAAACACTTCTATAAGGGAGAGGTTTCTGTAAGCTTATAAGACATACTTCGTTCCCCTCTCCAACCGATGTGACATCTCACAATCTCTACCCCCTTTATGATCCTGCCTTCTTTGGGGCCCAGCGTTGACACAACGATTTGGGTACCAACTCTGATACCACATATGTAGCATCTCACTCATATAAGACACGTACCCAACATCATGCATGATATTCGAGTCTGTGCCCCATGAAGGTGGCGTGTTAGAACACTCAATCAATCAAAACTCAGCATATATTTTTTTGAAACCATAAACATAATATGCAGAAATCCATAACCAAATTGAGCCCACTTTATTCACAAACTTTTCAATCATAACAACTTTTATGAAGACCTTGAGCAGTAATTTGGTTATTTACATTATTAAAAGTGGGATAAGACGATATGATTAAATGAACTCGGACTAAGGGTGAGATGAATTGAGAAAATTGTAATAACTTTTCTAGAGAACTCAAATATAGGTGTTATTTCAATAATTTGAAAGAAGACTTCAAGATCTACTACTTTCATGCAAATCTTAAAGACAGATTCTATTGTCTAAAGGGTCAAATTTGGACTAGAAGATGTCCTAGTTAAGTAGAAGGTTAACATAAGAAGAAGCAAATGGTCAACTTAAGAACAAGCAAAAAGTCAACCTAAGACAAAACATAAGTCAACTTAAGATGAAACATAAGTCAACTTAAGACGAAGCAGAAGGTCGACTTAAGATGAAACAAAAGGTCAACCTAAGACGAAGTAGAGTCAACTTAAGACGAAGCAGAATACACTCTTGAGCATCTCCAGTTATAAAGATCATAACTTTTGACTCCGATGTCCAAAATTTTCATACTATATATGGTTAGAAAGCTAGAAAGGTAATCTACAACTTTCTAGAGACAAATTTGCCTAATTCAACCTAGATTAATCCAGTTGTTCTCCCAAAGTTAGAGCATAAATTTTACCCCTATGGAAGACTTGAAAATGAAACTCAACAATTTGGAAATATCATCTGTAAAACACAATCATACATCATTTTTATCAAAAGATAAGTGTTTTACAAGGCTTTATTGAGCATTTCAAGCCACAATATAACAATATTTCAAAATCCCAAAATACAGAAAATACATGAACAAATTTGTTTAAAATGAAACTCAAGCCTTGGTTTATGAAACTAGCTTAAAATACAAAAGTATGCAAAGTCAAAGTAATGCCTTAACCCTTGGTTACTCGTTCTCATACTCTTCACCTGAAGATGGGGCAAAAATGGAGGGGTGAGCTTAAAGTTCGTGAGTAACAATTTTATAATTGGTAGTAAACAAAAACCATTTTAAAACTCACATTGAGCCAAGATACATATATTTTCCATATCTCAATTTATCAACAATTCATAAACAACTTAATTCATGCATCATCAAACTTACCAACACATGTGAACACATAAGCACATTAGAATGGTTTAGGTGGATCCAAAACAGAATGTACTACACAATTCCCATAAGGTCTTGTATAGCCGTGAACTTAGGGGAGTCCATAAAGGAACTCCATGCCACTAGCGGGCATGTAGGAGAAGTCTTTGGTCAAAGTGTACTTGACATACTTAAGGTACCCATAAACCCATAAAATCATGCATTTCACATCTTGAAAACTTGCTGCCCAAAATGGCACATTTTCGAAGCGTGATTTCATATACTCGATATCCTTTCAAAATCATTTCCATTTGTTTTCATAGTTCATCCACAAAATTCATACACACACATGTAGCACTTTCTCAAAACATTTAAAGAACAATAAATGCACATTTTAAAAGTAGTTGAAAACATTTATTTCCCCTCTCTTGAAAGAAACATTAATGGCTTAGTATTCAATTATAAAAATGTAACCCACCTTGAATTCTTTGACTATAACTTGTTCAAATGTGCCTCTCCTCTTGCTTTTCTTGTCTTTCTTGATTCCCTTTCGTAAGCAAAAGTCACAAGTTCAAAAGGGTTGCAAAATTGAAGACCCATATAGTACATTTACTAAATTTGATCCTAGAGTACCTAAACCCATGCGTCTCATAAGTTTCATGAACCAGAACCCTTCTAAAAATCTAAAACATTTAAAATGCTCTTACCTTAAATCTTCACCAAAAGAAGAGATGTTTGGTTCCTAAGAAAGCTCTTGTCTTCCACTATCTTTTTTCTTTCTTGCACAACCTCAAAACCTCCTAAAAGGTTTAGAAAAGATGAAGCCCTAGCTCAACTCTCTTCTTTGCTCTCAACCACCAAAATCTCTCTTCTGTCTCTCTTTAATTTGTTATTTCACTTCCTTCTTTCCCATTTTCGTTTTCCCCCTCTTTAGGATTAAAGAAAACAACATTTCTTTCTTCCTATTTTACCCTTAATGATTGAGAAAAGTCCACCTTGCCCTTCCTTTAATACCTTATGGTTTTTAAACTTAAGTAAGATACCCAAAATACCCCTTCTATGCCTTCTTACTACTTTTAATTTAACTAACCCATGCAATAAATCTACTATCAGAAACCTAAAGAAAAACTAACTCTTAAAAAAATTTGGGGGCCAGCATTAAAGCTGTATGGAAGGAGTCGGTATAATTTTCATCTTGTTTTTATCTAAATTATTTTCTTTATATGGTATCATATATGGATTTGCATGTTGATTTGGTAATATTGCTTCCGCGAAAATTTGATTTCTAAAAGAGTTTTGAAATATTCCTTTTAGCCAAATCATACATGCTTAATTTTTTGATCCAACAAACTCCCTATCACTTAGCTAAAAGTTTGTGATTTTCTTGATTATTTAGGTAGTCTTATAAGGTGAAAGTACTTGTTTAAGAATGCACACTACAATTGCTCCCAAGTTGTGGCATTTGCAGGAATGAGTGAATGATACCATGTCTTTGCTCTATACCTTAGCATGAAAGGGAAGAGCCTCATCCTAAAGGCATCTTCGACATTCCATAATATCGAAAGATATCACATATGCTAAGAAATTTACTATTTGTTCGTTAGGATCCTCGTTGGTCAATTCGTAGAATTGCACATTTGTTTGCAACATGTTTAGTAACGCAGGTTTATTTCAAATGAAGGTGCTTGAACAAGTTGTCTAGCAACACCTTCATTGGTCTCACTAAATCCCAATCTCATGAAATCTATAAAGGTCTGCGGTTGGTTCCCTTGGTTTCCTCCTGAAACTCTTGAAGAAATTCCTCAAGCATGGTAACTTTGGTATTCTATTCTTCTTTATGTCTAGCTCTTTGGATTTCTCACTCTAATCGGGTGATGTCAAGTTCTAAAGTTTCGATTATCTGAATCGAACTCTTAGTAACTCTTATTTTTATGCAATTGTAAGGACACAAGAGTGACAAAAAGTTCTTAGACTAAAAGAATTAAACTAATCCTACTAACTCCCTAACAACAACATAAAAAACTTACTGAACAAGTTTTAATCATATAAAACCCCCAATATACTGCAAGTGCATTGGTCATGAATGTAATATATAAAGTGTGGATCCCTCGAGTGTTGGACCCCGATCTTTTAGTGGAAATTAGAAATTATTACATGAAATTAAATGAGTGTTTTTGCATATGAACTTTGTTATAGAT
>JANIHY010000008.1:35373298-35383664 GCA_027479065.1 Erythroxylum brevipes | reverse complement strand
TTTTCTAAAAAGAATTGGAATAATTCCTGGACTAGGAAAAATACTAATTGGCAAAACAATTGATAAATGGTAGTAGAATTTACTGTCAAATGATAATGGAAAATTTTGATAAATTACTTTAGGATTTATTGACAAGTGTTAATGAAAATTGGGAGACAATTAGAATAGAAATTAGATTAAAGTTATCAGAATTGGACATGTGGTGTCACTTGCCAAACAATGCCTTAAGTCCACTAATCCTTAAATTTTAAAGACCCCCTTTTTTTGGTTTTGTCTCCCACGATGCTTTAAGTTAAAAGAAGCTTAGGGTCTTGTTTTTGGCTCTCTTCATCTTCCCCTTCGTGGCTTCTCTTCTCCTCTTCTTCTTGATTTTTATTCTCCAAATCACCACCCACGTTGAACCTCTCATCTTTCAATTTCTACTTCCTTCATGTTGTCCTCTTCATTGCCTCAAGAAAACCTAAACTTTCCAACCTCCATGATGATTTATGTGGGATGCATGGAAAATTAGGAATTTTTGGTGATCTTAAGAAGTTGGAATAATCTGAAGCTACAACAAGTAAGTTATGCTTTAAATGTCATAGGTATGGTTAAATGAAGCTAGATTGATGAGTAAATGAAGATTGATTACTTGATTATGTAATTTTCATGTATATGTCGAGGGTGATGTAAATGTCTTGTTTTTTGTAATTGTGAATGATCATTAACGACCCATAAATTGTTATAGAGATGTTTTGGAAGTCAAATGATCCATATAATGTGTTTGGATGAGTGAATTAAATTGATGAATGAACGAACATATGGATGTTCTGTTTTTGGGTTAATGACCAAATATAGATCACGAATGGGTCTGTAAATGTTATTTAGTTGAAATGGAGTAGATAATGGAGAGTAAATGAAGTAGAAAAGGCTGATTTTTGTAGAAGATATGTTAGGTGTTAAATATGGAAAATTTGAAGATGGTTGGTTGGAAAATGTCCATTGAGTATGCCTTAGTATTTTAGCTATAATTTTTTTTTCTAGTTATCCAAATGAGATGATTCTTAATTTGATTAAACTAGAGACATATAGCTACATTTGTTATGAAGAAGTCGAGTTCAAATTCTATTTATAAGATTTTCAAAATCTGATATGAAGTTGAAAAACTAGATTTGCGTCTGTGAAAGTTCGTTGCGGAAAATTCCTTACTTCGCCGCTGCGAACTTGAAGGATATTAGTGAGGATTCTTTTCGGTTAAAGTTTGCCACGGAGAACTCTAGGTTTCACAGTGGTGAACTTGTAAAATTTTCATGAGAATTCCTCTCTGGAGGAGTTCGCCGTGGTGAACTTTTATGAATTCACCGCGACAAACTTTTTCTACACTGAACATGTTTCACTATTTTGGGCATATCGTTTTCTATAGTTATCCAAATGGGCTGAGTTTTGATTTTCAGTAAACTAGATACATAGGGCTACAAATGAGATAAAGAAATTAAATTTGGAATCGGATCTTAAGAATTTCAATTTTTGGGTGGAAGTTGAGTATATGGTGCTGTCTCCGAATAAAAATAGTCCGAAAATATTTCGAGTATCACTTTCACATTACTGAGCCAAATTGAGTGATTTTGGTGTTAATAGAAACATAATACATAGAGGAACACATTTATAGAAGAGAGTATGAATAAATTTTATCATTTTCACTTTCTAATTGAATGCAAATAGTATACCGAAAGTATGTCATGGAAAGATCTGAAGGGATTCAATGAGAAATGAAATGCGATTTTAATAGTTTTAGTGAGGCATACACCTAAGTATAAATATTACTTAGATGAGTTTTGATATAAGACTGATAATGTGATGAGAATAAGAGAAAGATACCCGGGATTATCATCAACATGCATGGTACATATTTTATATACACACTTGTGCATAAGGGAATGCTTATAATTGTGCAATTATTAATGTGTGTGCATTGTGTGTATTACATAATTTTGATGTGCAAGATGAACGTCTACATTCAAATGTTTACAGATCTTGAAGCTAGCGCTAATTTAGAGCATACTGTGAGTAGACCAAGATGGTCTCATTTCATTGTTCTTTGTGTTTGAATTTTGTATAAATTGATTATTGAATAATGTTATGAATGTAAATAATTGTGTTGATTTTCGGATAAAAGGTCTGATAATTATGAATTGATTGGGATATTGAAGTGTTACTTGTATGTGAATGAGATGAACTAATTATACCTAATTTGATGATAACGTGTTTTGAATGAGTATTTGCATGTAAGTGAAAATGTGATCCTTAACTTAATATTGAATGCCGGACTATGGTCCGATGATATGCGAATGTGAATGACTGCGAATATGCAAATGTAAATGATGCATTTCATGTCATGAATGCATGAAACATAATGGCTGTTGTGACTAGAGTAGTTACTGATTAGAGCTTAAAGCTCAATGAGTGAAAGTGAGCCTCGAGCTCAAAAACAATTCAGAGCCTCATGCTCAACGTTTAATGAGCCCTATATGGGATAGTTATCAATGAGCCCTATATGGGACAGTTTAGGCGCTCGATCACAACAAAGTAATAAATAGAAAGTGGGTCTCATGTGCACTACATATGCATAATATGAATGATTATATTGCATGGAATGTGAAATGTGAAATGATATGAATGTGGATTATGTATTATGTGACTGGGTGAGCCATCGATGATGGCCACTCATTGAATTCGCAAAACTCACCCAAAATTTACAAATATTTTTCAAGATTAGAATAATACCTCGTTAGGCAAACGGGAGTATACCTACAGCATACAAGTATAGGATAGGGGTCGGGATCAGTTCACGTCTGCATTCTTATTTCTTGTATTTATATCAGATTGTGTTTTCAATAATGATTGTATCATGAGTATGTAAATAATTATGTTCTGTATCAACTTTCCAAATTGGAAATGTTAGTAAATGATTTTGAAATGTAATGAATTTATGACTATAAGTCTTCGATTTTTGTAATGGGACGAAATGGCATTGAAACTCTAATGATTGCATGGTTCTGATTGAATAAATTTATGATTAAAATGGGCCATTTCGATTATTGATTTCTGCATACGCGTGTGTAAATTATGAAAATTTTGTACTGAGTTTCAAGTTTTTAACTAACTGAGTGTGTTAACATGCCACCGTCGCTGGGCACAAACTCGGATATCATGTAGGATGTCAGGTACGTGTCTTGCGGGAGTGGGGTGTTACAACTATATTAGAAAGAAATATTCATAATTGGCCAATAAAGCAAACATCTTTATTATGTACTATATCAACTAATACTTTAAAATTCTTTATGACAGTTGAATAACAATTCAACAACTAGATCAAAGGTATATGAAATTGAAATAGGCATGAAGATGACATATTTAGAAAATCTATCAACAACTACCATAATCAAATCCATAAAACGATTTTTTAAATTAAAATTAAAATTTTGAGACCAACATCCATAATCTAGAAGAATGTGAAAGAGATGAGAGACAGAGTGATTCAGGCCAGCTGAGATTTACTAACTACTGAGATTCAGACGTGATCCTCTCCCGCCCCCATCAATGGCTTTGTCTACGTCTTCGCCTATCCACCCATGCTCCCCTCTATCCCCTTTACCAACCCTAACTCATACGCCCAAACTCCCGTCTCCAAAATCCCCAATTTGTACCCAAATCTGTAACCAAAACACTAATCCAAATGCCTCTGCTCCTTTACCATCTCCAAATTGTCCCCAGAAACAGAACCCCCCCTCTAATTCCTTCTCACAAAACATCCAATTCCACTTATCAGTCAACTGAACCCGCTCCTCCTTCACAACCTTTGGTTCCCCAAAACTCTACGTTTGTCAGATCCTGGACGACTGTCGTGGTGGAAGGTTGTGCATTTTCTTCAGAGGCAAAATAGTTAACTTATTACCCTCCAAAAATTAAGGAGGAACAGGTATTTGTTATTCCACCTCTAGAGTTAGCTTAGAAGGGCGCTTCCAAGTTTATGACATCGTTGATAGGCTTCTTTATTAGGAAGAGACCAACTTACCCAGTGGTGCAACGAGCTCTGGCAAGATCTTAGGCAGAATTTGGGTTATAGGAGACCCTTATAACTAGTTCGAACAATTTCTTATTTTGGTTTGAATCAGAACAAGATATGAATTTCTGATTCAACAAAATATTTAACGACAGTCTCAGGAGGAACAACCTGTAGACGAGACTCAGACATATCTTGATGTTGTGGGTGGTAGGGATCATCGTGGAAGAATATTCGACCTAGATTCATATGCGAACACATGTTATTCGCGCTCTTCCTTGTCCAATACAACAACATCTGTTAGGCCAACGCAAAGCAATGAAGTCTTCGAGCTTCGGGCCACAGTGGATATATTGAGGGAGCAGATAGGGTATTTGACAAAGGCTAATGTTAATCAACGAATGGAACACATGGAGCAGATAGCTAAGATGAGAGAGGAGGTGAGCTTGAAGATGAGAGAGGAGATGAGAGAGGAGATAGAGCAGGTATCAAAGATCAGAGAGACGATGGAGCAGGCAGCTAAGATGAGAAAGGAGATGGAGCAGTTTTCTAAGATGAGAGCGGAGATGGAGCAAATGACTAAGATGAGAGAGCAAATGGAGTTGATGGCTCAGCTTAGATATGAGATGGAACAGTTAAAGGGGAGGCTTAACAGTTCAGAACAACCACGATCACCACGACATTAGCTTGTCCTTGTCATTTGTTTTCAATTAAAAACATAAGATTTATTCATTGTAATGTTTTTATTATTAATTAAAATACTTTATACGTTATATTATTAATTAATTTTCTCTTTAATCAAATTATATGTACAAATTAATTTATTATGAACAAATAATTGATAACTCTTAACATTATGCATTTATAACAACAGCATAATATTGGAAACTAATAAAAAAACTGTAATAAGATATTACCGACGGACAAGTATTCCGTCGAAACTTTTGTTGCAATTTATCGATGGTAAACGTCACCGTCGATAAATTAGTTGACTTTTAGGTTTTACCTTCGGTTTACAGAAGGAAATCTATTCGTTGCTAAATTTGATAAACATAAATTAACTTAATATGTTCCGTCATTAAATTCTTTCCAACGATGTATTACCGTCGGTAATACATCTTCGATCGTTGGTAAAATGTCGACAAAAAATGACCGTCGATAATTTTAACTACGGCCTATTTAATGACAGATTTTTCAGCCACCACGGAAATTTTCAATTTGTCAACGGAATATTTCGTTGATAAATAAGTAATTTCTTATAGTGTTAGATGCTCAAAAGTCCTCTTTCTTGAAAATTTGATCTTTAACCAAGTTAGCTTGACACATGGCACTTTATATTAAGCATTTTTGGATAATTATTTTTTATGATTCCGAAAAGGGGGAAAAGATTAGTGATACTATATTTAGGGGCAATAATGGCATTTAGGGGAAGCGACTTTTGTAGATGTGGTTACTTTGTATTATGATATTTTTATAGTTTCCTTATCTATATATGTGGATAATCCTTTAAATAGCTTTTTTGTTCTTGATACCAAATTATAGTTTATGGACAAATTAAGAGGGAGCTAATCATGATCTTGATATGCATAGTTGTTTATGTACTTAATTTTGTTATTATTCTCTAATATCAAAAATATTTTGCCATCATACAAAGGGGGAGATTGTTAAACCAAGAAATATTCCAATCAATGTTTCGATGATAACATATTATAAGGGCTACTAATAAGTTCATTATTTTGATGAGAAGGAATATGAGAACAAGATGTAGTCATAAATTCAAGAAGATGATTCACAAAGTTGATAAAAAAGATGAAAATTGCAACTTAAGGTGAGGACCAAGTCATGAACAAAAGAAGAATAAGGAAAATCAAGCTCATCCTTTAGTTTGTAATATTAATTGTAATCTCACTTAGTCATTTTATAAAAGACTCACCAAGAATAAATATTCATTTCACTTTATTGCATCAATTTTATCATTTGAATTAATTAAAATCACATTTTTTAGAGAATTGGTCAACCTATATGAGTTTGTGGTTAACAAATCTCATTTAGTCATTTTATAAAAGACTCATCATTTATAAATATTTCATTTGATTTTATTGCATTAGTTTTATCATTTGAATTAATTAAAATCACATTTTTGTTAGAGAATTGATCAACCTATGTGAGTTTGTAGTTAACAAATAGAGGTTAAAGTTATCAGATTTGATGTGTTCAGAGTTTATACGAATATTGTTTAATGTATAATCGACCAATGTGCTATATTGTTTGATCAATATTTCTATTGGTCGACTAGTGTCTTAACAAGTAATGAATTTACGCATTCAATTCACATTGGTCAACCAATATGATATATCGTTAACAATGTCAGCAACTAGCTATTGTAATGATAAATTTTTGACTACAATGATTAGTAGATGTCCTTAAACCCTATAAATATTTTTTTTCCTCATTCGTTCTTGCATCATGAAGCATTGGTATGTTTTTTACACACATCTCTAATTGTTTTCTAATCATTTAAGTATCATTATCTCATATTTATGTGATTGGGCCTATTTGGAATTATAAAGTGATAAAATAAGGTATTTTTGTGTTGTAAGACTTAGTTTAGGCATTATATTATTATACTTTAGAGTATTTCAACTGACATTAAATTTCTTCTTCATTGTAAAGGAAAATTCTAAAATGATTCCTCCTTGCCCAATAAAAAGATTGTATATTGTGCCTTGAACGAAGAACTATAATGGAACTTCAAGAAGGAGTGGTGTGGGAAATGGTTATTTGCTAAATCAGTATAAACTAATTTGCATTCTTTTCCATGTCCTCTTTGAATTATTATTCAATTGTTTGGTTGGCTTACGTTAAGCAATCCATGTATTCATGGATACATATTGATTATTATTAAATTGAGTTCATGGGTTAGAAAATTTGTTAAATTTTGTAATACCCAGTTCATTCCCCCTCCTCGCTTGGATGCCATTAAAGATAAATAAAATATTTCAACAACATCAAATCTAAAATTTAATTAAATTTATTTACCAAAAATTGTTTAATTAAATCCATAATGTTAAGAATTTTTACAAATGCATAAATGATATGTATTGTTAATGATTGATTGAATATTTTTTAATAAACGCTCATATATCTATTCAAGTATTTCAATTTGGAAAATCAATTCTCGTTTTAATAACAAATAATAAATTTATCGCTCTTAGCATTGGTAGAAAATAAAAAAATAGATAAGATTTGTTATATAAAATTTATAACTTCAAAAAATATATATTTTTTGTTTGCAATACTAAATGCCGCATATAATCAATAAAACGTATTAAATAAATTTATTGTATCAAGCATAATCACAACTAAATTAAAGGATCTGCTGCTATGCCCTAAGTTAACATATCAACTAAAAAAAGAGAGGGATAAATCGTACATGCATATGGTGACATTGCGATAGCTCCACATCCTTAAGGTGGAGAAGAAAAAAGGACTGACAGACTGGCAAGGGTCCTTGCTTTCGGGCGAGTGGGTACGTGAATGCGGCAGCTCACTGCGGCGTGGGTTTTTGAACTTGGCCCACCCTTTAATTTAAGTGGTAGGTAAACCTAACGGTTAAGAGTTCTGCTAATAATGCCAGAGTTCATGTCATTTCGCATAGGCATAGGAATAGGCAAATACTTGAAATCTCCAAGGACTATGTTGCTGAGAGCATTCTAAAATCGTATATGATAATTGAATACTTGAAATCTCCAAGGACTATGTTGCTGAGAGCAATCTAAAATCGTATATGATAATTGAATACTGGTCGGGTCGGTTGTACTGAGTCCAAACTCAGTCGTAACGACCCGTGGGTCGATCGGTTCACTCTTTAAAGATTAGTCTTATATCTAATGGCTATGCCAAGCTCATGACCAATCCACATTCTCCTTGGTCCATTTGTAGGTGAGAGACTCACATGCATACGTAAAGGCTTAAACCTAATTATTGCTCCATATACAAGGTATAACTTTGCCATAACAGAGGTACGCATAATCATAATCCTAGCTTTCTCTGCCTACGACGATCTCACTTATACCAAAGACTGGCTTGAGCGTCGAAGGGGCCTATCGGAAAATAGCCCCTGACGTGCCTTCTTTGTTTTGCAGGAACCTTCAAGCCAGAATTCTCGTGTTCAACGATCGACTTTATGGATCCAAACGACAACGTGGAGTCTCGCCAGAACCAGACTGAATCAAATACAATAAAAGGTTTTAAAAGGAAAGAAATAATCAAGAACGAGTGACTGCATCACCATAAGCATCTTAAACAACTTATTAAATTTCATGGATGGTTGTTAACTTGAAAGCTATTTTGCTCCTAATATCTATCCGTAAACGTTGAAATGCTTCTGCTCGCCCCTAAAGAGGTGTTGTTCTTGTTGGGCAACTTTTGTTCAGCATTTTGAACCGCACTTCAAGAGAGTTCCCAAAAGCTGCAAAGACTGATTAGCCTTTACGTGTTGGACATTAGTGGGCCGACCGTCAGCCAAAGTTATTCTCATCAAAGTAGCTGTCATTGGTCGGGAACCTTTGCAAACTCCGCGAAAGATACTAATCCAAACAAATAAATTGGCAGGAGGTACCAGAGATTAAACACTTTCAGAATTTTAATTTCTTAAAAAAAAAAGATTTACTGTGAAGTTGTATAAGCTCTCACCTGCTAGCAATGAAATCGACCCTCTTAGTTTGAAATTTGTATGTTAGAAGCTGTGTTTATGAGGCAGTACAACTGATCAATAACTTGTGATCTTAAATTAAGGAATATCTTAACTAAGTGAAAGTAGAGAAACTATACATATATATATATCCTTTCTTGATGGTCCTGGCCAAGGGGTTAAGTTATATAAAGTGGATGAGTTCTCCTCGTATATTTCTAACTTCTCATATTTCTCATATTCAGTTATTGGGTAAGAGGAAAGAAGAAAATTTGATGAACAATGTGATGGGAGACAAACAACATATAACTCTCTAAAAGTGCAATTAAATATAAATGATAAAAAAGAACTCTTTAAGTTGCAGAAGTAAAATAATATGAGAATAAGAAACTTTAAGTGTATCAAGATTTTAAGAACTT
This sequence comes from Erythroxylum brevipes, assembly GCA_027479065.1. Taxonomy (NCBI): domain Eukaryota; kingdom Viridiplantae; phylum Streptophyta; class Magnoliopsida; order Malpighiales; family Erythroxylaceae; genus Erythroxylum; species Erythroxylum brevipes. The sequence continues at coordinate 35,374,510 of JANIHY010000008.1, read as the reverse complement.
CAAATGCATCAAGATTTATGTGAAAAATCATCCAATGTAAAGGAAAAAAATCATGGAACAAACTAACAAATAAATCTACTAAACTTAAGATAAATTTACAGAAAAAAAAGTTGATCTCTCCCCCTTGCAAATAAGTTGTCTTACAAAATTTCATGATTGAAACCAAACTTGATGTTACAATCAACAATCACAACAAGAAATTTGTAGTTTATTAATGGAAAAAACTAACAGAAAACTTTTGTATTCTATCAGTAATATAAATTTTCGATGCAATAAAACGACGGACAACGATATCGTTAATACAACCGTAGGTACATTTGTTGATGGAAAAAGAAGAACAGTTGGTAAACCATATTTCAGATAATCGCAAAGGTTTCAATATTACCAATAGAAGAAGAAGAACGGTCGGTAAATATCATACAATTTACCGACAGTTTAAGGTGTTCCGTAAAAAAAAAGTGCTTTTGGTGATGATATTTTATATTATGTCGATAAATAAAATTATTTTTTAAAAAAAAATCCCGACATTAGATCTTCTCTTGAAAGAGACTCTCAGATGCTTTCCAACCAAGCAGCAATTGCTAGCATTAAGTGGTTGTAAGTATTTAACTAGGATAAGGGATTTTTTAGCTAGAACTTTAATCTCTTCTCACTCGTATGTCCTATTAGTTGATGCCACAAATTTGATGAAGTTTCCTCTTCAGTTATGTATACTTCTCCACCACTAGACACCCTTGAGTGTGTCTTGTACAATAAATAATATAACTCTCCTCAAGCAACCATCATTGCACCTTTAGATAGTTTCTATTTCCTATCTTCAAAAGTATGCTAAAATCGTTCTTGATCTAACAATTTAGATGATAATAGATTTGGCCTTAGATCAGGGATACGTTCTACGTCTCTCAATTTCAGTAAGCATCTAATATTTGTCTAAACTCAGATATCACCTATATCAACTATCTTTGTAGAATTTTGATTTCCCATCTTTACATTCCTAAAATGCCCACTCTTGTAACTTAAGAAGAACTCCATCTTTAGAACAAAATGATACGATGTTCCTGTATAACCATTTAGTACCAAAATTTTTGACATGAAAGCATTCACTAGTTGCATAATCTAGAGACACCTTATTATTCTGTAGGAAAATCCCGGGGTAGGCATCACATGCCCACGGTGCGGAATTTAAAATTTTGAGTCCCGGGACATTCCCGA
>JANIHY010000008.1:35187471-35203393 GCA_027479065.1 Erythroxylum brevipes | reverse complement strand
ACCCTTTTAAAGGTGTTATTGCTAATGATGCTTCTGGTCCATCTCTTGTTTCCCCTTCACTAGTACAGGCCGATGAGGTTTTTCGATTACCTTCTGGTGACTCTTTGGTTGCGTCCTCTGCCCATTCTGATGATAGGTTGTCTTTGGGGCCGTCTGATGCTGGGGCTTCGGCCCATTCTGATGTCATTGAGCCTGTTCCCTTAAATCCTCTTATTTCTACTGATCCCGTGACTCCTCTTCGGCGCAGTGCTAGGGTTAAGCATCCGCCGTCATGGCTTCGGGATTTTGTTTCTCACATTCGTCATCAACCTTCGTATCTACCCTCTTCCCGTGTGCCTTCTTCTTCCCCTTATACTCCTACTATTTTTTCGTTTATTATCAACCCTGATTTTAGTGCCTCTTATGTTGAGTTTCTAGCTAACGTTTCTGCTATTCATGAACCTACTTCTTATTTTCAAGCTAGCAGAGATCCAAATTGGGTTGCGGCAATGGATTCTGAGCTTGATGCTTTTGAAGCTAATGGCACTTGGGAGCTTACGTCGTTACCCGATGGGAAGCGGGCGATCGGTTCTAAGTGGGTCTACAAAGTGAAGATAAAACTGAATGGGGAAGTCGATCGATTTAAGGCTCGGTTGGTCGCCAAGGGCTATAATCAGATTGAGGGCATTGATTATCATGATAGTTTCTCATCGGTGGCAAAAGTTGTGACGGTAAGGATTTTGTTTGCTCTTGTTGGTGCAAAGGCCATGCTCTTGTTGCTGCAAAGGAATGGCCTTTGCACCAACTTGACATAAAATAATGCTTTTCTTCATGGGTATTTGGATGAAGATGTTTATATGTCTCCGCCTGAAGGCTATACGCGAGCTGGCCCTACTGACGTTTGTAAATTGAAGCATTCGTTGTACGGTCTGAAGCAGTCTTCTAGGCAATAGAATGCTGAGCTTACCTCTCGGTTGCAATCATATGGCTTTCAGCATTCTCCGAATGATCATTGCTTATTTACCCTGAAGACTTCTTCTTGTTTTTTGCTCTTATTAGTTTACGTCGATGATATGTTGCTCACTGGGGATTCTGTTGACGAAATTGAGAAAGTTAAGGTGTTTTTGAATGATGCTTTTACTATTAAAGATCTTAAGCATGCTAAATATTTTTTGGGTCTTGAGATTGCCAGGTCTTCTGATGGTATTTCCATTACTCAGAGGAAGTATATATTGGATTTGATTGATGCTGCTGGGTTAATGGGGAGTAAGCCGGCTACTACTCCTCTGAAGAAGGGTTTAGTTTTATCTGCTACTGATGGCTCGCCTCTTGCGGATCCTCAACCTTACCGCCAGTTGGTAGGTAAATTGTTGTACTTGGGTTACACTCGGCCCGATATCACATTTGCGGTTCATCAGCTCAGCCAATTTGTTTAGGCTCCTACGGTTGCCCATTGGCAGGCGGCTCAGCATGTCTTACGGTATTGGAAGGGTTGTCCTTCTTTAGGTTTATTTTATCCTGTTGATTCTTCTTTTCGGCTTGTGGCGTATTGTGATGTTGATTGGGCGGCTTGCCCTGATTCTCGTCGTTCTGTTTCAGGCTTCTGTGTTTTTCTGGGTTCCTCTTTGATTTCTTGGAAGTCAAAGAAGCAATCCGCGATTTCTAAGTCTTCTGCCGAGGCCGAGTATCAAAGTATGAGTTCCGTTGTTTGTGAACTTTTGTGGCTTTCTTACATTTTGCATGATTTTCAGATTCTTGTTACTCTTCCAATCTCTCTACGGTGTGACAATCAAGCTGCTCTCCATATCGTTGTTAATCCTGTCTTTCATGAACGGACCAAGCACTTGGACATTGATTGTCACATTGTTCGTGACCAACTGTGGAAACGTTTTCTTTCTTTGTCCCATACTTCATCTTCTACTCAGCTGACTGATATATTCACCAAGTCCCTTTCAGCTCCTGTTTTTACTGCGTTTGTTGCCAAGTTGGGCTTGTTTGATTTCTTCCAAGCTCCAACTTGAAGGGGGGATGTTGACTATTTATTATTAGCGGTTATTTTTATGTTAGTTAGTTATCAAGATTAGTTTAGACGGCCATGTATATAAGCTGAGATGATGTACAGTGAAAGATAGAAAAATATATATAGCAAGTTCCTATTTTTCATACGGTGAATTTGTTCAAACCACAATGTCACAAACTAGTAGCTATTTGCTAGTCACCTTCCATTTTTAATATACGATAGATTTTTAACTTTAGAAATTGGGCTTTCTAAGGTGTTTTGGATTAGGTAATTGGTTTATGATTTTGTGAATTCTTAGCTATGACGTGAATCATTTAGGTGTGGTTATGTTTTATTATGTCATTTCTCAATGCATTAATTCAAATTGGATCTATGTTTGGGTATTATTGTTTTAGTTTTGGATTTTATATTATGTTTCGCAAGTGGACTGTTGTTCACATGCTTTCAATTGATTATAGAGGAGAATCCCTTATTTTGATTATTCTTGAGTTTGATATAGCTTAATACGACATTTTGTTTACTTAGAATTCTAAAAAACAGAAATGAAAATAAATTTTCTAATGCAACTGATTCCAAGATGAATTAATCACAAATTGTTCACTAGTAAATTTGTTCATTAAATAACATGTTCTAGACTTGAGCAATAAACAATGTCTCGTATATTTGGCGGATAGATGGATGATGCAAAACCAACTAATATTTCTCTCACTTTTTCTCTAGACTTCTCCTACTTTTAAAAAAATTTGCCAGTTTTGAGCATCTAATTCAGTATAATGTTAGTAAGTTGTGTAGTTATTAGGTAGCTATAGAATGTAAACAATTATATATAGGCATGCATTAGTTGAAGTATTCTTTACAATCAAAAGACTGATGCTCCACATCCTAAATCTAAGATACAAATATTAATTACTTATAAATTCATGTTTAAACAAAAGTCATTGAATGATACCCATGTGAGTCTAAATTTAGGTGACACAGGTGGCGATTACATAGGCGACACAGGCGGCGATTGCGACGTTTCCCATGGCCGGCATCTCACCGGCACCTCCCCCGGCAGGCGTGCGCTCTTTTGCCCAAGCTCTCGCTGGCGCAAAGCCCTCTCCCCAGATGATTCTGCAACCGCAGCCTTCTGTGGTTCACATCGAGTCTCGACCTAAGATGTACAAGGGGGAGCCGAATTTCTTCCTTACCAAGGAGGAAGAAGCCCAGCTTGCCGCTCCTTTTCAATTGGCGTTGGTAGGCAAATTTACCAAGGGTCGGTTGAAGATGGATTTTCTGAGGTCTTCCTTTGACAGAATCGGATTTAAGGGTACTTTTACCCTAGGCATGATTGACTTCCGCCATGTTCTCATCTGCTTTGATCTTGAGGAAGATTACCAGCGCTGTTGGTTGCGAGCCCTATGGACGTTTGACAGTCACCTTATGCGTGTTTTTAAATGGTCGCCGGATTTCCACCCCGATCACAAATCCTCTGTGGTTCCGCTCTGGGTTTCTTTTGAGGGTTTGCCGATTCACTGTTTTCATGAGAAATACCTTCACTGGATGGCCACAATGATTGGGGTTCTGCTGAAAGTTGATGTTCCAACTTTAAATCTTTCTCGACCCTCGATTGCCAGAGTGTGTATTGAGGTTGATTTGTTGAAGGAGTTGCCGACTCGATTACGACTGGGTACGACAGAACATGAGTTTTTCCAATTTGTGTTGTATGAGAATCTGCCTTCGTATTGTCATCACTGTCGAAAGGTAGGTCATTCGGTGACTGCTTGTCGCCATAAGCAGCCTAAGTCGTCCACTTCTGATGTAGCTCTGGCTTCATCAATTCCTCCCGTACAGGTTTGGAAGGCTAAAGTATCAATTGTTTCTGGCCAGTCTGTGCACGATACAGATACTTCTCCTATCGCTCCCTCTGCTCCTACACTTGCTCCTGTTCTTGAGCCCGTGAATAAAACGCAGCCTCCTGAACAGAACGCTGCAGTTGCTACCGACCCAATCTCATCTTGCCCTCCCTTGTCTGAGCTTGTTGAGGCCACTGGCCATTCTGTCCAACCTCTTCCATCAGTTCCCCAATCTACTGACGTTCTTGAAATGGTTGATGATGACGTTGTTGCTCCACCTACCGAACATGTCATACCTTCTGTTTTCCCTAGCCCTGATTTTGTGCACTCTGGACTATGTCCTGCTGTTACAGCAGTACTTCATGTTCCGCCTAATACTCCTGTTAATACACCAGTCGTTCCGATGGGCACATTTGGGGCCTCTACCAATGTGGATTCCTTTATTTCTGACTTCGCTGCCCCAGTTCAAACCTTTTCTCCTGCAGTTGAACTTTCTCAAGTCACTTATGAGGGTCCTGTGCCAACAAAGGTTCAGGATGATTTCTGGTTTGGTACAACTTCCGGTCAACAGAATGTCGAACTTTCCCGACTGGTACAGTCTGAGGGAGAAACTACTTTACTGAAACGGGGTCGTCCCGTGGGATCCAAAAATAAGAAAGTTACTTTTGATGCTGAATCTCTTCGCCGATCGGCGAGAGCTCCTAAGGCTACCTCTTCTGCTAATCACTCATGATTAGTAGCTTAATTTGGAATATCCGTGGGGTGGGTAACATGGCCTCCCAACGTCGCCTAAAATCTCTGACTACTATGCACAAATTGTCTGCGGTTTTTGTGATTGAGCCAATGGTGCAACCTGTTTCTATGGATGGCCTACTGAGAAAATTACACTTTACCTCCGGCTATGTTTCAGACACTAACAAAATTTGGGCCCTTTTTTCCAATGTTTATTCCACTACGTTACTTAGTGGTACCGAACAAGTCATGCACTTGCAATTAACCCACGCTAATGTGCCATCTGGTTTTACATCTCTATAGTCTATGCCAGGTCGACAAGGCGGGACCGTCTTAACTTGTGGTCTGAGTTATGTGCTTTCAGGGTTGCTCATGCTAATGTCCCGTGGTTATTGGGGGTGATTTTAATGTCATCCGACGTCTTGATGAATATAGCGGTCTTAGATCTCCTGAGCTTGCATCTATGGACGACTTCAACTCCTTCATTGCTTCTTGCAACCTGTTGGAACTCCCCACGCAGGGTGCAGACTTTACTTGGATAGGCACTAGATCCAATGGTCGTGTTATGAAGAAGTTGGATCAGACTTTGGTAACTCCTGAATGGGTTGACCTGTTCCCGATCTCTTCAATTCAGAACTTAAATCGAACGGGGTCGGATCATAGCCCGATGTTGTGCCAATTTGACACGGAGCAAGTTTCACGCCCACGCCTATTTCGTTTCCAGCGGATGTGGCTCTGTCGAGATGACTTCCTCACTTTGGTAAAATCGAATTGGGCTCAACCCATAGCATGTCATGGTATGTTACGATTCTCCCTAAAGCTACGTCGCCTCAAATCCTGTTTGCGGCTCTGGAACAAAGAGACGTTTGTGGATGTATTCCTTAATCTGAAAGCGGCAGAGTTAGCTGTGATGCAACTGGAACAGGAGTTCGAAAACTTTGGGACCAATGATGTTCTAATAAGGCTGAACAAATCCAAAGCTGACTTGCTCCTACGACTTAAAGAACATGAGGACTTTATGTTTCAAAGGATGAGATTGAAATGGCTTAAGGAGGGTTATGCTAACACCGCCTATTTTCATGCTTCTTTGGTCAAAAAACGAATGTGATTGGGGATACACAAGATTCGAGATGGTAATGGGCACTGGTTGACAGACCCGGCTCATATTGAATCTGAAGCGGTCAGATATTTCCAATCCCTCTTATCAAAGGAGGTAGTTGAGGATGAGGAGGGAGCTACATCTAGGCTGCTAAGCTACATACCAAGGCTTATTGAGGATGTGGACAATGTTTTGTTGTTATAACCGGTAACAATGGAAGAGGTTAAGAAGGCAGTCATGAGTTTATCATCCACTAGTGCGCCCGGAGTTGATGGCTTCTGTGGTGCTTTTTATCATAATTGTTGGGACATTATCTGTCATGATCTCTTTGATGCCTGTACTGAATTTATGTCAGGGATACCAGTTCCTCGAGCAGTAAGTAGTATCTTGATCACTCTTTTGTCGAAAAAGCTAAGTGTCAATTCTTTTGCCGACTTTCGCCCAATAAGTCTCTGTACCTTCCTGAATAAAGTCGTCACGAGGATACTTACGGAATGATTGAAATTTGTTTTACCCAAGTTGATCTCCCCGGAGCAGTCGGCTTTTTTACCTGGGCAGGACATTGTGAACAACATCCTGATGGCTCAGGATCTATGTCAATTTCTTAATCACCCTGCTCGAGGGGGTAATATACTTCTTAAACTGGATATGATGAAGGCTTTTGATCGTATCTCTTGGCCATTTCTCTCCCGAATACTGGCGGCATTTGGTTTCAATGGTGGGATTATTAGGCTGATTATTGGGACCCTATCTAGCTGGTTCTCAATTTTGGTGAATGGTAGTCCAGTGGGCTTCTTCCAGTCATCCCGCGGCCTTAAACAAGGTGACCCTTTGTCACCTTACTTGCAATATCTAGGTTATTTCCCCTTGCAATATCTAGGTTGCAGATTATTCCGAGGTAGGAAGACAGAGCGTATGTTCACTCATTTAGTCGAGACAATGGAGACACGAGTTTGTAGTTGGAAGAATAAGTGGCTATCCCCAGCTGCTCAGATGATTTTGATCAAACATGTCTTATCCTCCATACCACAACACGTCTTCACTGCAATTGAGCCTCCTAAATCCATCCTACATAAAATGGAGAAGGTTTTCCAACAGTTTTTATGGGGAAGCTATTTTGCTGATAACAAACGACATTGGCTCTCATGGGATCGTCTTTCTTTCCCGTTGGATGAGAATGGGTTGGGATTCTGGAAATTGGAGGACATTATTGCAGCCTACTCGATTAAGTTATGGTGGAAGGTCAAAAACCAAGAGGGTCTTTGGGCTAAATTTGTTACCTCATTATCCCCGACTGCACGGCGTAGAACGCATTAGCGGAGAATTGCCAAAGTAGATCAGATTGCTCAGGCACATGAGTATATTTCTATCCACACTAGTTTCGTATCTTTCTGGACAGATAATTGGTCAGGTCTTGACGCTTTTTCTTCATTGGATCAAGTCCAACAACTTCCTCTTCTAATGCTCACTGTCTGGGAATTCTTTTCCCAGCAAGAAGAGCTGTTAGGCCGCATTATACCTCTCTTGCAACCTGATCACGCTGCATTCACAACAGTTTTCTTCGAGGCCAGATCGGCGAATTTAGAAACCAACTATTACCGAAAAATTCAGCCTCTCCTCAGCTTATGAATTGGTAAGGTCCCGTAACCCTATTAATATCTCTCTCAGTCAAGCTTGGAATAAGTTTCTGCCAAAGAAGATTTCTATCTTTGTGTGGCGTCTTTATAATTCCATTCTTCCTTTCTCGGAAACATTGAACAAGTTGGGTTTCTTTCTAAATCCTTCGAGATGTAGTATTTGTTCCTTGGCAGCCGAAAGTGTGCAACATACATTTTATGAATGTCCCTCAGCCAGAATGGTTTGGAGACATTTTGCAGCCCTGTTAGATATTCATTTATCCTTTCCCCCTGCACTATGGCCTTTTATACAGGAGTGGTCAACTCTTGGAAGGGGGGAAACTGCAAGACCTGTGATTATTTCGGTCATACCTTATTTCATCCTTTGGGAGCTGTGGAAAAATCACAATCTGTGCGTATATGAGGGTAAGTCCATAACGGTCTCAGCATTGAATTTTTCGATTAAGCAGCATGTTTCTTATATGGTGCGAGTTCATAAACTACTTCCCAAGGACAGTCAGGAAATGGTTAATTTATCCCATTCTTTTAACTGTCCTTTTCAATTGCCTCGCAAGCCGGTGATTTTGACTTTATGTTGGAGGCCCCCGGATGATTGTAATGTTATTCTTAACACTGATGGCTCATCGCTTGGATGTCCCGGACATTCCGGTTGGGGATTCGTGGTACGTTATGCCAATGGTTCTTTCTTGTTTACTGAGTGTCGATACTGCAACTCCAATGTTAGCCTTGCCATGGAAATAGAGGCCATAGTTTGTGGCCTTCAATTTTGTGTTGCTCGTGGGTTCCGGAAAATACAAGTTCAAACAGACGATAGGGGCATTGTGCAACTACTGAACCATAATTCTGAATTTCGGCCTTGGAAATATGAAACAACGCGCAACTACTGAACCATAATTTTGAATTTTGGCCTTGGAAATATGAAACAACGCTTGAAGATATTCGATGTATGCTCTCTGTCTCGACGTCATCCATTATTCATGTTTATCGAGAGGTTAATAGCTTTGCGAATTTTTTAGCAAAGTTAGCTTCGGGTGGTAATTCGACACAATTTGCTACAGTAACTGCTCTACCCCTTCATCTCCAGATAACTCTACGAATGGAGCAGAATTTTGTTCCTTACATCCGATATAAACCATGAGTTTTACATCTCTTATTTACATGCCTTTTGTACTGCACTCTCTCTACTCTTGTAAAACCATGTATTAATAAATTTCCTTTTTTCTTAAAAAAAACAAAAGTCATTGATTACTCTTCTTAGAGATAATTTAGATATTTGGTCAAGAGCGGTCTCCACTTTCTTTTAATTTAGCAACTAATAAGACAAAATTTTTGGTATGCTATTAATTACCTTTTTTGTTTTAGAAATTATGTATAAATATATACATAAACACATGATAAAAAGATATGGAAATCGTTTTAACTATGAATTGGCCCTGCAATATAGGATAGAAAAAATATATAGAGATTGTGTTTTTATGATAAAGCATTTAGAGATGACAATAGGTTAGAATGGATGGAGCCCAAAATCTGACTTAAGGTTCGATCAAATTCAGACTATAAGACTTGAACATATAACAATGTTTTAATCTTAAGTCTTAGACTCTCAGTTGACTGAATTCAGATCATTATTTTTTAAATAAGGATATAAAAAGATAAATTGTATAAAATAGAAGTAATTATCTTTATGAATCAATTCAGATCACTATTTTTTAAATAAGGATATAAAGAGATAAATTGTATAAAACTGGAAGTAATTATCTTTATGATTGACTCTAAATACTTGATCTAACATAGAAATATCCTATTAATAAGTGGAATAACTGAAATAATTTACACTAATTTGAAACCACTAATTTGAAACATAACAAAACAAAGAGAATTTAAACAAAATATTAAATAAAGACTTGCGAAATTAAGAAAAAAATGGAATTTCTTTATCCTAAAGTTTCTTATAAGACGCAATCTATAGTTGAGTGACATCTTGACTAGAATGAAGTTCTAATTTGTAGAACTATTTATATTGCTAGAACTATATTACGCTACATCCCAAAAATCCATGCACCCTATATTTATGAATTATCAATTATGATTACGAATAACATATAGTTATATGTTTACTGTTTTAGATGGATGAGTGTATTTCGTCAACGAAGCATTGTAAATTGGTACCAGAGAGTATACAAGTGGAAACTTCTAATCCTATACCAAGTGAAGATAAAAGTTCAAGTCCAATGAAAAGTGATGTTTGGAATAACTTCAACAAGACTGGATTAATGGATGGGTGGAGATAATTGAATATAAAAATTATCGCAAGATGTCGGCTGGGAGTTCAAAAGATGGAAACTCTTACTTAAAGATGCATGTGAATTTGTGTGATAGAAAGAAGATTGTATCAGGAGGTCAAATATTTTTTTACCCCTAACCTTATGAGAGGTAAAAATAAAATGACTACTGCAGCTTATAATAGCAACGGATCAAGGTTTTTGATTGCTTCTATGGTAGTTGGTGATGAATATCCACAATCTATAGTTGATACAAAAATATTTAGAATATTGCTCAACTTACTGCTATCAACCTTTAAGATCCTAACTTAGAATACATTGAAGAAGGACATTATGAAATTATATGAGGATAAGAACATTGTCAAGTATTAAAGGACAAGTTGCCATCATAATAGACATGTGGATAGTTGATAACTGAAAAAGGGTTATATGGCAATGATTACACATTATATTGACAATGACTAGACTCTAAATACTAGACTTCTAAGATAAATTATATACATTAATATTTTTATCATTTAATTTTTTATTTTGTTATGATTTTTATTTGGTCATATTTGCGAATGGTAGGTTTATTTATATGTCGACACCATATATAAGCAAAAGGTTAGTAACAATGTTAGTTAACTATTTGATAGATCAGAATATCAACGCCAAATTATCCTCCATAATAGTCAACAATTATATCATAAATGATGTTATCATTGAAACAGTGAAGAATAAGATATGGGTTGAGAGTTTGTTAGTTGGTTTATTTCATGTGCATTGTTTTGAGTATATTCTAAATTTGATTATGAAGGACAGCTTGGAGATTATAAAGGAAACGAAAGATTTGATCCAGGATAGTGTAGTATATTGAAGTACAACACCTAAAAAAGTTGAGAAATTTAAATAAACTGCATGACAACTATGCAGTTTTGACGATGACGAAGTTGGTTTTCGATTGTCTACTAGATATAACTCAACTTTTAAGATGTTGGATTCGATGATCAAATATGTTAGGGTGCTTACTAGACCGAGACAAAGAGATTCTCAGTGCACTTACTTGCCTACAGAAAACCAATGGGATTTGGCTTAGAACTTTTTGTGAATTTTAAACTATTTTGTATTGCGACTAAATTATTCTCAAGAACAACATATCCAACTTCACATAGTTACTTTAAAAATATGTGTAAGATTAAGAAAGTTCTAACTGATTAGATGTTTGATTCCAGTTAGTGATCTATGTTATGGTAAGGTAGATGACAACGAAGTTGAATTATTATTGGTACATGGTTGGACGTACCGTTGTAGTTATATCAGTGTTAGAACCGAGATACAAAGGGAAGGGTTAATTTTATATATAATATGTTGTATGGTGATTAGGCTCAAAAGTATGTTGATGTCACTAAATAATTTTGATATGATTTGTTTAATGATTATCAACTTAGAATGGATCAAATTTAGGATTGATATCACGATAGTTTAGGTTGTTCTACTCTTCAAGTTCAGGTTCAGGTTCAAGCTCAACTAGTAAAAGCAGTTTGTTACTTTCATTTACAAATTTCATGAAAAACAAAGGGTCGAGACTTTGTACAATATAATGGAGTTAGATAAATAGTTGACAAAAGATCGTAAAGCTAAAGTTAAAGTTGTGTAGTTCGATGTATTTTCATGGTGGAAGAATTATGAAAATGATTTTCCGTTCATGCAAGAAATTGCGTGAAACCTATTGGCAATTCCTTCATCTACTATTGTTTCAAAGTCTGCTTTTAGCATTTGTGGTCACTTTATTAGTCCTCATCATGTTCGATTTCATGCTCATACTGTGAAAGCCCTTATATGTGCTCGTAGTTAGTTAGATGATAAAGATATTAATGGTAAACCCTTTTATGATATATCAATTTCATCTATTTTTATATTATCTTACCATAAATTTTTTTAAAATTTCTATATTAATATAGTCATAGGTATTGATACGAAGGTGACTATTCATACTCGTACTCATTCAAATAAAAATATTTTGATAAAATATTTGGTCATAAATGTATATTTAATTTTTTTATAAATTGTAAGCAAGTACTTAGGATTCCTTTAATTTTGATATTAAAATTTTAAATATTAAGTTTCTGCATGCAGATAAAATAATACAAACTGTTGATGATCTTGACTACAACGATTAGTTACTATCTCCTTTCTCGTACTCCAAGTTTGTTATCTTTAATCTTTGTTATTGGAATTATTAATTTTTCATATTATTGAATTAACTTTTTATAATTAATTAGATTCTCAACTTTAATCAATATATGTTGTCCTGCTGCTCTACAGTCTCCACTCTCCACTCTCCCAACCCAAACTCCAACATTATTTTGTAATTTCATCTTGAATTTTTGTAAAATGTATCATTAAAAAAATTATGTCATCAATTAAATAAATTTTATATTTCTAATCAATTAAATGTACCTCTTATAATTTCAAGATTTATATTCAATTAAATAAATATATATCATTTTTTATTTTTTCTAAACTTAGGTATCTTTCATTTAAAATAACAATCTTGAAATTACAAACATTCTTTTTCTAATTCAAAATATCATAGTACATAAAGGTACTATCATATTAGTAATAGTAATTGAAATTTTTTTACTTCAAAATTTATTTTATAGTTTTTATACATATTAATAATTGATATACAAAAGAATTGAAATTCATCTTATTTATTTTATCAATTTATGTACATTTTATGTATTAATTTATTAGAAATTTCAGTTTAATTAATCATTGTAATTTGTATTATCAATTATATGAATTTTTCATATTATATATAAATATATAATCCTTTTTTTTCATTTCCTATCCTTCGTAAATGAATTTAGTTTCATCCTATTTATTTTATCATTTTATGTACATTTTATATTCATTCATTAAAAATCTCAATTGTAATTTGTTTCATCAATTAAACAAATTTCACATATTATATATGAGTATATAATCTTTTTTTATTTTTTCTATCTTTCATAAATAAATTTAATTTCATCTTATTCATGTCACCATATTATACACGTTTTATATATTCATTCATTAAAAATCTCACTTTTGATTAATCAATTGTAATTTGTATCTTCAATCAAATGAATTTATCATATTATATATAATCTTTTTTTCATTTCCTATCCTTCATAAATGAATTTAACTTCATCTTATGGATTTTATCATTTCATGTTCATTTTATGTATTCATTCATTAAAAATCTTTTTTATTAATCAATTATAATTTGCATCATCAATTAAATAAATTTCTCATATTATATATACACATATAATTTTTTATTTCCTATCCTTAATAAATGAATTTAATTTAATTTTATTCATTTTTATCATTTGACACATGTTTTATGTATCCATTCATTAAAAATATCATTTTTATTAATCAATTGTAATTTGTATCTTTAATTAAATAAATTTCTCATATTATATATTTTAATTCAAAAAATTATATTAAATAAATTAATTTTAAAAAGATTAAAATTGGACAACCCAGGCCCTATTGGACTTTAAGCTTAATTAGTTTGACCAGGCTCGGGCTTAGGCTCTACCCATAAGGCCTAATCGAGCCTCAACTTGGGGAGCTTTTTGATCTAAAAGTTCTTATAATTCTTGTACATAACTATAAATTGTTTGTCTAAGAGGTTGTTGCATTCGATAGAGTCTTTCCTCGTCATCATCAACACCCAGTTAAAGTCCCGCTGAGACGCGAGATCTGGAGATCTCTGATAGTATGCAACCTTATCCTTACTGACTAGAGAGGTTATTTTCGATAGACCTACATATAATCTGTCATGAAGATACTACAAAATTAAAAATGGATGTGCATACATATGCCAAACAAAAATGATAAAATAAAATAAATAAGTTAAATAAACATAAAAAATAATAAAAATAACTAAGTAAAAAAATACATAATTACATAATTACAAATAAATAATAAAGGGAAACAATAGTGACATTTGAAGTGACTCACACGTTAATATAAGACTAATTATACAATATACAAATGCACAAGAAGGGGGGTTGAATTGTGTATTTCTTTTCGCTAAGGCCCTTCGAAAACGTTTTGTTAAAAGAAACTTGTTCTTTTCACAAGAACTACTAAAAACTAAAGTTATAAAGTATTTTTTGAAAACTTGTATAACAACTAGTAAGATCAAAAAATTGAAAGATAAGAGAGATTAAGAGTTGAGAGATGTTGACACATCAATTTTTATATTGGTTCACTCCAAACCTTAGGCTACGTCCAGTTCTCAGATATCTTTTTGAGATTTCACTATCTCTCAAAACGATACAAGTATTCTTTGTCTCCTAGCCTCTTCAGGTCTCTTACAATTAGTATTCTTTTACACTTGCAGGTTATCTGTATTACTTTCAATATGAAAGGTTTTTCGAGCTTTGTTACAGAAAAATAGCTCTAGATTTTTCGCACAATAGTTTCTCTCAAGTATTGCTAACTTTTGTAATTTTTGCAATCTTCGTAATTTTTGTAACTCTTTCGTAACTTTTGTAATCTTCGACTCCGACTCATATTTATCGTAACTCAAACTGATTCTTGATCTGACGTGGTTTGTTTCCGTCTGCTTTTCTACGTCTGCTTTTCTTCCGTCTGCTTTTCTTCATCTGCTTTTCAATTTAGATTCTGTCTGCTTTTCTATTTGGTTTCTGTCTGCTTTTCTTCCGTCTGCTTTTCTTCGTCTGCTTTTTTTCCGTCTGCTTTTCAATTTAGCTTCCATCTACTTTTCTTTATTATTTTACTTCATCAAAATCATTTATGTAAAGTCATTTTGACTTAACAACTCCTGCGTCTGTGATCGAATGGACTCACTACTTTGCCTTACGGGATCCTCAGCATCTCCTGGGGCTCTAGATCAGCATCTCCTGGGGCTCTAGATCAGCATCTCTTGGGGCTCTAGACTCATCCGTGCCCTCCTCTCTTAGTAGAGGGTCAGGTGCAACTGATCCTTGCAATACTCCTCGTGTTCTTCTACGAAGTGGCATCTTACTCCTTTAATGTAAACATTAATGATTAGCTTACATTTCATTTTAATCTTACTTTCTACATGTATGCAAGAAATGTATGTCATTTAATGCAATCAATCAATTCACAATGCAACAACTAATCACATATCACAACAATTCATCCTACGATGCATTCTAAGCCTAGGAAAAACCTAAGCTCTGATACCAAACAATGTTGACCCCCATTTCCAGAGCCCAACATTTGAAGTCACAAATGTGAGCAAACTCATTCTTAAACTTCAAGACAGATTTTGAGAAAACTCAAATCGGAATTTCAATTAGACTTCTTTATAACATTTGTTCCCCATTGTCTTAAGTTTCTAATAACACCAAAATTTTGGTTCAAAAATCCAAGAGTTATAGCCCAAATATTTTCGAATTGTTCCTATACTGAAGTAGTACACCATACTCAACTTCAATCTAGAAATTCAAAGTTTTAAAGACCAAATTAAAATTTGATTCCTTCAGATAATTGGTAGCTCTATATCTCTAGTTTATTTAGAGATAAGAATCATCACATTTGGACCTCTACGGATTAAAATGTCACAAAAAAAATGAAGTATGTTTAGTAATAATATCCAACTCATACTCTTCCAACTGATTCCCTCTTTCTGATTCAATCCATCTTTTTCAACTTAATACCAAAAGTTATAAATTTTTGTGGAGAGATAGAGAAATGTGTTACAAATCCAATGGTTCAAAAATCAGGTCATTTTTAGGTCGGATGAAGAAGCTATGGCCAAAAATCTATCAGATGTTCATCAGTCTCTCCAAACTTCAAAGTTGCAGTCGTGCAATTGCGCGATGGCGACTTTCGCTATCCAACTTCCAAAGTCAAGCACGACGGTGCTTTTGACCTAAAGAAAGCATGACGATGCTTTTCTACTTCTTCTTCTTCTCAAATATCCTATCTTCTACACTTCATAACTTTTGATCAAGAACTCCAAATTTTACAAACTTTATATCAATGGAAAGCTAAAAGAAAGATATACATCTTTCATGAAGAATGTAAAAACAATTTCTATCTCTATAAAGGTCAAAATTGCAAAAAAAGAAGCTATCCTGAAAGACCACCCTATGCAACATCACAAATTTCTAATAATCATATTTCCCAACTACGATGTCCAAAAATCTCATACTATATATCATTGGAAAGTTAGAAAGATAAACTACAACTTTTAAGAAGACACCTTTGGCTAATTCTACTTAGATCGATACTGTTTTTCTTTGAATTCCGAACACCATTTTTACACCTAGGAAAGCTTACTAAATGCAATATTTCTTCATATT
>JANIHY010000008.1:35117065-35128165 GCA_027479065.1 Erythroxylum brevipes | reverse complement strand
GCCGAGATATAATTAAATATCCCGAACCCATCCTAATTACCAAAATGCCCTTCCCATAGGAGAGGGGATGTTACAAAGGGTAAAATTGGAAAGACTAAATAAGTGAAGGGTAAAATGGGAAGGTCAAGAACAAAATGTTATCTTGAATAAGAAAGAAGAGAGGGAAGAAAATTGTGGGAAAAAGAAGAGAAGAAGAGAAAACGTGAAAGATAAAGGAGAAGAGAAATATATGTGGAGAGCAAGGAAATAAGAAAGAAAACATGGAAAGAAGAAGAAGGAAGAGGATTTGACTAAACTAAGGTAATCTTCTTTATCTTTCCTTCTTGCTTTGTTGGAGAAGGGATTAAAGAAATGGGTTTATGTTGGGAATAAAAGGGAGAAAGAAGGCAAAGAAGAACCTATTTTGATTTTTCATGGATTCTAAACTAGATTTTAGTTTTCTAACCTAGATGGATGGGTAGGTTAAGTTTAAGCTTAATTTTTATTTATTCTTGATTATTGAAGCTTATGCATTTCCATTTGAATGTTGGTTGAATGGAAAATTGGTTTGTTTTAGGAAACTAAGAAAACCCTATCCAAGAGTAAGAAGAAAGGCGCAATTGAACTTGGATTTCCAAGCAATTTAGGTACGTAATATATTTATAGTTATTGTTGAGATGGGCAATTTTGTTTACATGTATGTGTATATGCTTAATTGCTTGAATTTGAATTGTTGTGAATGATAGAAATTGCATTATGATGTATTATCATGTCGTGCCATGAAAGATGCTATGACATTTTGCATATTCAAAAAATAGGAAAAAACATAAGATGCATGAAATTATGAATATATGTGATGAATTGAATTGAGCATAGAATTGCTTGTGTTTGGGCAAGAGAGAAACCATTTCGTTCGTCACGTGCACGTTAACTAAGCCTTCTCCTAGCTGCCTGCTTATGGCATATGAGCTCCTAAGAAGCGGACTCATTTTGTTCATGGTATAAACTTCAGTTTCTCCATTTCGACCTATAGGATTCTCAAACCATTTATTTGTGCATTCCATTTAAATTATTGCGTATGATACACATTCTACTGATTATATTTTGATGGTGAAATATACATGTTCTGTGTTATGTGTTATGTGTTATGTAATAACTTCTTTAACTTTGAGTTTTTCAAAGTTAGAATTGTGGACGATTGAATGGCTAGTGTAAAATGAGATATAAATGTTTCTATATTGATATATATATATGCTTGAACTGTAAGGCTCATTACCAATAGCTATAAATGTATTAGCCATTGAGCGTTGTAGCTCAACCCATTATTTTTCACTTCTCAAATGTAGAGCGAGAAGGTTAGTGATCCTTGCAAGGCATTTGGAAACTTTGACATAGCTACATTTAGTATTAAGTTAGTTCAATTACTTTTGGGTAGCTTTAGCAGCATATCGAACATGAGTATCCATATGTATTTTGTATTAAGCTAATGAGTAGTGTTGACATGTAACTAAAGCTTTGTTCAAACTCTATTATTTTTTGTAATGAGATTCAGAATTGAAAAAGTTTCTTTTGTGTATGTTCATAATTATCTTTTGGTTAAGTTGTTAATGGTTACTGAAACTGTATGTGTAAGTTAGTGTTTGATTATTGGGAATAGAAGTGTGTGATAGAGTTGAATTATTGGGTTTTGGGTTGTGAATCGAAGGTTTCATTGTGGCAAAGCCAGGATTTTTGTTATGGCGAACCTTTCCCGAAGGTATTTTTGCTTGATTTTTGGTAACTTTGGTGCAGCATATTTTTTTGGAGAGGTTCTTGGATTTAATTCGGGGACATCAACGAAGTGAAGTCAGATGTTCGGCGTGGCGTATTTGTTCCGAAGGGTGTGGTCCTCGACCTCAAGACTTCACCACAGTGAAGCCAGATGTTAATGATGGTGAACTTCTTCCGAAAGATTTGGGAAAATATTACCATAGTTTTGCCATAGCGTCCTTACAAATTGAATGCTTTCGACTTTCCTCTCCTACGACCCCTTCTTAGTTGTCTCGTATTGTAGCTTTGTAATTAGTACCAAGACCTAGGGGCCCAACAAAAACTATACAAGGTCTCATACTTTTCCTTACATACCCTTTAGTCATCAAGTCCTATATTTACCTTGCAAGATGCTTTGTCTCCTCAACATTGCTTATATAAGCAAGTTTTTTCAGGAATTACAACCCCTAGTATAAAATTGATTTGATGTTTAATCTCTCTGATGATAATAATCTGTCAGGAATATCATCCATTAATACATTATTATACTCCTACAATAAAGAAACAATAATACTAGAAAGGGATATATAAAGCTGCTCAACATTAAAATAAGGCTTTTTACATAAAAAATACAATCATATGGTGGTTAGTATAAAAGCACTCAAGTTATCACTTTGTTTTGCACATTAACATACTTTTTTTCTTTATTTTTCTCCCCTCTAACTCATTTATTTTGGAGACTTAATCTTATTCACCTTTTTCTCTCTCACTTTTTTTTGAGCTCTCACACTCACTCTATTTTTTCTCTCTCTCACATTCACTCTATTTTTTCTCTTACTTTTCTAACCCCTCTTTTCTTTAATCGATACTTATACGTATGTTTGAGTGCTAAATGTACAAGAGTAATTAGCTTATTTTCCTTCACAAAGGTATACATATTCTTGAATCTATCATATATCACTGTTCCATTATATTTCTTGACATTCCTAGTAGAATGTGACCATCTTATATAGGTACTATATCATATACAAATTCATCTTTATACCATTTAGTAGAAATAACCAATATTGTTTGTCTTAATCTTCTAGTATTAGTTAATCCACTAGATTTTATATGGTTTTGGATGCTCGACGTAGAAAATTCAACTTCTCTATAAAAATAGTGTTATTTACATTTGTGCAACTTCCTCCTTTAATGAATATATTATGTATATGATTATGGCACGTAGTTTAGAACTTATTCTTCCTTTATTGCTTTAGCTAATCCTCTTTGGTTTGAAAACTTAATGCTCTCCTAATAATAGGTGCCTCATTTTTAACATCATACTCAAGACCATCTTCATTAAAATCATCAAGTAGTGACATAACTTCCTTTTCATCTAAATCACTTTCACTCTCTACCTCTCCATCATGCCTTATGATTATAACTCTCTTACTTTGATATTGAGATGCAATATGTCTAGTTTCTAAAAACAAAAATGTTTAATATCTCTATTTCGAGAGTGTAGAGAATTTATTTTATCTTTATTCTTCTTTTAGACATTCTCTTTATCTTTAGGTGGCTCTACTTTTATTTTAAAATAACTTTAATAATCTCTTTTTTAGTTAAACATCCAAGAATTACTAAGATCAAGTGGGTACTTTGGTACAACTTTGCGCTTTAGCTATTTTTCCACCTTCATAACTATATGCATTATGTTAACTTAATAGAATGTTGTAGCTTTGTCACATTACCTATATCTCTATTCAATCCATTGGAGGACCTTTCCATATTTGTGGTTTTGTCCTCCTTTACATTGGATCGAATCATGGCCATTTCTATCCCCTTGTTATAATCATATATACTCTTTGAACATTGTGAAAGACTTTGTAATTTTTGATACAAATCTCTATAATAACAATTATATTTAAATCTTCTCCTCATAAATGTCTTCAATTAGTTCCAAGTCTCTATAGTCCACTCATGATTCCTTCTCTTATTAGTAACCAATCAATCTCACCAAATAAATGCATAATAATACAAAATCAATTCCATTATTTTCTCCCACTCAAAATAAGCTTTTGGGTTGTTTTTACCTTTAAAGGATGGAATTTTCATCTTTATACTACTAAGGTTCCTATGCACATCATCTCAACCTTTAGGCTCCCTCTTAGACTCCTATTTATGTCTGACTCCTCTCTTATGCCTAAATTTGTCCTTTTCAATCTCATATGCTAAGTCAATTTATCAACACTTGATTCATCATTTTGTTCATAAATTTTCATTAGGGGTATTAGATATCGTCTATTATGCTTCCCCTTATTAGTGAAATAAGGTTGTTGTCCTCTTTTGTGTTCAACAATTTGTTGGGATTAGTTCTCCAACATGGCTTTCACATCATTATATTTCATATTTATTCTCTTAACTTGCTATTGCAAGGCTTGCATAAAGAACATGTTGTCCTTTTCCTCTTTTAGTGTGGAACCACCTTTATAAGACACATTTGAAGTTTATAAGAAGTTAGTAAAGAAAAATTTGTCATGCAATTCCTTACTATATTCTATCAAAAGATATCTGATAAGTAGTGTTTCACTTCAATTAACTTTTCTCTTTGCTGATCTCAAACTTTCTTAGCTTTTACCACTATTTAGTTCCTTATCAAGTTATTTAAGGAATTAACAAACTCAAACAAAGATAACCTACAAATGTACAAAAACTAAAGAAATTGTGGTTAAGAGAAATAACAAGTCATAGGTTAAGCAAGAAGGAAGGGGACTTGAATAAAACAAGGAAAGAATAGAAAGGATTCAATTGGACTAAATTTCCAATAACTATTATTTTGATCAATTTAGGCCATAATAATAAATAGAATTGATTACACAATTAAAAAAAATGTTTAGAAGTAAGTCTTAAAGCTTGAAGTTAAAAAGAGATGTGTAGAGTTGATTTTTAGGATTTGGAATTAAGGTTAAGTACCTAGAGCTAGAGCTAAATCCAGGGCTTGTAATTAAAAAGGAATACTTAGAGTCTTAAGGATTGAATTAAATTTGATATGCCTAGAGCTAATTCTAAGAATTTGAAATGGAGGAATTGTTTGGAGTTGTATCTTAGGACATTGAATAAAATTGATATGAGACTAAAAAAGGTGCTTAGGGTTCTTAAGTTTGACATAAGTTTTGGGGGGGTTTATGGTTTGGAATTATATTTTTTATTGATCATGTCTTGTTCGTTAATGATTTTTTATTGAATTTATTTGCCCCTCCTATATCATACAATCATTTAACAATTATAAAAAATAATAAACAAGATAATAAAATGATTGATTTTTAATTTTATTTTAAGTTTTGGTTTAAACTGAGCAATTGACCATTAAATATAAGGTCCAATTATTAGGAAAATCTCATTTAGTTTAGGCTCCTAAAAACTAAGGGTTCAAATAGAGTTTTAAAACTCTAAAAATATGATCATAATTAAAACATATTAAAAATAAATACATCAAATAAAATCCAAAATTACATCATAAAAAGAACATAATCTTTGTCATCTTGAAGTTCCTTTGAAAATGTTGTATCAATTTCTTAGGATAATCATGTCATGCATCTAAGACATGATACATCCATAGCTGATAATAATGACTAAGAAAAGAGTTCAACCACATGCATTGGCTCGTGTAAAGACCCAAGCATCTGCATTCCCTTTATTATGAAAACTTTTTTAGGTTTCAATAACGATTGTGCAACATAAACAACTGCTCTTGGTGGACTACTTTGCTGGATTAATTATTGGATATGGTGTATATGTTTTGTATATTTACATATCTTCTTTTTTGATAGTATACTTTATATAGGTCTTTACGTTTTTTAAGACTCTAAGAGTTGTATCTTTACCTTCTTTAGGACTCTAATAGTTGTATATATTTTGTAACTTGGGTGTAAATTTTTTTCCAACAATATTTAGTAATCTAATGAATCGTTCTCTTTGTTCTTTTTCATGGTATCAGAGCAAGCTTAAAAAATAACCTCTCTATCTACCGCTAATCTTGATCATCATTATTGTAACGATGTCATTTCTTCAGTCGAAAATCTCATTAATCGTTCATGTCTATAGAAGTCATATCCCCTCCGTTATTTAATGACAAAAAAGAAGGTGGTTGACATTTCTTCATCGTTTTTCTTGCCTCCTTCTGACAACCCGGTAGTGTTGATTATGACGTGTGTGTTGAACGAAGATAATTTTGATATATGGGAAAAGGATATGGTGAATGCTTTAAAAGAAAAGAACAAGTTAGGTTTTATTAATGGAACATTAAATAAACCAATAATTGATTTGGCTAAAGCCAGCAATTGGGAGACATGTAACTCAATGCTAATTTAATGGATTTTCAATTTGATTGACGGATCCATTCAACTCAGCATTGTATATAAAGAGATCACTAAAGCAGTTGGGATGATCTGTGAGACCGTTTTTCAGTTGGCAACACTCCTCGAATTCACAAATTGGAAGGAGAAGATGCCTCGCTCAGACAACAAGGCATGATAGTTATGGCTTATTATACCAAACTGAAAGGATTGTGGGACGAACTAGGTAGCTATAGCAAGGTTCCGAACTATATATGTATAGCAGTGCACAAATTTATTCCTGAGCATGAGGAAGAAAAATTACACCATTTTTTGATGGGTTTAGATGATAAAGTGTTTGGTACTGTCCGTTTTTAAATTCTAAACATGGACCCTCTTCCCATAATTAACAAAGCTTATGCGTTAATCACTCAGGAGGAGCGATATAGGACCATTGTTTGTGGCTAAGAAGAGGGGGTTGAAGCTGCTGCTTTGGTGGTTCAGGCTACGACTAAGCCTAAATTCAAACAGTGATATAGGTCGTTGAGACAAAAGGGAAATGTTGATAAGAGGTGTAGTCATTGTGACAAGAGTGGCCACAAAGTCTCAGACTGCTTTGAGATTGCCAACTACCTTTTCTTTTGGAGACCATGAGGCCAAGGATGGGCTGAGCAGGGCAAAGTTAGCATTACTATCAGATGTAACCAAGGTCGAGCCTCTGTTTTTCACACTGTGCCTAAGTTTATCAAATGATCAGTTCCAAAGGTTGTTAATGCCACTTGAGTGAGATAATTCTGGCATGCTTTTTGGTAAGGTCTTTGGTGAATTTACATGGATTTTAGATTGTGGAGCATCCAACCATATGACAGGAAACTTGGGACTTATGCATAATGTTAGAGAGGCAACGCCTGTATCGATGATCTTGCCTAATGCAACAAAGACGACCACAATGATAAAAAGTTATGTTAAGTTAAATAACAACATAATTTTGATTGATGTGTTATATATTCCTACTCTGACTTACAACTTGATTTCCATACGTCAGTTAATTTCTAAGTTAAATTATCAAATTTTGTTCACTAATGAGTTTTGCATGATACATGACCAAACCTCGAAGATGTTGATTGGAGTGGGTAAGCTTTAAAGGGGGTCTACTACTTCAAGTTCACAAGGTTTCATTCAGCCTTTAAGATGGAGAGAGTGGACTTGCTCATGACTTGGCATCGGTGTCTTGGACATCAAGCAAATGACAATTTGTGCCCCACCTGGGCCTATTTTTGTTGATTTTCCAACCACAGAGTATGCCCGCATATGGCCGCGACAAGTGCCCACAGTCCCGACCTAGTCTCTCGACAGCGTCGGTCATGGAGGCAAGGCTATAATCGGCGAGTTTTTGATGAGCACAATCCGTGACTGACTGGGGCTTATTTTTGCAGGTTTTTCCACTACCGAGTATCCTCGCACATGGCCCCAAAAAGTGCCCACGGCCCCGATCTGGTCTCCCGACGGTGCTGGTCATGGACAGCAAGGCTGCAATTGGCAAGTTTTCGATGAGAGACCGACAATCCGTGACCGAATGGGGCTTATTTTTGTTAATTTTTTTACTACCGAGTATGTCTGCACATGTTCACGAAAAGTGCCCATGGCCCCGACTTGATCTCTTGGTGGTGCCGGTCATGGAGGGAAGGCTATAATCGACGAGTTTTTGATGAGAGATCGACAATCCCTGACCAACTAGGGCTTGTTTTTGCTAATTTTTCTACTACCGAGTATGCTCGCACATGGCCACGACAAGTGCCCATGACCCCGACTTGGTCTCCTGACGGCGTCGGTCATGGGGGTAAGGCTATAATCGGCTAGTTTTTGATGAGAAACCGACAACCCGTGACCGAATGGGGCTTGTTTGCACTAATTTTTTCACCACTGAGCATGCCCGCACATGGCCACGACAAATGCCCACAGTCATGACCTCGTCTCCCGACGATGATGGTCATGAAGGTAAGGCTATAGTCTGCGAGTTTTTAATGAGAGACTGACAATTCCTGACCTACTGGGGCTTGTTTTTTCTGATTTTTCCATTATCGAGTATGCTCACATATGGTCGCGGCAAGTGCCCACGGTCCCAACCTGGTTTCTCGACGGTGCCTATTATGGAAGGCAAGGCTATAATCGACGAGTTTTCGATTAGAGACCAACAATCCGTGACTGACTGGGGCTTGTTTTTGATGATTGCCCACTACAGAGTATGTCCGCACATAGTCGCAGTAAATGTCCACAACCTCGATCAGGTCTCCCGATGGTGCCGGTCATGGGGGAAGGCTATAATCGACGAGTTTTTGATGAGAAATCGACAATTTGTGCCCCACCTGTGTAACATCCCATCACTGATGGGAAGGGTAAGTTGGTCATTTGGGACGGGTTAGGAGTTAAAAACATATCTTGACATGTTCATACATTAGATGGCCTCTAAATATAGATAAATGATAATTTTTGCACATGCACATGTTGTACATGCATTCATGACATTTCCCGGCATATGTGTCTAAACGTAATTTGTTTTGTGAAATATGGGATATTTTTGTTTGAAAATTGAATTGGAATCATTTAGGCGTGTTTTACATTTTTAGGGACTTTTAGAACTTTTTCTGAAATTTTTGGGAGAAAAATTTTCGGACCGAAAAAAATTGCCAAGTGGTAGTCTGATTGGATTTTCGGTGCTAGAAATGACTGTGCAATGGCACTGGATTATGAGACATATGATTTTAAGACTTATGAACTTTGAGCCATTGAAATTTGGAGACAAATTGGACTAGAAAATGAATTGAGATTGGAAAGGACTTATAGAGTGCCTAAGAAGAAGACAAGTGGCAAGTGACACATGTCTTATTATTAAGGGTTCTTTAATAACCTAAGAGATATAAGCTTCCACGACACTTACCTTAGGAAGAGTTGAAAAAAATCACTTTGAAAGACCAAAATTTTTTCTCCTCTGTAGGTGTTCTTCTCCTCTTTGTTTTCGTTGGTTTTCTCCCTCCATACAACAAGTTCTCTCTTGTTACTTGCTTGCTTCTTCTTCCTTCATATACAAAACCCACCTTAAACTTTGTGATGATGATGATTAGTGAGGGAGTGAGTGATGGCCGTAGGTGTTGGTGAGAGGTAGGGAGTTGGAGAAATTTGAAGGTTTGAAGAATTGGGAGCTTGTTTAGGTAAGAATTAATTTATTGTTCTTCATTTAGTAGTTAGAAGTATTTATTGTGATTAATTGTGAAAGCTTATATAGGATTATGATGAGTTATTAGTGAAATTTAGGAAGAGAGAAGATGAAAAATGTTGAAGAAGAAGGTTCCTGGTATCGCACGTCACAGCGTGCATGAGCCACGACGCGGCGAATGCGAGTACCCTCGCCGCGGCGTGTGTGAGTGCCCTCGCCGTGATGAGCTTCTGGATTTTTGCCGCGCCGAGCTCCAGCATGTTTCGTCGCGGCGAGCTGCTCCTTTTCGCCGCGACGAGTTTCTGGTTTCGCTGCGACGAGCCCCTATTTTCCTATACAGATATGTTTTGATATTTTGGACATAACTGTTGAAGTAGATATCCAAAAGAAGTGATTTTTGATTCATTGTAAAATGGAGACAAAGGTCTACAAGTGTTATGAGAAAGAAAGTTTTAATTCAGTTTATAAAGATCTCAAATTTTGAATGGAAGTTGAGTATAGATTTTTATTTCAACCTAAAGATAGTCTCACTATGTTTAGAGTATAACTTTCGGACTTCTGAAACAAATTGAATGATTTTGGGGTCTTTAGAAACTTAGTACAATGGGTGAATTTGACCTAGTTGGAAGTGGCATTGGCTTTGAAGTCCTTCTTAAGAATTTTAATATATTGTCTGATCTTTTTAATGCTATATGGTATGATAATTTTGGGCAACATCTTTGGAATGGTTTTAGACCCTTCATGGAACTTATAGTGTTGGGCCCCAAATTTTTGTTTTTCTTGAAGTTATTAAGTATGAATTAAATTGAGTTATGCTTTGTGGTCTAGTTTGATTTTCTTGAAAATATTCATGGAAAATGTTTGATTTAATTTAGTATGGAATAATGGTTATGAAAGAGTAAAAAGGTTTAGGGGCAAAATGGTCAAGGTCCTTAAGTTATGAGCTTTTAGGCTTAGCTAAGGAAGGACATTTTAGTACTTGGGCATTTTAGGGTTTAGAAATTAAAAGAAGAAAAGAAAAGAAAAGGGAAAATAGAAAGAAGAAATAGAAAGAAGAAGAGAAAGAACGAAGGAGAAGAGAGTCGGCGTGAGAGAGGGGAAGAAGAGGAAGAAAAGAGGAAGCTCCGGTTGAGGATTTTCGACAGATTTCAAGCATTCTTAAGGTAAGACTAACTCTTTTATCTTTGTTTGAGTTGGATTAAACCTTGGTTGTGCTGGATTGAGGGAGAAATCGTTGAGTTAGGGTTTATGGGAAAGATTTGTAGATTTGCATGGGTTATTGTGTTTTTGATGTTTTTGGAGCTAGAATGAAGCTAGAATGGCAGTATATGACTTGATTCATGAGTTAGATGTGTTGTAGTTGAGAATGGGAAGGATTCAGAGTTGAGAGCTGTCGAAAATCTGGGTTTAGAGGGAGTTCTCCGACCCGCACGTCGCGACGTGCTCAGGCATACGCGGCGTGCAAAAATTGGTCCAAGACGCGGCGAGGGGCTGCCCTCGTCGTGGCGTGCTTAGGCATACGCGGCCTTCGCCGCGGCACGCAGGTCGTTCGCCGCGGCGAGCGTAGCTCTCGTCGCAGCGAGGCCAGTTTTCCAGCGAAGTTGATTTTTTTAGTGTTTTGCTCATATCTTTTGCTACAGAAGTCCTTTTGGGGTGATTTTTAAGGCATTGTAAACTAGATTCATAGATCTACAAGTTTTGTGAAGAGATAAATTGATGAATCAGTTTCTAAGACTATGGAATTTTGGATGGAAGTTAGGAATGGCATTATGGTTTCAGCATGAGTTTTTGAATAAGATTTTGGTTCTTATTTTAGGAGATCAAGAGAGGCAAGAGGATCTA
>JANIHY010000008.1:35040927-35051141 GCA_027479065.1 Erythroxylum brevipes | reverse complement strand
ATATAAATTAAAATGTTAAATAAAATTTACACATACATATATTAAATTTAAATTAAAGAGATAAAGACATGAAATAATCTAATTTTTATAAATTTCATATAAAATTGATACAACATACATTAAATTATATGACATATTAGTTTTATCAAATTATTTAATAAAAATTATATATTTATTTAATAAAATAGAAGAACTTATTTATTTATTTTTTAAAATCAAGCAAATAACAAAATAGCAACCCCCTCCTCTAAAACTTATTTTCTTAGTTAAAAGATGTTCATATTTCTTATTTTCTTAGTTAAAAGATGTTCATATTTCTATAATGTTTATATTTATGTTATGAGTTGAAAAAATTTATATATGGATTCTTCCTTTTCATTTGGCCATGTATCCACCAAAATTGCATAAAGTTTCAATTATTAGTATAGGTTAAATACTTAAGTGAGGATTCCATAAAGTGATCATAACCTAAGCAAGAGATTTTGGGTAATCCTTCATTATCTACTTAATGAAGTAGTTATTTATCGAAATTTTAGATAAGAGTTGAAGTTGTTTGTGTCATTAATTGGTATAAGTTCTTTTATATATATATAGTTTATGAAATATAATTGCTTTATAAGGTATTAGGAGAAGTTTCTTCAAAGGACTATTAACATAATTTATAAATTCAATAATAAATACATGTTGTATAAAATGAGGGTGAAACAAAGGTAAGTAAAATATTAACTTAAGCATAATACAATTCAAAAATTATTATTTTAAGGAAAACTAAGGACATTAAAAAAAAAAGTAAAGAACATGAAGGTTGACATTGCTTTATTGTTGAAAGAGAAAAAAGAGTTAAACATTAGAGACCAAATAATAGTAAATATTACTATAGAAGTTGTCATCATTGTTATGGGTCAACTTGTAAATTATGATCTAAGAAAATTGCTATATACTTTCAATTGTCTTGTTTTAGGGGTGTTGTAGGAACTATTAATAATAAACATATTTAATTGGTAATTGTCTTTTTTTTTATGGTGTTCTATACTTTTCTAATATCTTCAAAATTTATGGAATGTGCATAATTAATTGATATCATAAAATTGAATATGGAAACTTAGGTATCATCTCTTAATTAATTTTAGATATCAAAATAGCAATATTATAACAAAACATAATACATTATTATAATATCAATATATGATGATAGCATCATTGTATACATACAATGCATGTGGCAACATAAATTTCTTGGTTTATATATTCATGTATAAAATTGAAATTAGAGACATAATTGAACTTATTTGAATCCATATAAGTAAGTACCTTCGTATCTTACTCTCACTATAACTCTTATTGATTGAAGTGTTATGTAAAGTTGCGATTAAATACCTGAACTTCTATTTGTGGCAAAAATAACCCAACATTAACGTGCCTTAATCATTGACACAATTGACAATAGACATGTAGTATGGAGACTCAATTTACGTTGTGGGTATTGATTGATATAGAAGTATATTTTTATTGCAGGAGAACCCTTATTTCAAAAGGGGGATGTCCATTTTATAGGGAAAATGCTGCCGAAATTTCAATAGGATCCTCGTAAAATATGATTTTGTTATTACCACAAGAGCTCGTTAGTTTTAACTTATGATCTTATTATGGAGCAGACTTATAATTATTGAGGATAACACCTGCTGGTTGAATTATTTGAGTATAGTTAATGACCTTCATTGGGTATAATATTTCAAAGTAACTATTGTCATATATCCCACTTTCTTATGATAGTATGAACAATTTTGTTGTTGGTTTGCAGTGTAGCTCTATCATCATCATCATCTACCTTCACGTACTTCTGGAACATTTGTCTGCGTTTCGATTGAGGTTAGTGATTATGTTTTTGCTACAGTTTTTTGCTCTTAATTTATTTGGTTGTGGTATGAACTTACCTTAATTATGTTAATCCATAATTTTATTGATGCTCTTTTAAATAATGATAAGGTTTTCTTTACGGGTTATGTGCAAAATTTTTCAAGGCATGTCTTTATGAAATTGTATATGTTCAACGAATTTATTCAAATAGGTATTCATAAACATATTAATACGTTTATTAATACTTATTTGGCAATTGTTTGATATTTAATATCCATTAAATATCAAATGGTGATCAATCATTATCTTATGACATGTTTTGTTATATGTGGCTAACATAGCAGAGTAACGTTGGATGCACTGGTTTAAACAAATAGTTCTCCACATATGAGTTTCTAGGATAGATCTTGGATATATAGACGATTAACTCTTGATGGTTTCATTAATCCTAAATTTGTTGATGGAGTTGTTGCATTTATTCAATATGCATCCTCGCAACCTGCATATATGGATAGGTCTAAGATCAGATGTCTATGTAAGAAGTGCAAACACAAATGCTTCCTTACTGTTAATGAAGTTTATCTGCATTTTCTAAGAAAAGGGTTTGTCCCTAATTATTTTGAGTGGACATGACATGGGGAACTGTTGATTTCTAACACCTCCAGGAGAAAAAGAAGCACAATCGTCTGTCAACTTAAATGAGTATGACGGAGAGGTTGGAGTTAGAAGAAATGATGTTAATGGAGCCGAGAACTCGTAAAGGCAAATGGTTTACGATGGGGTCAGCTATACATTTGAGGCAAATAGGAAAAATGTTGAAGAAGAATCTAACCCACATGCAAAACAAAATTTTGAATTATTACAGTCAACTAACCGAAAATTGTGGCCGAATTGTGAGACAATGACCCAATTGTCTTCAATTGCTCGCCTGTTGAACATAAAGAGTGAAGGCATATTTCAGATTGTAGTTTTGATAAAATTCTATAGTGGTATAATGAATCATTGCCTACTGATCATACAATGGTTGATAGTTTCTACAATATGAAGAAACTGATTAGGGGTTTTGGTTTGCCTGTAGAGAAGATTGATTGTTGTCGGTTGGGATGTAAGTTGTATTGGAGAGATGATGTGAACTTAGAAGAGTGCAAATTTTGTGTTCAACCACGGTTTAAGCCAAGAAAGCGTTCTATGAAATAGAAATTAGTTCCATGGAAGCAGATGTATTATTTCCCGCTGGCTCGAGACTTCAAAGACTTTATGCTTCTGATATTACTGCATCTCATATGAGATGGCATGCTGAACACGAACAGGAAGATGGAGTAATGTGTCATCTATCAGATGCACTAGCATGCAAACATTTTAATAACACCCATCTTAATTTTGCAGTTGAAAGTCGAAATGTTCGGTTGGGATTGTCGACGAATGGATTTGAACCTTTTGGTCAATCCAAGCAGCAATATTCTTCATGACCAATTATAATTACTCCTTATAATTTGCCTCCTTGGATGTGTATGAAAGAGGCATATATGTTCTTGAAAGTGATTGTGTCAGGGCCAACAAATCCAAAGCAAAAAATAGATGTTTACTTACAACCATTGATATCTGAATTGCAACAGCTTTGGGAATATGATGTTCAAACATATGATGTCTCCCTGAAACAGAATTTTATGTTGAGAGCAGCTTTGATGTGGATCATTAATGACTTTTCGGCTTTGGCCATGTTATCTGGTTGGAACACAGCTGAAAAATTGGCTTGTCTTTATTGTGGCAATGATTCTGACGCATTTTATCTTCCAAACGGAAGCAAAATATGTTGGTTTGACAATCATAAGAAATTTCTTCCTTTAGATCATCCATTTAGTCGAAATAAACATAAGTTCATTAAAAATAGGATGGTCAACACACCTCCTCCTCCTTTTAAAGCTGGTGAAGAGATTTTGCAAGAGATTGAGGAATTAGGCTTGTTGAAAGTAATAGAATTAGAAGCCGATGAAGTAAATACAAGCATTAGTCAAAACTTTGGTTGGTAAAAACGAAGCATATTTTGGGATTTGTCATATTGGAAATTTGATACATCATAATCTAGATGTGATGCATATTAAGAAAAACATCTTTGACAACTTTTTCAATACCATTATGAACATTGAAAGGAAGACAAAAGACAATGCAAAATCTAGAGCTGATCTGTAATTTTTTTGTAAAAGAAATGAGTTACATAAAGATCTTTGAACCGGTAAATATCCAAAATCATGTTACACTTTGGACAAGAAACAAAAAGAGCTTTTGTGTGAATGGTTGAAAAGTCTAAAGTGTCCTGATGGTTCTGTTTCAAACTTGGCTAGGTGTGTGGATCTAAGGAAGTACAAATTATTTGGAATGAAAAGTCATGATTGTCATGTATTTATGCAAAGGCTAATCCCAATTACATTTCGGGAGTTGCTACCTTCTAAGGTATGGGAAGCTATGACAGAGTTAAGCTTGTTTTTCAAAAGCTTAACATCAGCTGAAATCAAATTGAATGAAATGGAACAACTAGAAAATGAAATTCCAGTTATTTTGTGCAAGTTAGAAGGGATTTTTTCTCCAAGCTTCTTTGACTGTATGGAGCATCTACCCGTGCATTTAGCATACGAGGCAAAATTAGCCGGTCTAATTCAATATCGATGGATGTATCCATTTGAGAGGTAACTCGACAAATATTATTGCAATAACCATTTTTACATGCTTTATCTACTAAATTAAAATAACCTTTTTCTTTAATATAGGTATATGCATCACTTGGAAAAAATGTTAAAAACAAAGCTAGAGTTGAAGGCTCCATATGTAATGCTTATTTAGTGGAGGAAGCTAGTACATTTTGTGGATATTATTTTGAGCCGCATGTACACACAAGAGCAAGAAAAGTTTCTCGTAATGATGATAGGGGAGGAACGAGTGGTGTTGATGGAAACTTGTCCATTTTTACTTATTCTGGACGAACATATGGACGTGCGACAAAAAGAATGTTAATAGAGGAAGAAATTGATACTGCACATGGTTACATTTTATTGAACTGTGAAGAGGTTCTTCATTTCGTTCAGTAAGCTCAACATGATTATTTATTTATGTAACATTGCGTGTTGTTCATAACAGAAAATTGTCGTTATGTATTTAGATTATACGAGACATTGTTACGCGAGATAATGTCAAACATCACACAGGATGATATTAATAAAGAAGTTGGAAAGAAATTTGCTCGATGGTTCGAGAGATTTGTAAGTTGTCACTTACAACTATTCTTAATTATAGTTCAAAACCATATTTACATGTTCTCATGTTATTATACTCTTTGCTATGATACATTAATTTATGTACGCCTTCGAAAATCCAATAGAGAACAAGTGCATTTGTGATCTCACGAAAGGTCCTCTGCGAATTGTTAAATCCTATCTGATGTATTTCGTGAATGGATACAAATATCATACAGAATCTCATAGACATAGCATGGCAACAATAAACAGTGGTGTGTCGATATACGGAGAATTGATGGATTATTATGGTAAAATTATTGAAATACTAGAAGTTGAGTACCCTGGTTTGTCAGTGAAGTGATGTGTGATATTTAAATGTAACTGGTATGACCCGAAACCAAATGTTGAAACAAAAGTGCATAGCCGATACAATCTAGTTGAAATTAACTACCGAAGAAGATTGAGACAATTTGAACCTTTCGTCTTGGCTATACAAATGAAACAGGTTTGCTATGTCCCTTTTCCAAGCTTACAACGTGATAAAGCAGATTGGTTGGCAGTTTACAAAGTAAAACCTGGAAGTGTTTTTGAATCACATAAAAAAAGAGAGCATAGTCCTTAAAGTGAGGCATTTCAGGAGATGTCACTTTAGCCAATGCATCTGAAACTTATGACGATAATGAACCTTTGAACGATCCATCTAACAAATATGTCGATATTTCTTCTGGAGAGGATGACGAGGGTTAGAGATCTAAAGAGGAGCGGGAGTTTGAATCTTATTCTTCCGATGAAGAAGATAATTGTAATTTACAATTAAGTTTTGATAAAGATTAATTTCTGTTTGTAATTGAATATTGTAATCAAAATATTACCATTATTTGCATTTCAATATATTCAGTGTGAAGTCTTTCATTGAAATTCTTATTCAAGAAATGTTGATATGGCGACTGGTTCCGGATGTTAGTAATTCTTTCCGTTGGGTGGAATGTGGCAAATTTGTCCCAACCCAAGGCATCAAATTTGATGGAAATATCGCTACATCATACACTAAGAAATGTTTGCCTTCCATGGACGATCTGTTACTTGAAAGTGATTACTATGATTTGCACAACGTCTCTTTCCCTATTTTGAAGTTATTATACATATTCTCATTTGATTGTCTATCCTACATGTTTAAGCTTCCTTTAAACTCGAAGAGAACATGTATGCCGATAGAGGTGAGAGTGATGTCACAACGGCCTATAAAGGATTAGGAACATCGGTTCTTGTCGAAAAATCGGCAATTCTTCAAACCTCATCTGGACAATCACGTATGCATTTATATCCAGTTTCTATTGGTTTAACGGTTTTCTAAGATCACAGTTTCAAAACTTTTTAACTAATTATGTTTTAGGTAAATATGTTCCCGTAGCAAGTTCATCTGGAGAATTAGTCTTCCATAATCATAACAGCAACTCATTCACTGTTTCTATTACAAGTATGGCTATAGCATCAAAGCTATTACAAGAAGGTGTTGAAAAGCCTACACCTGGTGGAAGAAGTATCACTGTTCCCATTGGTGCGTTTGAACATACCAGGACCCTTCTCGGGAATCTAGACATTGGGGTCTCATTTACCTTTACCGACTCCCATGTCACATGGAATCAAAAAAATTAATTATATCATTGTGATTTTTTTATGCAATACATTATTACACTAAGCTTTGACGTGGATTTATTGTTATATCTGTAAGACTTTGTTAAACAATACAAAATTTTATCATTGTTCAAGTTGATTTATTGTTGTTAACTATTTGTTAACCTTCAAATCCATTGCCTTATTTTCTTCTCCATAATTTGTGTACAATATTGATATCAAAGTATTATATTTGTAAAGAATACGTAAAAATTGAATTTTAGGTAAACAAATGGGACCAAAGCGACAACGTGAGGTTATGAGGCCAAGGTTTAGAGCCATGTTCGGAGCAACTTACTGTGAAGGTGGTTCATCACAGCCTACTCCTCGCATTAACTCACCTCCTCCGCCTCTAGGGCCGACAGTTGCGAATGAGGCATCACCTACCGCTCCTCATGCTACACCATCCCCATCTCCATCCCTAAGTCATATATCATCCAATACCAGTTTATCGGATAAAGGAGACGTCGACCAGCCTGCAGCTGAGGGATCTGATGGAAGAAAATTTATAACAATTGTCAATGAACAGTAAGTAAAATCAAATTACTCATTGTTTGCTTTTTATTAACTCTTAGGTTTATCAGTTATTTCACAGTTAAAAATAATTTGTTATATTAGGTTGGTTCCGTCTGGACCAAGTTCTAGAAATATCACTTCCACATTTAAGAAAAGGATTGAGCCTGAGGGTTATGTGTGGAAGAATATATCTGACGCCACAAAGCAATTTTATTTTCAGGAGTTTGAGGTTCAAAAAATATTTATTTTCTTTTTATATTGATTTATATACACAAATTACATAAATATTATTACATTATATAATTTGTTGCCTTCTTATTTCAGAAAGCATTTTACTGGGATTCTTGTTTCGACGTCAGAATGTATAAAGTATGGGAAAAGAAAGCTCGTACACGTTATCGTGACTTAATTAATGTGATACGCAAAGTTGGTGCACGAAATTTGGAGTTGTTGGACCGAGTATTGGACATCACCTGCGGCAATGTCCATCTCAGAGCGTAACTTTGCCAATAAACGTGGAGGCCTAGGGGGTGACAGTTTTCCAGTACATACGGGAAGATCAATTACCCACTACAAGCATATACATAGACTAGTAAGTATCTAAACTTCATACCTATTTTGTATATATTTTGCTTTGCTTTATTGTACATAATGATTATGATATAAATGTCTGGTGTTATATATGGCTGTATTAAGTTATTTTCTTTGTTGAACAGGGACAAATATCATAAATATAGAGGAAACTCTGCCGAAATTTTTATAAATTATAGTTCACATCTGGCAATTTAGGTTATACATGTAGGAAAAGTCATTGGGCATCAAGCGTACACATATCCAGCTGTTTTTGCACACCCACACGAAAAAACATGATGGTGTGACATTCATCAACACCTGATATAGAGAGCTGAATGTAAGTGAAATTAATATATTTTTATAATTTCTTAACAATAATACCTTACTAATGTAAATATTGCTTCCTAATATGACCAAATACAACAAAATATTCAGCGATTGTCTCAGGAGGAACAACCTATAGATGAGACTCAGACATATCTTGATGTTGTGGGTGGTAGGGACCGTCGTGGAAGAATATTCGGCTTAGGTTCATATGCGAACACATGTTATTTGTGCTCTTCCC
Organism: Erythroxylum brevipes; assembly: GCA_027479065.1. Lineage (NCBI taxonomy): Eukaryota > Viridiplantae > Streptophyta > Magnoliopsida > Malpighiales > Erythroxylaceae > Erythroxylum > Erythroxylum brevipes. Next base: position 35,042,726 of record JANIHY010000008.1, on the reverse strand, counting down.
TGTCCAGTACAGTAGCATATGCTAGGCCAATGCAAAGTAATGAAGTAACAGAGCTTCGGCCCACAGTGGACTCATTGAGGGAGCAGATAGGATATTTGACAGAGGGTAACATTAATTAACGGATGGAGTACATGGAGTAGATAGCTAAGATGAGAGAGGAGTTGGGGGACGTGGCAAAGATGAGAGAGGAGATAGAGCAGGTGCCAAAGATCAGAGAGGCGATGGAGAAGATGGCCAAAATGTGAGAGCAGATGGAGCAGGCAGCTAAGATGAGAGAGGAGATGGAGCGGCTTGCTAAGATGAGAGCGGAGATGGAGCAGATGACTAAGATGAGAGAGCAAATGGAGTAAATGACTACGATGAGAGAGCAAATGAAACAGTTAAAGGGGAGACTTAACAGTTCAAAGCACCCACGATCACCACGACATTAGCTTGTCCTTGTCATTTGCTTTCAATTAAAAGCATAAGTTATGCACATTGTAATGTTTTTATTATCAATTAAAATAATTGATACGTTATATTATTAATTAATTTTCTGATTAATCAAATATATATATATATATACAAATTTATTTATTATGAACAAATAATTGGTAAATCTTAACATTATGCATTTATAACAATAACATAAAATTGGAATTTAATATAAAAAAATCTCTAACCAGCTATTACCGACGGACACATTTTTCGTCAGAAATTTATACTTATTTGATGACTTTTTTAGGTCATTACCTTCGGTTTACCAGTGGTAAGTTTTCCGTTGGTAAATTTTACCGGTGGAAATTAACGTAATTTATTCCATCGTTAAAATTTACCGATGAAAACTTACCGTTGCTAGTACATTTTTGACCGTTGGTAAAATACCGACGAAAAATCACCGTTAGTAATTTTAAGTATGGTCCTTTTAGTGGTGACTTTGTCAGCCACTCTCAACTTACAGACGAAATTTTTCGTCGGCAAACAAGTGATTTCTTGTAGTGACCTATACAGTACGCAAACATGTCTAAGGACTTAAAAATTATTTAGCATACTATAAACAGGCGTTTGAGAAGTGGTCTAAAATATTTACATAATTAACATGTAAAGGTATGAAAGAGAGTTGGGTCAGGTTAGGCGAGCCCACTATTGTATTAAACAAGCCTAATTTTGTATGTATGTAGTTCCAATCTCAATCAAGTTTAAATTGTACAATAAAATGTAAGTCAAAACAATATCATTTTGATCATAACCTTTTTAAATTTAATAATAATTTTTTTTTTTGAGATAGAGCGTCGAAGTGTTTAATTTGCCTAAGTAGAGATTGTAATGGGTCGGCTCAAACTCGAACCTGCCCAGGATCAAGCTTGACCTGATCTCTAATGTAGGGCTTAGGCTAGAGGTAGCCTGACTCAGCCTAACCCAAGCTTGACTCGATAGACTTGATGATTTTTTATTAAAATAATGTCGTTTTGTTATTATTTGTCAGGCCTCAGGTTGAGCCCGAGCCTGTTGTCATCTTTACACCTAAGCCTAATCTCAACTTGAACCTCGTCAGATTTTATTATTAATTTATCATTGATCTCAAAAGGCATCATATTTTCTGTGTCTATTATTCTGTTCTAATCTTATTTTCACCATCAAAATGATGTTGTTTTATATATAAATAGACATAAAATAATGTCATTTTGGGGTGAAAATAGAGTTAAATCAAAGTAACAGATACAGAAAATCTAAATCATCTCAAAATATCATCGAGCAAATAAAAACAAGAGTGCATAATTATTTTAAAAATTTTAATTTATTCAATAATAAAATATATA
>JANIHY010000008.1:34757366-34771459 GCA_027479065.1 Erythroxylum brevipes | reverse complement strand
TATCTTTTTCTTTCTTTCTCTCACCTTTCCAGTTATCCGCAATATTTTATATTTTGCTTTACAACTCATAATCAGATGTTTTTTCTTTTGTTTATGCAAAAAGGACTTCAGGGTTCGTGAGATGGTTGATGACAAGGACGGGTTTGTTCATCAAATCACTTACTTTTCGATCAATTGGAGGTCATGATGTGTCGCTAGATGCCGCTCATGACTTGCTTGGATTAAGTGTTAATCCAAGTGACCAACATAATAAAAAACTTAATGAGTCAATGCATAAGAGTGACTCGAAGGATATGTCCCGATAAGATCGCGAGCTAGCACTCTTGTCTTTATTCTAGCCATTTCTGGATCAAAGAGTTTGATTCGATTAGTTTCTCTAATCTCTGTGTGGATACTACTGGAGACGGTCTATTTTGGTCGGCGTGGTTTACGACAACCCGATGAGTAGAAGATCAAAGAATGAAGGAGACTACACATAATGTACATGGTTATTATATGAATGATTGATTTGTGTAAATGCCATGAATTCCTAATATATATACAAATGTGAATTGGGAATTTTCAGCTAGGTTTAATAGTATTTCCTTGTATAGGCACATAAATCCTGGACTTCGAAAAATTTCCACAACAAATGTTTTTTGTTTTTTGCATCGCATGTATATGATGCACGCATTGAGATTTTCCTACAATCGCCAACATCTAGACATTTCGGAATCATCAAGGTAATAGCTTATTTGAAGCATATTGTAAGTAAACTTAGACATGTAACTCAATTATGTGTGCTTCTATATTATTTGTATGTTGAATATCAAATGTGAGAATAATTGAACGTGAAATGCCAGAATGAATATGAAATGTGGAAACAATTGAATGTGAATTGTCAGAGTTAAAGTCGATGAATCTGATACATGTGACAGGAGCACACAAGAATGAAATGTAATGAAATATGGCATATGGTATGATGTATTGCATTGAAATGCATGATCAGATAAAGGAGTTACGACTAGAGTGACCAGTATGAAAAGAGCTTAAAGCTCAGAAATGTGCATAAAGAGCCATAGGCCCAGTTATCAATGAGCTCAGTATCCACAATGAGTACAGGACAGTTATGAAATAAGCTCGATATCCACAAGGAACATGGGACAGTAAATAGGTGGTCGGTCACAACAAAGTAAAAAATAAAAATGAGTCATATGTGCATTTGCATATATAAATTGACATGTATCATATGATTGATTTGAGATAATTACTGAATTGTTTGAAATACAGTTGAAGGATAAATGAGAATGTGTTATATGAATTGCTAGCTTATCTAATATATTTGTGAAAGTATGATATCTAGATGTACTTGATAAAGAATGATGAAATGTGATGTGATATTTAATGCTTAATGATATGAAATTCTTGTTAAAATGAGATATGATTTTTCTCAGAGTTTCTAACCTAAGTGAAAACATTAATGATGGTTCACTCACTGGTTTGCAAAACTCATCAAAATTATAACATAGTCTAGTTGAACTAACTTTGGAGTTGGGTTAGTGTCGGGATTAGTTGTACCTGCAATTTTTATAAATTATTTTTGTATCAAAGAATTGTATCTCTCATCTGTTGTACAATGTACATGTGAATTTTAGAAGTGTAATGACATTTGAGACTTTCTATGTTTGTGAATACAGATGGAAAAAATGATTATTAGAATGTTTTATGATATGTGCGATGGTTTAAAAATGTGTAATAAATTGATTTAACCGTCTTAATGTGCCATTTTTGTTAAGTATGTTCTCAAATATCCTTCGGTACGTCGAGCATATGCTCTATGGGAGTGGTATGTTATTATTACACATCTAAATGTTTTAAGAGGGAAAATTGACACACCCCTCCAAGTGGGAGTGGAGTAATAAAACATTTAAGGATGTGTTTAGGGAACGTCAAAGGGATTTGTTCCAAATGTTCCATAGTTAACCACAAAATCGACTAACCAAAGAAAATAAGCAAGTTGTCTCTTGTCTTGCTTATGTGTGAGATTCTTTATTCAAACCCTGTAGTGACTATGGCTTGCTAAGAGGAAATTCAGGATTGTTATGGTCTTCTTAATTGGTTGTCGAAGGTCTCGGGAGGAATGGGGCTGGATTATCCTCCTTTTAGATGATCTTAAATTTTCTAGTAGTTCGAAGCTAAAGGAAAGACATGAATGCATAAGTTGCCTACATAAGTATGGTTGCATGAGTTGCATAACTATGATAGCATATGTTTCACACTATAAATGATAAACAATCACATTATTCAATCTTGGGGATGCATATTATTTTGTACAATATGAAAGATTGAGTGTGATGTGAGAAAGAAACCAAGTGCACTTGAGGTTTAATACATTCATGAGTTTTATGAGTTAAACTCACAAAAGAGACAAAATGTGATTAAACATGTGTATCAAAATGTCATGGGGTTTGAGAGGCATAACTTGATTTGTTCAAGTAATTTTGATTTGTTCAAACGTGAGGAGAGTGACAATCTTTCATTGTGGCTCTAACAACTACAATGTAAAGAGATTTTGCTTACATGCCTAAGGTTGACCCATAACTCAAAATTATATGTGTTTCAACTATTATTTATGTTTAACTTTGTATGTTCACTTGATGAGTATGTTTTGTTTGAGTGGAAGCATATTTTTTTAAAATATATCTTTGTGCGAGTGGGAGCTTATTGGAATTTTATAGTTTAAGTGCTACAAATTCCATTTGATGCACCAAGATATATTTGAAAGTGCTTGGGTTTCATGTAAGGAGTTTACCCTCAGCTCAAGGGAGCTCATTGAAGCTGATATAAGCTATAAGTGGCTTGACATATCTTTCCATTAGCTCAAGTGTCTAAAGCTAGCTTAAGGTGAACTCATGGGAGCTTATTACAACTAGTCAATAGCTAGAAAGTTGGAGATAAGCTCAATTGGACTCAGTTGAGATTACCCCAACCCATCTTTGGTTCTTGGGAATTGAAGCTAGCTAGAAATGTGGTCACACTAGTTAATCTAGAAGAGTTAATTAAGAAACATGAGTTGGAATTGAAACCCAAATTGGTGGTGCTAGACGAAGGAATCTAGCATGCTTGAATGCATAATGGACACTACACCATGAGGTGTAGCATGCCATAATGCATCTTCCCCATACATGCACTTAGAGAGTGCAAGTTCATTGTCTCCACATGGATACATGAATTTGGCAAAAAAAGGATGAATTCAGCCAAGAGGAAATCAACTAATGGGGAAGATTCATCATGTACTTTGCCTTAGAATGAACATACATCCTTTCAACAAGGTATGTTTGGATGAAAGGACGTATTGTTTCGGCCAATGGCTGTGACCATTCGGCTAAAAAAGGGGTTCATGTACAAGAATGAATGGTCATGAATGTACCATCATGACTTTAAGTGAAGATACATGAGTCTTTTCCCAAAGGATGTGTCCCTTGGCCAAGAGTAATGATGTTTCGCCAAGAGATATAACTCTTGAAAGAGTCATGATGTTTCTCCAAGAGACATAACTCTTAGAGAATCATGACTCTTTAAAGGCACCTTTTAGTGGCCTATAAAAGGGAATTTCATAGCTCCTTTGAGTTTTGTGTTGTGAGTTTTTTTTTTTTTTAGCTGAAAACACAATCTTTCAAGTCTTCACACACTGAAGCACTCTTCCATAAAATAGTTGTTAAGCTTATTAAGAGCATTGTGGGTAAGAATTGCTACTTTCACAAGTTAGCAACTCTTTCGAAATTAGTGCGTTGTGACGAGATCGGTCTACTCTATCCATTCTAACCATGACGAGTTGGAGAAGAAGCAGAAGCCATAAAGGATCTCCATAAGGGAGACAAAACATCAATCATACAAGGAGTTATTCTGCTGCGATTCAAGTTAGTTTATCTTGTTACTCTTCTTAATGACATGCGTAGAATCTTGTATGCTTATGAAATCATGAAATTTCTTGTTTGAATTATGATCTAAAACCAACATCTTTAACAGTAAAGGGAGTGGCGAGATAATTATTTATTATATTAGGCAATTCATTCATTGTTTATTAAATAGGGAAAAGAAAAGTGCACATATGGAATTCATTCATACCCTTCATATGTCTCCTTGAGGGACAGTACTTTGATTTACATTCAAACATATCTTAAAATTAGGGATTCATCTATTATCAAGCCTAAAGAGATGTCCTCCGTCTTCCTTGTGCAGAAAGTTACGACCATCTATTATCTGTTCTTGTAAATGCTTCTAGACTGTCCAACAGTCACTGGTGTGGCTTTACAAGGGATAAAAATATAGATTGGGCAGCCTATAATTGTGGGAAGTATCCGGTTGATTCTGTTTTGATTTAACTTCCGCTTAAATGGAGTAGAAGAAATTGTAGGAACTTCAATCAACAATAAAAGACAGAACAGGAACTTTTAACAAAGATTATCGCCCGGAAAACTTAAATGTTTACATTGCAAAAGGTACCGTTACACGTCTTATTCTAGTACAGACTTTGGGAACAGTCCCTATGCATCTGATCTTAACATCTAGCTTGTGGTGTGTAGCCTAAGCATTTAGGATGGGATGCTACAAGTCTTGCTCTTGTAAGGATCGTATTTTGTAAGCTATGGACTTGTTCTACTCCTGGTCTGATTTTGTACTACAGCAGTGACAAAAGTCTCTCTTTGTATTATTAGTTCAGTTTTTTTTCCTTATAAATATATTCCGTTCAGTACCAAAAAGAAAAGCATGCAAATGAGTTCAAAGCCATATAAGATTCTTAACGGATGGCATTAATTTTTTAAATAAAAAAATTTAGCCATGCTTTGACAATCAATATAGGCTTTCATTATAGAATTGCCCGAAAGATATATCATGGTTACATTGATTCTACAGAGCAAAAGCCTAGGGTTAAGGAACCTAAAGAATAGCTCGGTGAACTAATAAATCAGGGAAAAGACGGCTAATATACAAAGAATCGCCGAATGAGATGGGTGCTAATCTACACTTTTGGGCATATCGGATTTGAGTTTAAACATTTACAAATGGGAGACAGTATATATTCTCACCCAAAGCATTAACAAATGGGAGACTTGCTGGCTCAAAAATGGGAACTCACACTAAATTGGACGGGGTCACACTCGAAGATGAAGGGGTAGAAGGATGCAGAAAAGGGCTCGTAGCATCTCCAGCTCCTTCAAGGTTAAGCAGAGGTTTTAGTCTTCTCTCAACCTCACTGCATTGCTGATTGATCTCCACAAGAATCATAGATAAAGCCGACTTGCAGGCTTCCTCATCCCTGAATGCTAAGGTCCATCTGCCATCAACCAAAGCTTTTCCCTTTGTCCTTCCCGAGGGGATAGATTTTGCAGAATCAACAAAAGGTAATGTGGATGGACGGATCCGCAAGTGCAACCATTTCGAGTGCTTGTCATCAATTTTTGGCTGAGAACAGGAAACAAATTAAAAGCTAACAGTTGAATATCACCACTCTAAGCAGGAACATATACAAGTCAAAGGCAGGCCATTAGAACCTCTCCTAATTTATTCTAGAGGCAGGTAAATAAGTGCCATTGAAATATCTCAGCAAATAAACATTTCGAGCACACATGCAATAAACTTTTTGTAAATTCGCAACAAAGTTAATTACTTTTGAACCAGCTAGAGGAGCAGTTAGGCGGACAACTCCTCGATGTTGCTTCAGGGGTAATTCTTCTGCAAGCAAAAGCCATCCAGAAGTACCCAAGGAGACTGCTAGAAAGCAAAAATGGCGTTCTTTTCCTCTTTCAAATGCAATCCTACAAGGCACAGCGTCAACTGCATATGGCAGTAATCAGAGGGATGCAAATGTGAACTATTCATCTCATTGTGGGGCAATATAACCTTGAAAAACAAAACCACCATGTGGCCAGTTTTACTAAAATGAAGCTGCAAAAACATGCAATAATTGTAACAGAATATGAAATTGGAGTCAGAAAGAAAACTAACCAAGATTCACCTCAGTGCCTGATTTCGGACCTGAAGTATCAAGGCCAGCAGTTTTTGCACGAGAATTTTCTGGGACATCAGTTGCAGGATGAGGAGGCTGCTCAGGGTAAGCCCGACCAAGGGAAAAGATTTGAAGTTGATGAAGAAGTACAAACACCTAAAGCGGAAGGATCAATAAAAGAAACATCAGAAAGTACACAAACGGACAGAACTATCAATCATAGCCATAATATAAACAGTAATTCTAGTAGCTCTAACAGAAATATTAAGAATTTACAGGGGTAAAAACAGACATGCAACAAAATCTTTGATTTAAATAAGAAACCTAACTGCAAAAAATAAAAGAATTTGAAATAAACCTTTGCTAACTCCCACATCTTTTCACCAGCAACAAATGACGATTCATTTGGAAGAACATCTGCACATGAATAGATTGGTTCAAATTCTAGCAAATAACAAGGCAACCCTAAAACCAGTGATAGGAAGGTACAATGTATGACAATTCATAAACCCTTTACCATCATAAGGAGAACCTTGTAATGGTAAGAGAATGCACTTTGGCTCTTTATGAGGAGAAGCAGCTTCAATTGCTACAAGTAAACAAGAAAAAAAATCAAGAAAATATGCAAATATTTATTGACTAACATGGCATTCCTACTGTTAAGACTTCCACAAGTACCTCTTTTGCACTTCTTCCATTCATCACATAGAACTTTTATAAGTAGATCAGGCCAGCTACCTCTGATCTCCTCTATGAGCGCACTAGTGCAATTCTTGTATGAATCCTTTCCACAAGAAGCAATGAACTACTGGCTCAGTAATGCAAATAGGGGATAAATGGAGATACGGCACAGTATAGAAAGACATACAAAAGAACCACATTTCCAATGAAAAAATCATTGAATTACTATACTAACAACATATGATACTTACAAACATACCATGACAATTTTTGGCAAAGGTCTAACCAAATATAATACCTATCTGATATTATCTTTTGGTTTACTGTTTCTTCTTTTGAATTTTACTTCTAGTGACAGGTAAAAATCATCTTACATCTACCTTTTCACAAAGGTGCCATTCTCCATTGTACATAAGTCAATAATCTCATAAAATTATGTGGAATAGATATAATTTTCAGTAAGGTATACCAATCTTGACAACCAGAGATGACATGAAAAGGAGTGCTTCCCTTTCAAGGACATCTTAATCGAAAGGATCAGCAACGCACATAGACAGTCAAAAAATATGAAAGTCTTTCGACAATCCTAGCACAGACGATAACATTGTGCAGTTTTTACAAGCATCACTTTGTAGTTCGATAACAACACTTTGGAATGCAGTTCTTTGATAGGACCTGTAATCACAACCTCAATAGACAGGTTTCATATCAAGTGAAATAAGGTCCTTATAGTGAGGAGAATTAGAGAGTCTCCTATTCTCTCTCGAGAGAAAATGTCAGTACAAAATTCCTTACCCTTTTTTAACATAAAGCTCTTATTTATTCTCATCTTTATCCCTCCCCACAGTGTAACAAACTTGTAACAACCCTAAATTTTGTTTTCTAGGCCTAGGTAACTACCCAAAGCCACCTGGCATCAACTTTTCTTTCCTTCCCTTTTGTGTCATATAGGTAATCTTAATTGGGGGTCTAACATTACCCACCACCCAAAGAGCGACCTTGTCCTCAAGGTTGAAAGATGGGAATTGAGAGGCAATCAAGTCATAAGGCTCCTAGGAGTCTTCAAAGGTAGGAAGATCCCTCCAATGAATGAGAACTTCGATTCCTGATCCTCCAGTTGCAGGACGCACACCCCTTACTTCAGAAGGTTCGACCAAAAGCTCCGAGTGAGTAGTAAGGGTGGAGGGAATAGAAGGAGAGGATGGGTGTGACCCAGTGGCTTTCTTAAGTTGAGAAGTATGAAATACATTGTGGATACGGGCTGTAGAAGGCAATGTTAAAGCAAAAGCTACTTGCCCAATGCGCTTTGCAATGGGAAAAGGGTCGAGGGGCTAATTTCTCACAACTGCGTTTGGCCAAGGAGGACTGTTTGTAAGGTTGGAGCTTAACATAAACTAGATCACCGACATCAAAGGTGACGATTCGACATTTTTGATAAGCAGAATGCTTCATTTTGTGTTGGGCTCGCTGCAGGTGGGACTTGAGCTCGTCCAAAAGTGCATCCCGATTGAGTAGGTGAGTTTCTACTGTGGCATTAGCTGCTGATCCTATTTCATAACGGATGAGAGGTGGAGACCGGCCATAGAGAGCTTGAAAAGGAGAAGTGCCGATGGAGGAATAGTGAGCAGTGTTATAGTGGTATTCAGCCCACGATAACCAAGAAAACCACTGAGAAGGTTTACCCATAGTGAAGCAGCGAAGATAGAGTTCCAATCCATGGTTGATCACCTTAGATTGGCCGTCGGTTTGTGAGTGGTATGCCTTGCTTTGCTTAAGTCCTTGCAAGGTGAACAGTTCACGCCAGAACAAGCTCATAAATATTTTATCTCTGTCGGAGATGATACTACGGGAATGCCATGAAGCCGAACCACTTCCTGCAGGAAAACTTGAGCTATTGCAGGTGCGGTAAATGGATGTTTAAGGGCCATGAAGGGGGCATACTTGAAAAGTCAATCGACTACCACCAAAATAGAATCAAAGCCATGAGACTTAGGAAGACCTTCCACAAAGTCCACGGTGAGATCGTCCCACACTTTATTTGGTATGGGTAAAGGTTGTAATAAGCCAGCAGGGGCCATGGCTTCATACTTGCTACGCTGACAAACATCCTAAGCGAGAACATAATTTTGGACTTGGCATTTGATCCCTTTCCAATTAAATTCTGCAGATAATCTGGCATAAGTGCGTCGAATGCCTGCATGTCCCCTAACAGAATTGCAATGGAACTTTTGTAACAATAATGGAATATAAGGTGAATCTGAAGGTAGTGCTAGACGACCCTTGTAACGTAGGTGGCCACCTTCTAATTTGTAGTAAGGATGAGAAGCTGGATTTTGGCTAATAGCTTTCACAATATTAGCAAGGAAAGGATTGGTAGCAACTTGTGCGGCCAAATCATGAAAGTCGAGTAAGATCGGGGCTGAAATGGTAGAGAGGGTCATGTGATCGGGTAGGCGATATAAGGAATTTGCTGCGGAATTTCTAGAACCGGGTTTGTATTGAATTTCAAAGTCGTAGCCCATCAATTTATGAAGCCATTTAGAATGCTCCCCTTCTACCACTCGTCGCTCCAACAAACATTTCAAACTGCGGTGGTCTGTTTGGACCACAAAGTGTTGCCCCACTAAGCTAGCTCTCCATTTCTTAATAGCAAAAACAATGGCTATGAGTTCCCTTTCATACACCGATTTGGATTGTGCGGAAGAGCTGAGCTTTTGACTATAGAAGGCTAGGGGTCAGTTTTCTTGCATTAGAATAGCCCCCAGACCAAACCCCGAGGCATCGATTTCAACAACAAATAGCTGTGTAAAATCCAGTAAGGCAAGTATTGGAAGTTGTGTCATAACTTGCTTGAGCTGGTCAAAGGATGATTGGGCAGAAGAGTTCCAATGGAAGGCATCTTTTTGCAGCTGCTGAGTAAAGGGCCAAGCAATCTTGCCAGTCTTTGACAAAACATCGATAATATCTTGTGAGGCCAAGGAAACCTCGTAAGGCCCGAAGAGTGGTAGGGATAGGCCAGTCAACCATAGTTGTACTTTTGATGGGTCGGCTGAAACTCCATTGGCATCAATTATATGCCCCAGATACTCAATCTTGGGTTGGCAAAAGACACATTTTTTGGCATTAGCAAACAATTGATGGGACCAAAGGACTAGGAATACTTGTTGGAGATGATCCAGATGTTCTGCTTCGGATTTACTATAGATGAGAATGTCGTCAAAGAAGACAAGGACGAACTTCCTCAAGAATGGTTGAAACACTTCATTCATTAGGGATTGGAATGTGGATGGGGCGTTTGTCAAGCCAAAGGGCATGACAAGGAACTCATAATGCCCGTGGTGAGTGTGGAAGGCAGTTTTAGGAATATCTTCATGACGAATTCAAATCTGAAAGTACCTAGACTTTAAGCCAATTTTTGTAAAGGTGATTGCACCATGGAGTTCATCGAGCAATTCTTCAATGACAGGAATAGGAAATTTGTTCGGAACAGTAGCTCGATTCAAAGCTCTGTAATCCACGCAGAAATGCCAACAACCATCTTTCTTTTTTGCCAACAGAACAGGACTGGAAAAGGGGCTAATACTGGGATGAATAATGCCGGCTGCTAACATCTCAGTGACAAGATTTTCAATCTCATCCTTCTGCACATGAGGGCATCTATTAGGACGGACAGATATCGAAGAAGTTCTCTCTTTCAAAATTATAGCGTGATCCTTACTCCTTGTTGGTGGCAGACCAGGAGGCAGATGAAAAATGTCCTAGAATTCTTGGAGTAGAGCTGAAGGGCTAGAGAACAATTGGTGGGTAGTGTCTTGCAGAGGCTCAAGTTCAGCTAAGCTTAGTTGTTGGAATTCCAATAAGTATCCATGTCGTTCTTTTTCTATTATGCGGTGCATGGCATGGAGGGAGAGCTGAGTTTTGAATAGAGCGGGATCCCCTTGCAGCTGTACTTTACGATCACTGACCATAAACTCCATGGACAGGTTAGCCCAATTCATGTATGAGGCTCCTAAGGAGAGGAGCCATTGGTATCCCAAAATTAAATCTGTACTCCCAAAAGGGAGAGGGAAGAAGTCGGCAATGACATCAACCTCTGGTAGATGAAGGCAAAGTTGGCGGCATTTACCTATAGAGTGGATCTGTTCTCTAGTGCCAAGGGTGACTCCAAAGTTGGTAGTAGGAGTAACTGGCAGGTTCAAATCAGAGATGAGAGTGGAGGAGATGAAGTTGTGGGAAGCTCCACAATCGATCAGAACCACTACCCCCTTCTGGTTCACAAATCCCCGAAGTTTTAAAGAGTGAGAAGCCATAAGCCCAACCAAGGAAGAAAGGGACAACGCCATATTTTCTGGTTCACTTAAAAGGGTTGGAATTGGTTGAAACCTATTGATGTTCTTCCTCCAATATCTCCAGCTCATCATCCTCCATCCACAAGACTTGGAGCTCCTTATTTTTGCAACGATGACCTGGCCCACATCGTCCATCACATTTAAAGCAAAGGTCCTTCTCCCTTTTGGCCTTCGCCGGCAGAACCTGGGTGGGTTGATGGTGTTCGAAGTAGCTGGGATAGTGGAGAAGTTTTGCTTTGTCGAAGTGGGAGAAGCACGAGTAGAAGTAGATTAGGTTGATTTAGAGAATAGGAATGAAGAGAGTGGTCTTGGGAGAGTCATCGTACCTGATGAAGGAGAAATTCCTTAAGGTTTGTCAAAGTGGTTGGCTGATGCATGTCCCATTCGGTGACTTTTAGTAAAGTCATTTTTATCTTCAAGCATTTGGGCCACCTTCATGATCCGACCCATACCCGTGGGTTCCCATAATCTCAACTCAGCCTTGATGTGGTCTTGCAGCCCATTGATGAAGGTGTTTTCAATCATCGTTTTGGAAGATCAGGGAAGGGAGAGGATAACACTTCAAAATTGTGGCGATACTCTGCCACTGTTGTTGTCTAGCGCAGGGCAAACAACTGTTCCATCAAAGTGCCAGCCTGAGTGAAGCAGAAACGTTCCAACAGTAGTTTCTTAAATTGCTGCCATCCATGGAACGATTTTCGGCTCTCTTCATAATAAAACCAGGCGAGAGCATCACCCTCCAAACAAACGACTGTCGCTCGAAGCTTCTCGTCAGGTCCAAACCCATTCAACTCAAAGTATCTTTCTGCTCATAGGAGCCATGCATCGAGATCCTGTCCGTCGAATATGGGTAACTCAAGCTTGCGTGGAAGAGAATCATTGTGGCGCCATGCAGATATTGGGTGGGAGGTTTCCCCGATTTCGAGGGGCTTGGACCCACTAGCGGCTTTTCCTTTATCGCTAGCCGAAATCATAGATTCATGGTTCATAACCTCTGGTATAGGCTCTTTGGTGGTTGATTCTTCACGATGGTTATTGATGTTGAGTTGACGGAGGATGTTTATGAGAGTACCTTCAATGAAGGGTAAGCAGTCACTAACCTTGGTGAGTTTCTTAGTATCCATACTGTCCAATTTAGCCAAGTGGGCTTCTATGGAGTTGAGTTTTTCCTCTATTTCTTCAACCCTTGTTTCCATCCTTTTTCCAGCAACCTGATTTCTGGTCTGCATCCAAAATCGTTGCTCTGATACCAAATGATAGGACCCGTAATCACAACCTCAATAGACAGGTTTCATATTAAGTGAAATAAGGTCCTTACAGTGAGGAGAAATTAGAGAGTCTCCTATTCTCTCTCGAGAGAAAATGTCAGTACAAACTTCCTTACCCTTTTCTAACAGAAAGCTCCTATTTATTCTCATCTTTCTCCCTCCCCACAGTGTAACAAACTTGTAACAACCCTATATTCTGTTTTCCAGGCCTAGGTAACTACCCAGAGCCACCTGGCATCAACTTTTCTTTCCTTCCCTTTTGTCTCGTATAGGTAATCTTAATTGGGGTTCTAACATTCTTTTAGTTTTTCTTATTTGAAATTCAACTTCTAGTGTCAAATACTTTACAGCTCTTTGGGTTTTGTTTGAATTTCATAGATCTAAGATTTTTCTTAGCACCTATTTCCATGTTTCCATTTAAATAAAGAAAAATATATTGTATCCTCCATTTGATGGCATGGGCTCAGTGTTGGGAAACAATTACATAATTTATAAGTTGATACTTACACAATGCATATAGGGGAAATGAAAATGATTAAATGAGACTTATCCAACAAAACTATCAATAGTTTGACAAGTTTAAAGTCATATAAAACTCAAATCATCTGCTACAAAGAGACACTTACTCTCAATAACTCAAGATGATGGTAGTTGAATTCTTCTTTACTGTATGGAACTAATTGACGCAAAAGCCATCCTCTAACCCAAAATGTCTCGGTAGATATATTAGACCGGCAGAAAAGACTCACCAATGCATCAAGTACCTATAATGCACTCTCATCAAAATACAAGCTACTGTATATAAGCTCATCTTTTGTCAGAAATGACGAAGTGGAGTCTTCTCAGTCAATTAGTATAATGGCTTTAATTCAACCCTTAAAATTCAAAAGACATGGCAGGAATTACAGCTTTTCCTTGAATGAATGAGGAATCAAAGAATATCGAGAACAATTTAAGAAACTATTCATGATATAAAGCAACTTGATATCGTAACTAACAATTTTCCTCTAGAAAAGGTAAATCTCATATCAACAGGGGCATGGGGAACAGCAACCACAAGTACGTCACTTTGAAGGTTTGGCAGATATCATAATGGACAAGTATGCCACTTTGAACACCACACTTAGTCTTAAATCTATGTCCATAGAGGTGATCTCAAAATTTTCTTTGTGCGAGCTGCCTTTTTGTTTTCTATTTCAATTATTCAGAGAGTTTTCCATATCTGAATCTTCTTAGATCTCTTCAATTTACAAAGACATGAACCAGCTTTTCAACTTTAATCTCAAATAAAAAATCCATGGAATCTTTAGTATATTTGCATGGTTTGGTTTTCAAATTCTCCAGCCATAATACACAACAAATCCATACTCAAAAGTGTGCCAGTTAACACATAATTGATTAATGAGAATGTCAAATCATGTGCAGGGAAACTAAACTAGTTATGCACTTAAGATGGTCAAAAAGTAGAGGAAATTTATCCGAAAAAATAGTTGTATTTATTATGAAAGTGTTGAAGAGAAAAGAGAGCTGCACCTTGTAGCAGGAAGAAAAACTTACCTGAAACCTATGTACACGAAGGCTTGAGTCCACCTCTGTGGAATAGGAATCTACTCCATAATGCTCCTGTTAAGTATCATAAACAGGAAGTAGAATCACAAAATCTGAACATATATTTGATTATATGTTAGTACCACTCCATGTAACTGATAGGAGCACTGTAATGTAACGATGGTAAAAGTGTAAACTGATTTAATAGCAGAAATGAAGAGAGGAATCGAGGGATTGTATTGAATTAGCTTATGAGAA
>JANIHY010000008.1:34732405-34743091 GCA_027479065.1 Erythroxylum brevipes | reverse complement strand
TTCTGTGACCTATTCTCAAATAGGTAATAAAGCTCAAATTTTTTATATTCGTAATAAATTGCACAACACGAAGCAAGGATGACTGTATCACAGTATTCTGTGGAGTTATGTGGGTTGTGTTAAGAGTTAGACTATTATCAGGACTTTCAAGTAGAATGCTCAAAAGACGCTGCTAGATTCCAAAAAATGATAGAGGAAGATCAAGTATTTGATTTTTTAGCAGGTCTTAACCCAGAGTATGATCATATACGAGGTATAATACTTGGAAAAGATCATTTCCCTTTTATTCAGCTCACACATTCTCTAGTACAGCAAGAATAAAGTAGGCGAAATGTTATGCTACATACACTTATCATTGAAAAAGCAGATTAGTAGCAAGTTTTATTGAAAAGTCGAAACTTGCAAATACCTCATCTAATAAGGTTCACTTACACTGTGATTACTGTGGAAAATCAAGACATACCCAAGAAACCTGAAAATTGCATGGAAGGCCTAATCAAAGTCATGAAAAATGAGGCGGCTCAGTGGTAAGGGGTCAGGCTCACTTGGCTAATGGAAATGAAGTGTCTAAAACATCGTTAGCTGAGGGATTATCCAATGAGGAACTTCAGGTCTTAAGACAACTTCTCTCAAAAACAGACTCTGCTTCCAAAGTTGGTGCATCAAACCTTGCCAAATCAGGTATTGAGTACTACAATTTTAAACATAATCCTTGGATTATAGACTTTGGAGCTAACAGGCATATGACATGCTCTCAAAAGAAAATTTTAACATACTCTCATGGAAACAACAGGGATAATATTAGAATAGCAGATGGGTCTTTTACTTCCGTATCTGGTACAGGTTCTGTTAACTGTACTCCAAATATTAACCTATCCTCAGTACTTCACGTACCCCATTTTCCTATTAATCTTCTCTCTGTCAGTTCTATCACTAAGGATCTTAATTGCAAAGTTGAATTTTTTCCTGACTATTATGTTCTTCAGGACCTTCACACAAGGCAGAGGATTGGAACTGGTAGACTGCAGGATGGCTTATATGTCTTGGAAGAAGAGCGCCCGACAATTACACATCAAGCGTCTTTTGGAAATGATGTGATTAATAAGGAAATTCTACAGTGGCATAGGCGGTTAGGACATCCTTCGTTTTTTGTTCAAAACTTTATCCAAACTTGTTTAAAATAAAATTTTCTAATTCTTTGTTTTATGAAGCATGTGAACTTGCTAAACACACTAGAAGTTCTTATCATTTATCAAATAATAAGAGTTTTGTTCCTTTTAGGGCCATTCACTCCGATGTTTGGGGTCTTACTTAAACTCCCTATCTTTCTAGCCATAGATGGCTTGTGACCTTTATTGATTGTTGAACCCGATTGACGTGGGTTTATCTGGCATTTTGTTATCTTTCCCTTTCATTACGTTATTGTTATTTTGTTATGTTTGTTATGCCATTACTTTCGAATCTGGAAAAGGTGTGTCGCTAGGAGTGAGAAAGATGTGAATTTGGTTGTTAAGGAGAGCCATAGTCCTCTCGAAAGGCTACTACCATTTTATGAAAATTCCCTTTTCCATAATACTGCACAAGTTGATTGAATCATGTAGTTCTTTTACATAATGTAGTATCCTATCAGCACTAAAACAGAATGTTGTTGGCTCTATATTTAAACTGTTGAGATTGTTCGCAATACATATTTTAGGACCAAGTCTGAACGTCTGAATAAAATTTTAAGGAATTTTAATTGGAGGGATGGAGTGAAGCCTTACAATTCTAGGCCATTTAAATATGGATTCATAACAAAGTTATTAAACATTCATTATGAATGCACCATCCTCATAGAGCACAAAACAAGTGAGGCACAATTGGATCTTAACCCTAAAATTGAACCAATAGCTAGTGTTTAGTTTATAGAATAATAGCAGTATGGCCCTTTGTATATTGTTTTCCATAAATACAACGAGTTCCCAATAACCCAAGGTTCTCCTCAGGCCAATAGCTGCTTTTTTTTTGTAGGCAAAAAATTAGCAGTTACAAACCTTTTAAAAGATTTTTGAAGTAAAATAGCAATAAGGATAAAAGGTAATACTCAGATGCATTTCAGATGAGAGCAACAAGTGATGAAAGCAGTAGATCTAGGATTTCAGATCATGTAAAGATTTCTTCAGAAATTATGTTAGTTTCTAATAAATTCATTATGGAAGACTTTTCCTATTGGAATATAAACCTGGAATTTAATCCTCCAAGAATTCCTTGCATTTTGTGATACTTGAAAGACACTTACCCACTGGGATATTGTTCTTAGCATAGCCTATCTAATTTCTTGAGATTTTAACATAGAAATCAAGAGTATTTTAAAAGTCAGTTTAAAGTTTGTATTGTCATAATTTCATCTTGCACTTGCCTATGCTTCTACCATTTAAGCAACTTAAAAATTCTTTGATTTTGATCTGAATTACACCTGTTAGGAATTCGAGGATGTTTCTTGATTTTATAGCTAACCCACACCCCTATTTATGGAAACAATACGGATAAAACTCTGATTGATTCAGTCTACCTTCAACGTCCTATAATCAGTATTCTTCCAAAAGAAAAAGCATCTTACAAGAGCAAGAGTTAGCAGACAGTTAATCATGTCACCAATATATTTTTAGGTAATAAATGATACTGAGCCACAGCACCACAAATATAAAACTTGAGATATTACTTTTGGGTAGAAAACCTGTTAAATATTCTTAACGAGAACATGATCAACAAGAACTTACCAAAAGTAGCTTCTTGTGTTGCTTGCGCTGAGGGAGAATACCAAGAGCATCTAACATTGTCTCATCCAGTTCTACAAATGAATACATTTATTAGATGTTAGCAATAAATAGCAAAAGCACAAAAAAATAAAAAGAGAATTTAACTCCAGTAGAAAAACCTTTTGTTTGCAAGAGCGTAGCCAGCAAACTTAATGAGCCCAAAACTTGTAAATCATTTCCACTCGTAAGATAAAGCAGCAAATCATGCCTATAAAAAATTGAAAGTTACAAATAATATCAAAGACGTAACAAAAATGAACCAGGATTAGGATTATTTCAATTACCACAAAAACAAGTTCAGATCTAATAGAGGAGGACACATTAACAATCATGTATAATGAGTAAGACCACAACCTAACATAAGCCACTACTTTTAACACAAGTATGCAAAGGAAAAGAGCAAATCATTTTCTATGCAAAAATTATTTTCGAGAATAGTTTAGGAAAATAAGGGAAGAAGAAAGACTGCATATCATAGAATGCAGCAATTGCAGGAATTGCAACCCAAGTTGTAGCATCTTTTTGGCATTTCCATGACAACTATTAACAGCAAGAATCCAAATTTAATACTGACTGAAGGCATTGCTACAGGAGAAAAATGTCCCAAATGAAGAGGAATTAATAATTCATGCAAGTCAAAGGAAACAGAAGACTTAGTTATAGAAAGACAACCAATCCACCATTTAGGATATAGTGTCCGATTGATTCTCTATTGCATTGCCAAAGTTGTACTCCAAAATTAATCTATTTCCTTTAAAAATGTTTAATGAAATTTAAAGCACTTCCATCGTGTAAAGTTATCATCTAAAAACACATGGAAGAGATAAATTTTACTTCTTATCTAACAAAGAGGTTAGAGACAAAATAATTCAATTTAAGAATAAGTTTTCTTTTCCAATCTTTTTACCATTCACTATGTGACATCTACCTCTTCTTGCATTCTTGGATTCAGTTTGATTTCTTTTGTAGCATTCTTATAGTTCACATTTCAAAGCATCATAAATTCTACAATATGACAATCTTGTGGTCATTCTTTTTAATTCACAATAACTCTTTAAACGTTATTGATAAAGTTAGAAAAAGTACTTAATATAAGCTTCAATTTGTCTAAACAACAATAGTACTTGGAAACAAGCTAGATGAAACGAGTAATAAAGTGCTTTGATTGACAATGCTCTTTAAGTAATACAACCAAACATTTCCTCTTCACTTAAATTTCTCTATGATTAACACAAAAGCATATCAACCATAATAGTAATTGTTATGGAACTTAAAAATTCTACCCAAAGAATTGAACATTTATCTAATTATTGTTTTCAGTGTTAGCCAATCAGTAGAAAAAAAAATAGATTAAGTTTATTTTTCTAGTTAACCTATAGATGATGAATCTTAAATAAAATATAGAGAGAAAAAAAACTAAGCAATTGCATTTTAAGTTAAACAATAAATCAAGAACAACATGAGAAACTATTAAGCCACATAGTATTTCTAGCAATAGAAAAGAAAACTCAACCCTTTCAAAAAATGCTAATGGACATCTGTTGCTCAAAGCTATTTCACACTTCTTATCCTCTATGAAAGACAAATATAATTGCTAAGAGTCGATAAATGATTCATTTCTATTCCTCACTCAAGTTTGAGTTGAATGGTTTCTTAGCATGGTTTTAAAAACATTTACAACCATGAGTGCTAATGTATAAACAAAGACACATGATCTTAAAACACCACCACCACCACCACTACCACCCAACATAAATCCAATTGAGGCGCAGAGCCTGGGGAAGGCTAGTAGAACGCAGGCTTACCCTTAACTAATAGAGAGACTATTTCCAAATTGATCCACAGGAATGGGGGAAAAAAATAAATAAAATAAAATAAAATATATATGTTTATATATAAATAATAAATAATAAAGAAATCATATTAGTGAAAAATACTAATTAAAAATGATAAATATATATAAAATGGTTTAAAAAACAAAAAATAATAAATAAAACAAAGAGATAAAATATAATAATAATATATATGTTTATATATACATAACACATGATCTTCAGACTAAATTTCAAATTTTACAGTTACCCTAAGTTTTCTCAACACTTTGAACCTAATTAGACTTTTGTATAGAGTAGTGTGCTAGAATTTACATTTCCATTCTTAGACTCCACCCAACAAGTTCAGTTTTAGAGTTTAATGATTTATAGGGCAAACTATAGACCTTTTCTATGTCTCATACAAGACCAAATATAATGGTAAACATCAAAATCATATCTCTTTCCTTTCATAGTTGATAACTTTTAAGCTACAATTCTTGTTCAAATGAATATGCCATATGCCAAGAGACGCTAATGTCTCTATTCCTTGCGACTTAGAAACAATATAAGTTCCTAATGACTTTCTATCCTCTTTGCTTTCTTCCACAAATAAACTCTCCAAATGTTCCTTAAGTACCAACTTTCTTCTATGAAACTATATGATAAATTCAATATCACATAATCCACAGTTACTTAGCTGGCCTGTGTTCATTTCGTTCACTAACTATTGTACAGGTTTAGCATAATAGAATGTAATTTGCAATAATAATAAAGGTGAGTATTGTTTAGTTGACATTACACAAGAGATCAAAGATATGATTCAAAGCCTGCAAAGACAAAAACAATTTTATGGATCCCCTAAAGAAGAGCTCAAAAACAAAAGCTTAATTGTTAAACTTTTTCATCAAAATTTTCATTCTATAATAAAAGTCCTAGCATATTATAATCAAAACAACTAAGGTATTATTTAACACGTCCACTTTCAAGTCAAATCAGTTACATAAGCAGAATGTACAAAATAAGAAGAAAGAAAACATCAATAATGTTGTTCTTGGCCTGACAAACATTAACACAGGGAACTCCCATCTCAAGTGTTTGAACCATGCTAATTGGTGGAAAACATCTAAAATAATTTGAAGTTTGAAAAGGAACACAATCATAAGCTAAAAATGAGAGCCAAGCAAAATATTGCAGATCTTAACCTTCTTTATTAATATTAATGAAGACAACAAATCCAAATTCATATTATCTAAAGGTTATAAACTTCATAATAGCAACTCATAGAAAGCGCGTCCATGGTTCATAAAGAAGTAAGAATCAAACATAGTTTCTTGATATGACTCATCCTTAGATAGGAAAGCCTCACACTTTTAACCATGAAATTCATAACCAAAAGTGCTATCTTCTTTTATTTAACAGCAAAAGGGTCAATTTTGACCCTAAGTTTTACATCAATCGACAAGTTTAACATTCCAGAGAGAACACTTATGACCCTAATATTTAGAAAACGTTAAAATTGGACCCAACTATAACAAAATTATTAACACCCATCTATTAAGTGCCAAGTCAACATTGACCTAGCACTTTTTAATAATTTTTAATTTTTCATGGCCTCACAATGCCACACCATTATTGATGTAACAAGGTGGGACCCACTTTTTAAAAAATACTATCTTTTTGCTAAAAAACCCTAAACCACTCCGAGTTTCACTCCTCATTCTCTATCTCCTCTACTCTCCCTCCTCCATGCAAAAACCCAAACTCACCATCTTTTCTTTTTCTCAGCGTCTCCATACCTCTATTAGCTAATCTAGCTCTTCCAAGCCCGTTCCTTCCCCATCCCTGCACTTTTCCTACTCCACACCTATGATTTTTGTTCTTTTCATAATATCCTAGGTGACGCTTTTAAAGGTTTCTTTTGCATGAACCATGAAAGTTGACATGCCAAAGAAACCTTAGTTTTTCCCTTTATCTGAGATATGGAATCTTATCAGGTTGGTTAATAAACAAATAATTAATACTTCTAAGCTGCCACCATAAAATATATACAGTTAGTCCACTGATATACGGGTCTTGTAAGTGGACAATGTAAATTTATGATAACGATGGACCATTTCCATTGTATTTATGTATTCTAAAACTATAGGAGTCTACACAGTTTTGAGTCATGAGATTATCAAATGGGCCAAAACCATGGCAAGTAAAACTCCAGACTAAAAATAATTTCACTGTTCATTTCAAATCCTAGTTTTAATTCACTAGCTTTTTACAAATCACTATCTTGTCCTCCGTGGTTCTCAAACCTTTTAAAGCAAAATCAGCTATGCTTAAGGTTTTAACAATTCTATTTGAAGTAATCTAGCCAGTTATAGCATTTTTAACAATTCTATTTGAAGTAATCTAGCCAGTTATAGCATAGTAGTAATACCAATTTTAACAACAAATCCCAGAGAAATTGATGAAGTAGCAAGAGAATGGGAGCATACACTTCTGTAGAATACAGTGGATAAAGAGATGCATGAGTTGAATAGACGGTTGAAGAAGAAAGAGGTTAGAATTAAAATTTTTGTTTTATTGTGATGAAAGGAACATATATTTCATGAACAAACACATTTAGCCAATATTTCTCGACCATAATGCATAACGATTATTATATGGCCAAGTGCAAACTGGAACAAAGAATATGCAACTAAAAACTTATAAATTAAGTTCCCAAAGTTTTGTGGAAGAAAACTTGGTAATGTAATATATGAACAATGGAAGCTCATAAATTTTCTCTAATTTTTGCTCTGCATCGCTGCTAGCTTAACTGCTTATTACAGAAACATGTAGGAGTATAGAATAGGAGAATGAATGTTCTTTGAGAAACTACGGAGCTTTTAATAGACACATAACTATCGTTAATCATTATTGTCCATGACAGCATGTCTTCAGCAATCTGCTTTCATATTGCTTATAAGGGATAACTAGCAATATTGATTCTAATGGTTAACAATGTGTGCTTTTTATGTCTGTTTGAGTAGCTAGAGATGGAACTTTTTGGAGGTATTGATACTGAAGTAGTCAGCTAACACTTTAGCAGGAAAATTGTAGAATAAGAGGATGAAAAAAGAGTTGCTCAAGTTCACTGAGAATAAGAAGTTTATTCATTCACCTACCAAATGCTACAGCAAGAAAAGGATCGATTATTAGCTGAAATTGAGAAACTTTGATCTAGTTTTGATGGACAGGCACAAAAGTTGCAAGATAATAATTCCCATAAATTAAAATCGTTGGAAGCACGAGTGAATAAACACCTACATATTGCTTCTCTTTTGCTTGGGGTAGCAATTTCATTGTTATCATTCTTCATGCTTTTCAAATTCTGGAGCTTAAGAAGAAACAAGAGAACCAGATACAGCTCTTGAAGAAAAAACAAAAAAGTGATGAAGCAGCCAAGCTGTTGCAAGATGAAATTTAGTCTATAAAATCCCAAAAAGTGAAATATCTGGCACTATTGCTCCAGTGCATTGTTGTTTTCCTCTACATGATCATTGCTTAAGTTCCTCCTTTTTTCTTTTTTCCCCTCCCGTTGGGTAAGTTCACTTGCTACATAGAAAACATAAGGCAGAGCAATTTTGATAGTGGAAAGCTTCCCAGGGAAAGAAATTGTTATAGGTGCTTTTCCTTTTCCATTTAAGTTGATTTCATCTTGATCTCATCTATTTAAGGTGTAGAAGCCCTTTTCACAAGTGTTACAATAAACTTTTAGTGTGTACAAATCACAGAGGACCCAGTCTCCAGTGGGCAAACATGTACACAGACAATACACTTTAAGTTATGGTGTTTTCAAATTCAATCTTTTCTATGAAACAATAAAACTATGGTGATACACTCAAGTCTAATCTTCAACAACACATTAGTTATTCTAGTGACATCACTATTCTCTTTTGAAGATATCATGCTCATAACATTTTTCTTTATTTCAGGTTCTTCAAAGAAAGACAAAGGAGGCTGCAATGGCCACCAAGAGGCTAAAAAAGTTGCTTGAAGCATGTAAATCTTCTATGCGTGATAACTCAGGTAGATTTCATGCATATTTATTTACCATAGGGTCCCATCTACGGATGCTCTGTCCTGGTAAATGCATATCTCATCATATGGAGGGCACATTACATTTAACAATAAAAATCATTTGAGTTTATTCTATCTATGATTAATTCTTGAGTGCCATAGTAGGAGTTTCTGTACTTACTGAACTTTTATAAATCAAATTACTGATGGTGTATAATCTTCCATCTATGCACAATGGAGGAACAAATGGACAAGTACTTGTCTTGGATAATCTTCTGAATTTGTGCAATTTGATTATCATTATAGTACAGCTTATGTTCTTTCCAGTTTCATGTGCAAACCAATGAGAAGTCCTTAAAACGGCGGCTTGATCATGAGCTAGAAGTTATGGTGAATGTAAATGAAGTTTGCTTTAAGTATGAGAAGCAAAGCCAAGTGCATGTATTAATCTTAGCACTCAAGTGGTCATATAGTCTATTGGGTATTGTGTTAGCCGATATTGTGCTTTACAGGAGGATTGCACTGGCTGAAGAACTGGCAGTGTTGAATCAAGTGGATGAGTTTGCTTCAAAGGGGCTAAGTCCCTAAGAGGGGCACAATGGATTTTGCACAGTATCGAGTTATCAAATTATCAAATGGGTGAAACTATAGCAGGTAAGACTCCATAGGAGAGGAGTGAGAGTGTGAGGGGCTTAGGGTTTTGCAGCCGAGGAAAATAAAAAGAAACGTGAGAGGATAGAAAGAAGAGAAGAGTGGTAGGGTTAATTAAATAGGTGCGTCCCAAAAAAAATTAATTATATTTTATATTTTTATTTTAAGAAAGCAGGCATACAGCCATGTCAGCACTGACGTTGCATAAGGGGGTCCGCAAAAGAAAAAAAAGTATTAAAAACTGCCAAGTTAGATTATCGTCAACTTTTCCATTATAGTGGGGTCCAATTTTAACATTTTCTAAATGTTAGGGACATAAATGTTCTTTCTGGAATATTAGGGTTAAACTTGTCGAATGGTGTTTGAACCTTTTGCTTTTATTTAACTATTGTAACATTCACCCCAATATATTGATCTTGTTACCATATTCTTAATTATTCTAAAACAAGAACTCTAAAATTATAAACAAAAATAAGGATAATAATTATTCTGTAATAGGCTTAAATACTAAACCAATGGGGAAAAACTAATATAAAATATTTCACTTCCTTTTCTAATAAGAAGAAATAATAACCAACCAAAATTTTCAGTCCTCGTCATTCTCCCCAACTTGACAAGTCAACCATAAAGTCATCCTCATTATTTTAAGAGACGTATCAATCAATCATTCAATTGAAGTCTCCACCTAGCTCAACCCAAACTTCATGCTCACAAATACATTCTTCAGAGACTTTTTCTTTTCTTTCTTTGCCATATAAAAATCTCTCCTAGTAAACTAATATGCATCCATTACATCTAGAGAACTTACTTTGGTGATAGCCTCATGTAGTTTGCATATTAAATTGCCCTACTTGTTGATTATTGTCATCCCATTCAACTTGTTTATTTCGCATATCCCATCTTCACTATCAAGCTTAGGTTGTTAACCAACTATCTTTTGTCAGTCAGGGTCTAGAACACCTTGAATACAGGCCCCAAGGCCATCCAGCTTCTTCAGAATTTGCAAAATCAATTCATCATGTTTATGATCAGTAGGTAATTCTCTATATGACCTTCCACTACATGTAGGCATAGTTGAACCAATACTCTATTGCCAAACTAAAGTAGGAAAACTAAAGGATAACTTCTACACTAATTGGACAAAGGGAAAGGAACACAGTTTAGGCTAAAAATAAGAGCAAAGCAAAAGGCAATATATATTGTAGATAATTTCGTAATTAAGGGATTATTCTTAGAGATTATTCTTAGCTATTTTCCTATAATATCTAGCTATATTAGGAATCTTTCCAAATAAGGAGTCCTCCTAAATTAGGAGACTACCAAAACTATGTACCCTAGCTTTATATAAGAACCTACGGGTCTAGAGCATA
>JANIHY010000008.1:34721206-34732305 GCA_027479065.1 Erythroxylum brevipes | reverse complement strand
AGGAGTCCTCCTAAATTAGGAGACTACCAAAACTATGTACCCTAGCTTTATATAAGAACCTACGGGTCTAGAGCATATGTATGAAACAATCTTCTTTATACATCTAAGTTGTTTCGTAGTATTAGAGTCTCACGCTCTTCCATGAATTACAAAGCTACAATGGTGGGGTCTCGATCTTCATTCCTTGAGACCACCAGCAACACAAACCCTTCCTATGGATCAGGAAGTCAACCTGATTCAGTCAACATACAACCAGAAAATTCCCTACAAATTTCAATCCAGAAGCTAAATGGAAGAAACTATCTAGAATGGTCCCAATCAACCCGCCTCGTGATTACAGGAAAAGAAAAATTAGGGTACATGACAAGAGCAATCCAAACTCCAAGGTCAGAAGACCCTAATTTTGACCAGTAGTGCTTGGAAAATGTCATGGTTATAGCCTGGCTCATCAATTCCATGGAAGCAGGGGTTGGAAGACCTTTATTTTTCTCCCAACAGCCAAAGATGTTTGCGAAGCTGTCAAAGAAACATACTCAAACCTGGAAAACTATGCTCAACTATTTGAACTCAATTCAAAAATGTGAAAGATGCAGCAAGGTGAGCAAAATGTGACTGCATATTATAATGAAATGACTATAATAAGGCAGGAGTTGGATCTGTTTGAGGAAACAAAGTAAAAAAATCTAGAAGATGCGGCCCACTATAGAGAGAAAGTTGATAGGGGACGAGTGCTTGTATTTCTTGCTTGCTTGAAGGCAGAATTGGATGAAGTCAGGGGACGTATTTTGGGACGTAGGCCACTACCCTCAATACGAGAAGTCTTCTCTAAAGTCAGAAAAGAGGAAGCTTGAAAGTGTCATGTTGGGAAAAAATGGCACCATGGACTTCCAGAATGAAGGCTCAGCATTTGTCTCCAAGAATAGTAATAGTGAGGGTGAGAAAGGTAGAAATAAGCAAAAACCTTGGGGTGATTTTTGCAAAAAAAACCATGGCATACAAAAGATAACTGCTGGGAGATACATGGCAAACCAGCAAACTGGAAGAAAAAATGGGCTAGTGGAGCAAGAGACGGTAAAGCTTTGCAAGCTGGGAAACAGTCCAGTCATGCCCAGGATACCTCCAGCTCATCCAGGACATTTCCTTTCACAAGGGAACAACTTGATCATCTGTACACATTCCTTCCAGCTGAGAATACCCCAAAACCCTCTTGTTCTTTAGTCAAGTATAATCCTTCCAAAGGCCTTTGTTTGTTCTATACCCTCCTACTCTTGGATAGTTGACTCCAGAGCCACAGATCACATGACTGATAGCTTCAATTTTTTTTCCTCTTACTCACCTTGTGCAGGGAACCAAAAAATAAGAATTGTAGATAGTTCCCTAGCTTCTGTTGCAGGAAAAGGGACAGTCCATATTTCAGATACCTTAACACTAAGTACAATGCAGATGGTTCAATAGAACGATTTGAAGCTCGATTGGTGGCAAAGGGTTACACTCAAAACATTTGGGGTGGACTATACTTAGACATTCTCTCTAGTGGCAAAATTGAACACTGTCAGGATCTTATTATCAGTGGCTGCGTGCTTAGACTGGCCTCTAGCCCAACTAGATGTAAAAAAATGCTTTCTTGAACGGTGATTTGGAAGAGGAAGTGTACATGGAGCCACCTCCTGGGTTCAGGAAAAGCTTTGGAGGCAAGGTGTGCAAACTTAGAAGGTCTTTGTATGGACTAAAACAGTCCCCAAGAGCTTAGCTTGACAGATTCACCAAGTTTGTAACAAGTCAGGGGTATTCTCAAGGCCAATCAGACCATACCTTGTTTACCAAAAGGACTGGGGAACATAAAATTGTTGTCCTAGTTGTGTATATGGATGATATCATAATCACTGGGAGAAGTTACAAGCACAACTCGGGAAGGAATTTGAACTAAAAAACTTGGGGCAACTTAGATATTTTCTTGGCATGGATCCAAGAAGGGAATTGTGGTGACTCAGTGAAAATACACTTTGGATTTATTAAAAGAGACAGGTTTAAGTGGCTGTAAGCCTTGTGATACACCAGTTGAACCAGGAAAGAAACTTGGACAGCCCGAAAATGGTGTTCCAGTAAACAAGGAGAGGTACTAGAGGCTTGTTGGGAAGTTGATTTACTTATCTCACACTAGGCCAGATATAGCGTTTAGAGTGAGCTTAGTAAGCCAATTTATGCACTCACCATACTTAGAGGCTGTTTTCAAAATTTTGAAATATCTGAATGGATGTCCCAACAAGGGATTGTTCTTTGAGAAGAAGGAAGAAAGAAGCATAGAGGTTTATACAGATGCAGACTATACTGACTCAATCACTGACAGAAGATCAACATCAGGCTAGTGCACCTATCTATGGGGAAATATGGTGACATGGAAAAGTAAAAAGCAAAATGTAGTGGCTCAGAGTAGTGCAGAAGCTGAGTACAGGGTTATGGCTCAAGGAGTGTGTGAAGTTTTGTGGCTCAGAAGAGTTATGTCTGAGTTAAACTTGGAGGTTAAGCCTCCCATGCAGTTGTATTGTGACAATAAGGCAGTCATTAATATTGCACACAATCCAGTACTTCATGAAAGGACAAAGCATATAGAGATTGATAAGCACTTTATCAAGGAAAAAATGGAAGATGGAAGCATATGTACTCCATTTGTTCCTACTAAAGAACAGAGAGTACATGTCTTCACAATGGGGCTATTAAGACAACCATTTGAAGAGCAAATTGGCAAGTTGGGCATGTTAGACATCTTTGCAGCAACTTGAGGGGGAGTGTAGATAATTTCGTAATTAAGGGATTATTCTTAGAGATTATTCTTAGTTGTTTTCCTATAATATCTAGCTATATTAGGAATCTTTCCAAATAAGGAATCTTCCTAAATTAGGAGACTACCAAAACTATGTACCCTAGCTCTATATAAGAACCTTCTAATGCATAAACAATCTTCTTTATACATCTAAGTTGTTTCATATATGAACATTTTTTTATTAATATCAATAAAGAAAAACTCAAAATTAAATCATACAAGGATTATAAACTTCACACTAGCATCTTATAAAAATCAAATCTAGTTGTAAAGAACTAGACACCATAGCTCTCTACAAATCACCCCCGGAATTGAAGAATTACTCTAGAAGAAAGCCTCAAACTTTTAACTTTGAATTGAATACCAGAAAATCATTTCTTCGTTTTTTACAAATGAAACATCTACCTCTTATATGAAACATCTAATTCCACTAAAACAAGGACTAACTTAAATTACCCAAATAAAAACTACTTGTGCTAACCAAAATAAAATTCAATTGTACTATTATAAGGATTCTTACTATTTCCTAACCAACAAGGAAAAAATGAAACGAAAATATGTCAATTCATTTTTAATAAGGATTTTAATTACGAAAAAGATCGCTAATTCTTTCATTCATTATGAATAGATACAATTACTAAACATACAAATTACCATCACAAACTAATAAAAACAAGTTTTAGAAACTCAAATATAAAGGATTTACATTCAAATTTATATTCGGACTATTAAGGAAACAGGAACAATAATTAACACAAAAAAATGATTCATCAGATAATCCAAAGGGATAAAGCAATTATGTAACCAAAGATAGTTTATGAAAGTATTACTTGGAAAACACATGGTTTGTTGTAAAAGAGAAACAAGTAATGATAGTAATATGTTACCTTAAAGTATGATGTGGAAGACAACAAGAACTTGATTCAGTAATACCGCCAGCATCTACTTGAGAAGAATCAGACAACTTTAGCATAGCCGCCCTTACACAATCATCACCTTTACCAGTTTCTAACTGTTGGTTTTCATGCACGGAACAATGATCACATGCATAACCATTGAGTTTAGCTTCAGAACCCACAATAAATGCCTCTGATGGACAGAAAAGAGCAGCAGCAATGATGTTTGCCAAGTCTTTGATTTTAACTATGCGTAAGATGCAACAAAGCAGATACAGGGAAGTCATAGCACCAATTTGTTTTTCCTGGTTTTAAAAGCAAACATAGGTTAAGGAAGAATAAATTATTCAGAAAAAGACCATTCATTTAAGAGCTATGATGGTTAGGTTATAAAATCAACAAAGAACAAAAGAAAAAATGCATTACATTTACTACACCAAACCGTAAAGATGGAAGGAGCAAAGGAAGTATCAAAAGTCGCAAAATCTTGTCTGTTATTAATTTTGCAACATCTGGAATCCCAGCAGAAATGACATCACTGATATAGTATAGATTGTCCTCAATATCATCTACAGCAGAAATAACTGCCTCGGATAGATCTGGGCTTGGGCTTCTGTGTCATTAGTGAAGCAATAATATTTAGTTCAGAAGCACTACCAACCACAAAAGGTAATAAATGTCTAAGTTCCTCATACTTACTTTAATGTTTCATAGACAAATCTATTTAGATCAACACATTGCTTCCTAAAGAAAGTAACCAAGTTTGAAAAATAATCTGCATGAGGGACCTTTGTGACAAATCTGTTCACATACTCATCTCCAACTGGAAACCAGAACAATAACAAGAGTAATAGATGTTATTGGTCTTTGATTTGAATTAGAATAGGTGAATCAAAAGGGAAAACAAAGCAGCGAAGTTACAGTTACTCACCATGATACACATTTAATGTCACAACACGTACTGCAGTACGAACCATATTTTCTTCATGAAAAGCAAATCGTATTGCCTCAACATACAATGGAAAAGAAACAACTTCTTCCTAAGTGCAAAAGATGGTAAAAGATTATATCAAAAAGCCGAAAAGGCACAACATACAATGGAAAAGAAACAACTTCTTCCTAAGTGCAAAAGATGGTAAAAGATTATATCAAAAAGCTGAAAAGGCACAAATGTGTGCATTCAAGTACAAGTTACATAACTTAGAAGCATAACGAAAATCATAAACCATCAAGAAAACTACATACTTGTCAACATGTAACAATGACCCACCTCTTTTTGGAAGTAATTTTCAAGCAAAAGGAAATATATAGAGAGAGAGAGAACAAGATTGGCTAAGAAGAAAAGGAGAATTTTGCATCACTAAAGCTTAAATATTGATTTAATTCAGAAACAAGAAGGATGGAAAGAAAAGTACATGTGCCACCACAAAACCTAACTTTATATGGTTTACAACTTAGGTCAACAGAGTTGAGTTTAGCATGCTTTCAAGGAAAAATAAGACTCAATACAATAGAGAAGAGATCTAAAGGTGACTTTTGAACTAATATCCTCAAAAGGCAACCTAAACAATAAAAACAATTTCTTGAACATGGCCACAACCTCCTCCAACTAGACCCTATATCCGAGCAATGCATATCAATATTAGCATAAAACATTTTCAACTTTGCTTGAAACTTCTATGTCCCTTATCACTAGCATCAAGACTGCAGTAAATAAGAAAAAGGAATTACCAATACAAATTAATGGACATTCTGTAATAGAACAAGGTACACAAATAGAACTTACATGCTCAGTCTTTACAAGTAGAGAAATTGTATTCTTGTTAAGCTTTCCACTTATTGCTCTACATACACAAAACATTTAAGAACCATTGTCAATATTGTGTAAAAAATGAAATTCAAAGAGCAAAAGATGAGGAAAAAGATCAATCATTTGAGGACAGCATTGCAGACAAAATACATACCTTAAGAAGGAAATGTAGTACGACAACAATTCTTCATTTCGAAAGTCAAACGTATAAGTAATTAAGTAGTTAACATGTTCATTGCTGAACATATAGTCTGCAAAAATATTTGCAAAAAGGTTTACCCAACAATTACAACATGGATAATACTAATGTATAGTATTACAGCCTGTGTAATATGCTTTGTCCCAAATAACCAACTTACATATGGCATGCTCTGATTTTAGGTTCTGGATCATGATGCTCATTGTCTGCAGCAACTATAGTGAAACAGAAATAGTTTTGCTAATTGCTAGCATACGCACAAGTTCCCCCATCACTTGCTTCTCCATAAAAAATCTGGTAAGCAATCAGAAAAGTATGAAATAGCTATGCACAAAATGCAACCTGGAATGAAACTCATTAGTTAAAAATCTTACTCAAAAAAGTTTGAGTCATGCTGATCACCATATGTTATCAACTCTGCTATTGATCTGAGGGCCTCAATAACAAAATCCTTAATAGAAGAAGGTAACTTTAGATAATTAGTTAAAAGTAAAACAAAGGACTCATGAAACCAAACAAAGTAGGAAGAAGAATACTGGTACTAGTTAACTAGGAAATTTCCGCCAAAAAAAAAAAAGAATACTGGAACTAGTTACCTGATTAACTTCATTGACAATCTGAACTTTCTGCAACTGCTCAGTCAAATATCTGCAAAAGCATGACATACTTATTCCATATAGAAGCAAAATCATTATTAAGTCAAAAGTTTTATCTTAACATTGACTCAACAACTTCCTTAGAATCCTAACCATTATACCCATTCATGCCACCACAAAAATTAAGCCGATATGAAGGGGAAAAGAAAAAGAAAGATTCATTATGAGACCTAGACAATCCCAATGACAAGTTCAACAACAAAAGAAACATTTCAATATACAATCATTACGTGAACAACACACTCAAGACAGGCTATGACTAAAATCCAAAAGTAGGTGAGAACATCCATTCACACAACATTCCACATCTAAATAGCCCCAGTTTAAAGGTATACAGACTTATGTGCCAACATTATATTTGAGAATATCCATATCCTTTAATTGACAAGTAGAGGGGTTGCTACAATTATCACGTAACTACCGTAGTATCGCCAACCACGCACTTCAGAAAGCTTGCTTAAAAAAGGACTTTAGTTAAACTAGGATCGATTTGGCTGCAGAACATACCAAAAGTTTATCAAATCAAACGCATACTCATATCCAAAAGTTCCGGGTGCAACTTTTTCCCAAAT
This sequence comes from Erythroxylum brevipes, assembly GCA_027479065.1. Taxonomy (NCBI): domain Eukaryota; kingdom Viridiplantae; phylum Streptophyta; class Magnoliopsida; order Malpighiales; family Erythroxylaceae; genus Erythroxylum; species Erythroxylum brevipes. The sequence goes on along the minus strand of JANIHY010000008.1, from coordinate 34,725,351 downwards.
AGTATGTGGAAGGTCATCGCCAATCAAACAGAATAACACAAAATGGCCCACAGTTGATAAGCTAACAAGCATAAGACATTTAAAGTCGAAACCTTGAGCACCCAATTCCTGGAATCGTCAAACTAAAATGGTATTATCAATTGAATTTCCAATTTTTTTCAACAAACACTTAAAAGCCAGGATATTTAATTACAGTGAGTTAAACACACTGACACACTACAATCACTAAAAGCGGCGCCTTAATTAAGCTGAAAACTAAGAGGAAAAGAACAAATGCGAAATCCGCAATCAAAGATAACCAAACCTGAGTTCGTCTATGGAGAATCGATCTCTTGATCTCCAAAAGGAAAACCACATGATTTTATGTAAAATACAACCTTTTTTAGATTAAGCTATCTGCAATTCTTGGTCTCCGCCGGTTACGATTCATTCTTCTTTCTCCGATCGGTATTACCGAAATGAAGAACTAAAAATATGAGAGGAGAAAGTAATTAATCGAAGGGATCAAAAATGAAAAGGAGAGGGGCGTTGGGTTCTGCTGCTGTTTGCGTTTGGTTGGGTTTAAAAGGAGGGGGGTGGGGGGTGTATAATTCATTTTTATGATACTGTTGCAGAGTTTTAAAGGGAGCGTGGATAAGCAAAAGGGAGAATCGAAATATGGAGAATAGAGGTTCGCCTAGCTGGCAACAAATTTTCATTTTGGAGACATTTGGACCACGCTTAAGCAAGGCCCGTGATTTTGTTTCTTGAACGCGTCATATTTTTGGGCCCAATATGCATTTGAAACTTATAAGAGCGCCTTCCTCATCGTCTTTAAGACCAAATAAGCTCTCGTCATCATCGAAAGGGCATTTCCGTGTTCACCATATAAGTTTTGAATAGGTTTAGATATCAAATAACATAAATATAGTGTAAATTTTAATTTTAAAAATATTCTAATTGAGGAATTTTTCACTTATTGTTTGATGAAAATTATCATTGGATCAAGTAAAGTGTATATTGTTGACGACCAAATATATTAATAATAATGCATTTATTTATTATGATATTAGTAATTTAATGTGAGAGATAATCAAGCATTATGTAAATTTCAAGTTTCATAAAAGAGCAAAATGATGGAGCAATTCATCAAAGGAGCCCAAATGAGAAAAGTGGAAATACCAAATACAACTTAAGTGAGTTTCAAGGACATTTAAATGAAGAACTAAAAACAAGAAAAAATAAATTACATTAAGGTGTAACAATTTATCTTTCTTGTAAACTTTCCGTAAAAATGTTATCTTTTTTATAAAAAAAATAAAGAATTCATTTACTTTGAGCAAAAGCTTGTACCACATTGCAATTGATAGCCCCAAATAATCACTTACTAGCAAGGTAATGCCGCGCAAAATTACAATTTTGCATTGTAATTTGTTTATGAATGATATTGAGTTTAAATGGAATTTGAGAGGAAGAATAGTGATTGAGCATGAAAGTTGAAAATGCAAAAAAGTAACAAAGCATGAATAGGTTGATTATGAATTCTTGGTTTTTGATAATTTTTTTACTAAACTTGTATATTTCTGAGTAGTATGACATTATGGTGAATGAGTTGATTAAAATGGAGTAGAAAAACTGGAAATAAAAAAAATTGAAGTGTTAGCTTTCGGAAAGTGGAAGTCTGAAAATTCTTTGAGAATGAACAATGGAGAGTTGGATTTTCGATTTGAAACTTCCGTGATTTTTCTGGGTTGATCTAGAGAGATTTTGATAAAATTGTCTTCATGAAAGTTGTAATTTATCTTTCTAGCTTTCCAATGGTATATAACATGAGATTTTTGGACATCTAAGTTGGGAGATATGATTATTAGAAGTTGGTGACACTGCATATGATGGATTTTCGAGACAGCTTCATTATTTGGAAATTTTGACCCTTATAAAGACTAAAACTGTTTTTACATTCTTCATTCTTTTAGCTTTCCATTGATACCAAACTTGCAAAATTTGAAGTTCTTGATCAAAAGTTATGGAGTTTAGAAGTTAGGATGTCTGAGAAGAAGAAGAAATGAGAAAGCACCGTCGTGCAAAAGCACAACTGTGACTTTTAAGACCTTAGGCCAAAAGCACGAGGGTAACTTTGAGGGTCATCTAAAAGTCACCATCGTGCAAGAGCATGACAACGAATTTTCGGGTTGATAGCGAAAGTCGTTACGGTGCAATTGCACGACAACGACTTTGAAGTTTTGAGAGGCTGATGAACATCCGATAGTTTTTTGACCATAACTTTTTCGTCCGACCTCCAAATGACTTGATTTTTGAAGCATTGGATTTATAACACATTCCTCTATCTATATACAAATATTCATAGCTTTTGGACTTAATTTGGAAAAGATTGACTAAATCAAAGTAAGGGTTTCCGTTTGAAGAGCATGAGTTGGATATTTTCGTTGAACATGAGTTTGATATTTTCACTGAACATGCTTCAGTATTTTGAGGATATCTTGATATGTAGAGCTCCGAATGAGATGATTTTTATCTCTAAATAAAATAGAGACATAGAGCTACAAATTATATAGAAGATTCAAATTTTAATTTGGACTCGAAGATTTTCAATTTTTGGGTGGAAATTGAGCATAGTGTACAGATTCAGTTTAGTAACAGCCTGAAAATGTTTGGGCTATAACTTTTAGATTTTAAAACCAAATTGAACGATTTTAGTGTCATTAGGAAGTTAAGACAAGGGGGAACAAATGTGCTAAAGATGCCAAATTAAAATTCCGATTTGAAGCTTCCCAAAATATGCTCTGAAGTTGTAAGAAATGAGGTTGCCCACACGTTTTATGACTCCAAATGTTGGGCTCCGGAAATGGGGGCAAACATAGTTTGGTATAAATTAAATTATGTTATATACATCGATTACTTAATTATATATTAATTATTACTAATTATAACTAAATAAAGGAAAGAGTTAATGAATAATAAATAATTTATAAATAATCAATTAACAATTTTTTGATATGTGTTAAATATATAATAATTAATTGATCAATCTATTGATTATAATTTACTCAGTCAAATAATTACATGTAATTAATTTTGTATTACGTTTTATAATTATTTATTTATCTGATAATTATTGATCATTTGCTCTGTTGCTCTTCACTGTGAATTATGAGTGTTTTCAGAGATGGTTAAAAGAATGAATTTAGATTCCATGTTTTTCACTTTATCTCTTTCAATTGATTTCAGATTGTTATGATTTTTGGTGGAGATGTAAAGCATTGTCTTATGAATCTGTTGGTTTAAAAATCAAGTTATTTGAATGTCTAGAGAAGAAATTATAATCAAAGGAAACAAAATTGTTCAGTATAAGGAAAAACCTCAAAAGCACGATCATGCTTATGCACAACGGTGCATTTTCCCTTTCAACACAAAAATCACCGTCGTGCTTATGCACGATGGTGCCTTTCCTCCTTAAACACAAAAATCATCGTTGTGCCATATGCTCCTTCATCAACTTTCTTCCAGAAACGTTTTTCTCCATACCAAACTCATATATTCTTCATTCCTAAATCATAAATTCTGCATATTTACTTCCATTACAATTTCTAAACAGATCAAATTCAAACCTATATAGTCATTAATCAAAACTGAAACTTCAAATAAGCTTTCTCTCATTATTGTGTTAATTCTCTCTCTCTACTGTAAATTTTCAAATTCTTAGATTTTCATCCAGTGCATCTTCATTTACTCTTATCTACTCTTTCACTCCATTTTACTTCTACTACAATTCAAAAATCGTCCATATCATATCAAAATTCAAGATTACTCCCTAACACCAAAAATAGAGCATATTTTGTAATACACTAATTTCCAGCACTCTCGTTTTTCATTTAATTTTTATCATCAACTGCGTAAACTTTCCCATATTCCAAACCAGGACTTAGTTATCTTCCACAACCTCACCAACTCCTCATTTCATATGCTTAAATTCACTTAAATTCATTTTCACAAATTCAGATGTGAATAGCACACAACTATATATTTACACTGTTGGACCCCGATCTTTGAGTGACATTGAGAAATATTAAGTGAAATAAAATGAGTGGTTTCATATATGTATTGTGAAATAAAAAGTAATTATGCTTTGAGGAAATTCATAAGAA
>JANIHY010000008.1:34234054-34245453 GCA_027479065.1 Erythroxylum brevipes | reverse complement strand
ATACATATATATATTATGAATACTATACTTAGACCAATTAACTACTATTTATATGATAATATACACCTAGTTCTTAAACTCAAATCGAATTAATTAAACTCGAGTAAATTAATATAATTATCATAATTATTAAATTAAATTGACTTCTCAATTTAAATTATCATAATTAAATATTGCCAAAATAATTAAGGTACTTCTCTTAATAACAAGTCATTCTATTGCATATCATTCGGGTATAAGTGATCAATCGAAGCTTTGACAGACATCTTTTTGTTAAAACTTTTCCAGGAAATCTACCATGTTGATGAATTTCTGGTACCAAGAACAAGATATATATGTCATGTAAATGTCATATTTAAGACCAAAGTTTTGGTGTCATTCAAAACCATTTCACAATTTGTTTTGTTTCCGATGGAGATATACATGAAGGCATTCATTCGTTGTTATGAAACTTCATTTAAGAAGGAAGAGATGAAAGGGTATGGTGTGGGGGCAGAAGGTGCGGGTCAGCATGGATCTGGGATTTTTTTCTACTGAGTAGTCTTGTCTAAAATCCTATGCAGACAGACAGGTTCAGCCAGGAAGAGTTATTGTCGACGTATTAAAAGCACCTTGTTCTCATTCTAAAATTTTCATTTGTTTGTTTTTCCGTTCAAAAAACGGATGTAGGTACGTACTCACATTTGCAGAAACTGTAAAACTTCATTTGATCCCAAGCTCATACTTATGTGATAGTAAGCACAAGTCTTGCGAAAATTTAGCTGAGAGAGATTTAATTTTTCACACAACTGGCCACCAGTGAAGAAGGGGTACTAGGACAAACAAATGAACAGACAAAGGCCATTACGCGTGAGGCTATTTGGGAAACCTTTAATATCTCGGACAAGTTTCTTTGACAAATATAGACCAGACTGTACCACATCTCGTGTATGGTGAATCGCAATATGCATGATGGAATTAAATGGATGGTTCTGAGCTCAATTTCCAAAAGGGTCCCACTCGACTTCCCTCTTTTGACTGTGCAGCATCATTGATTATTATCTTGAACGTGGGCATCAATACCACTGATGAACGATGATCATCAGACACCTGATGCTCATCAGGTGGTTTTTTGGATTTGCTCCTTTTGAGAACTTCACAGGATCACATGGACAGTCTTCGTTTTGGAGAGAGTTTTGTGCTTTGTCTTGCGGTTAAAAACGTGTCTTCTACCATCCATAGTTTGGCAGGAAACCGTGACAATTAAGAGAGAGGGGGCATTATATATTAACAGAATTTTCTGTCTAATATTATGATATCTTACTCTGTCTCATAAATTTCAATTATTTATTTATACGAGTTTCGTGTTCATTTACGCGAGATCTACGTAAATAAATGACTAAGATTCACGAAAGGAATAAAATACCACAAAATTTGACAGAAGATCCGGACTCATTACATCTATATATTAATTATATAGGATCATGTAAATTATTAACATGCAAAAAATTGTTGAATTCAAGGCAAAACAGTGAAGCAGCCGTAGTTCATTCAACACCAGCTAATTGCCCTTGGTAAATACACGAGAAAACCGTGCCTATGTTGTCATAAATTCTATAGCACAAAGTGACAAGTAATCTTTAGCATTACTTTTCTTTTTTTTCTAATGGAACAACACCTGAATTCACTCTCAATAAGATTAATTTCTTGTGGTTTTACCGTCAGAAGCATGCAATTTCCAGGCAAAGACAATTGGGCGTTTGAAGCGTAAGAGATTGGTTAGGCCAAATATGCGAGGAAGCAGTCAATGTGCTTGTGGTTGAATGGTCAAAATAGAGTGTGCAAATGGCTAGGAAGCCAATCATTCCATGTGAGTTGCCATTAAATGTTACGTGTGCTTGGGAATTACCATGAAAGCTGTGTAGCTAACCATCCATCCACTCCTACCACTCGTTTACTTTTCCCTTTTTAACCCCCCTGTGGGGCAAATAAATTTACATGACTTTCGTACAAATAATTTATATAGCATGAGGACCACGCCACCACCTCTCCAGAGTGGAATCTGCAAATTAACATTTTTCTCTTACACATGGAATCGCAGAGCCATGGCTGCTGTATATATCATTCATGCGATGATTGGATGAACATCAGTTAGTCAAATCTTTATTTGGTAATGACTTTGACTCCTTGTCATCCTAATAATACATAATCAACTGGGCGTCTTGGAGTTTCATTATAGAGCTCTTCCCTTACTATTTTTCCTTGTATGTTAATGACTTATATTAAACTTTAATGACATGGGTTTGATTGATAAGAAAATCAATGTCAAAGCTTTCATTTTTCTGTTGTCTTGTTCGTTGTTTGAGACTTTTGATTTCCATTCTAAATATTTTACATGGTACTGTCAAAGTTTAAATTTAATTGTTACACATCGAAAGCACCTTTGACTTAGTTTTGGCAGCCGTGATCAAAGTAAATAGTTAGCTACCATCGATCGCCACCGGATCACTTCGACAAAATGAACAAATGATCTGGTTTTATCAATTATAAGCTCTACCATACCTGATTGATGAATCCGCCAATTCGATAGTCCATGCCGTGCACGGTTTAATTTTTCTAATCTTAAGGAAAGAGGATGGAGGTTTGGAATTTATCAGCATTAATTTAAGTTGCCATATTCGTATCCATTTCGACCTTTACTTCCTTACTGATATAAGTTGTTGTTATTAGGGTCCAAGTCCTTTTATAAAGGCAGCCATAAACTTAAATTTAAGTATTATTAATGAGTCGATTTATAAATTAAATTTAGTTGTCTTATTTCGACTCTCGAATAAGCTTAAACTTGAACAACCCAAATGTAAAAATAATTAAAAAAGAATACTTTTAATTTTTTAAAAATCATTTTAAAAAATCGGCAAGGAACTAACTCATGACGTATTCTCGTCCTAGAGAGGATGCTACTGTCTCAAATATGTGGAACCATTGTGCCTAACGTATTAAATGTTTTCTTTTAGAAAAGAAATTGGTTAAAAGTGGAAAAAAAAAAGAAGAAAAAATCAAGTTGGATCAGTCGGATTAGAAGCTTATCTTAAGTCGCCATATTTTACTTACCCTAGCATTAGCTTCACGTATGATTATAATAGTCTAATAACACCTCTCATAGTACATAACATATATTAGAAAACAAGAAAGCTTAGCTGGGATTCACAATCATTCATGGCCCCTCTTTCTAGAAGAGAGTTATATTATATGGCGTTACGTATTGCGTCAGCTTTATCATGTTGTATTAACATTGATTATATTTTCAACATCATCTGCAAACCTTGGCAGTTGGTACGGTTGGAAATCCTAACTCTCTAGTGCTGCCACGGCCATGCCAGGATGAACCAGCACTTGAGTTAAATAAACAAATTGGGTAAATATCTTATTTAACCGTCAATACATTATTTAAAATAATATTATTTTAATTGAGTATCGAATCCATTCTTTAAATTTAAATTTAATTAAATTAGATTTAACTTGTTCATAATTCTAAGTCTGATTGGGAGAAGGTGAGTGTCATGCCTAGTATTAGTTAGTGAAACATAGGTTTAAGATATACTTACTTTTACATCTAGTAAACAAAATCGCCAAAAGGGTATTGATATTTGATGAATGTAACCCTTCCTTTGTAGGCTTCAGAACATATAATATGAGCCTTACTTGCGTATCTCGAGTTGAATTTAAAAGGAAAATAACGAAAAAATATAAAAATATCTTATTTTAGTTTCATAATGTACGGAGGAGCTTTTTGAGACTTAAACGAACGTGAATTCACCAACACCTTCACAAGATCTACTTATTGAGAGTGGTTATTTTTAAAACCTGAACATCTGAATAAATGTTCATGTTTTTTAAAAAACAAGATCTACTTATTGAGAGTCTTGCAAACCGGGATGAGATCTTCTGTCCCACCAATCCTGTGTCTTCTATCTCACAACCAATTCCACCCATAATCTAATGGATGGGTGAAATTGGTTATGGGACAGAGAGCACAGGGTTGATAGTACAGAAGAACTCAAGCCCTCGTTGGAATTGATTGTGGGACAGAGAGCACAGGATTGGTGGTACAGAAGAGATCTTCTGTCCCACCAATGCTGTGCCCTCTATCTCATAACCAATTCCACCCATAATCTAATGGATGGGTGAAATTAGTTGTGGGACAAAGAGCACAGAGTTGATAGTACAGAAGAACTCAAGCCCTCGCAGACCTGCCTCATTATGCCAACAAATTTATTGGAAGTATGTAAGTAAGATCTATGTTTTGAATTTTCTCTGACAAGCTGACACTAGCTTCTGTTCCTAAAACTTGTTGTAACAGGTCAATTTATTTCATGACATTTCATTCGCCCGATCCATTTCTGCAATTAGGCCTTCTCTTCTTGTATGGGAGTGATTGAAGAGTTTCATTTATAATACACTTCCAAATAAGTAGGGATAAGATAAAAGATGAAACTAAGACAAAGAAACGGGACGCTTAAACCTCTCCGTCTTTTCAACTTAAGTTTGTTTTCCCTTCAACTTCTGGCGATCGATAACCGGAATCCGTACAACATCAGGTATCCCAACATTATTAACTGAAATCAAATAAAACACATCACGAGCATTCGAGGAAAAAGGAAAAAGGAAAAATTGGTAGCAAACTGCGGGCATAAATTTAAATGAAGATATTGTTTTGGTAAAATTAATCGGAAACAACTGGTGGTGGGTTGAGATCATATGAATAAGGCGGCTTTTGGAAAGGATGAAGATGAAAGCGAACGGGTATGGACTATAGAAGTGGGTCGGAGAAACAGTCGGTGGCCCCCCTTGGCGGTGGACGAAACGAGAGGCAGAGGCTTGTCGTTGTAGGTAAAAGGAAGCGAACCCAAGTCAATGAGAGGAAGCTGGAGCCTATTTCATTTGACAAACTGTAGCTTTAGTCGCCGACAACATATCTGGACCATAGATTTAGTTCAGACGTTGCCTGATGCTCTCCTATGCTCCTATCTCCCCTAGAACTCATCATTTTCTCATGACATGTCCTATTTAACCCCCTTTTTTGCACTCAATTGACCACCCTAAACGCTCTTATATTTTGGTTCAATAGAATTACGAAGGAGTAAATTACGATTTAATTTTACTTAAGTTATTAGTAAGATAGTCGTATTTTTTCGGTGTGTATAAGAAGTCATCACATTAGATAAACTCGACCTTTGCACTCAACTTCTTTACTAATAACTAATTGAGCTATCCGTGCGAGCATTTAACCCCCCTTTTCATTCTAGATATAAACATGTGATTTAATTCGGGTGTAGTATAATTTCACTATGCGTACATAATTTGTTTTACAAATTGTGTAAACTTTATGGAAAAAGACAATTTTAGGTAGTGTGAAGCAAGTTGCTTTCTTTTGACATTTGTTTGGTGTTTAAATCTCAAGATACGTGGGTGATTGGGATTAGACTTTAGAACAAATCAATCCTATGCATTATTGAGGTCTGACTTATGCGTACAGAAAGAGGAAGTCGATTACATTTACGCGGTCCAATAACTCCGGCTCCACATCATTGTTATTTGAAGAGGAAACTGTATAATATTCTTCGAGGCAAGATCCGTTAGACTAAGAAAGTTTTCAAAGTTGGGAATCTGCAAGATCAAAGTGAAAAAGCCAACACTGCGTTAGCGGGGAGCTTGGCTTCTTCTAATAAAGGAGCTTCGGTTATTTGGAAGGAAATATCTGCAACATGATAGTTTGTACGATAAGGTATAAAATGGAAGCTGAACAATGAAAGACGCATTTTCTTCTAATTAGATAATTGAACAAATAATTGGAGATTATTAATATTTGTGGCGACCTCTCCTATCCCTAGTAATGCTCTTTACGCTACAATTGCGGGTTATACAAATGAAGTAGAATCTTGGCAATAAAATTTGTTCTAACAATATTTTCCTTCCACATTATGTATAGATATTGCGGCTTTTCATACTAATGTAGAAGGCATAGAGGAAGATAAAATGGTATCGGGTCTAACTAATCATGAGAGATTTATAGTGACATCAACCTATGACTTAATTGAAGTTAATACCACGGATACTACTAATAGTTTATGGGAATTAATCTAGAAATAGACATTACTTCAGCGGATTAGGGCATTCTTTTGGTTATTGGCTAAGAGAAAAATACTGACCAATCATTAGTGAATGACTCAGCATACCACATCGGGTAGCAATTGTTACTTTTGTGAGTAAAAAGAGTCCACATTGCATGGAATAAGGGATTGTCCAAGAGTGAAAGTCTTTTAGTGTAAATTTCCCCCGAAGGTAGTTGGTACGGATTTTATCAACAAGATGAGGAGATGTGAGTAAAATCCAACCTTATGAATCACTCACGAATAAAACAAGTAGAGAGAGTTACAATATGTGAAGTAGCCTACTGGTTTTTATGACAATAGAGAAACAAAACTCTTTATGAAGTTGATTTTGTTTGGTCGGAAGAAGGTAATAAAGCCGTTATGGAATACATAGATTGGATAGTCAGGACAAGGGGTGTGGAAAGTTGAGTGTTTATCAAACAGGGTTTACTTGTGGATAATTTAGTTGGTTGGACCAAATCGACAAATAATTAGGTCAAGCTAAATACATATGGAGTTGTTAAGCGAAGGTCCAACATTGCTATTGCTGGAAGATTAACTAAAGACTGTTACGGTCAGTGGTGCGGTGAATTTCTACAGCACATTGAAAGAGGCTTGCCTTTATCTGCTAAACTCTTGGGAGTTCACTCAGAACTTACACTAGTATGAACGCTTAGATATAGACGAGTAGTCGTAGAAGTGAATTCACTAGAGGTGATTAACATTCTTTCCTTTTTCAATATAGTTTCGTCTAAGAATAATTTTTTGATGGTAGGCACTCGTGGTTTAATCCATTAAACTTAGAAGGCACAATTTCAACATGTATATTGCGAAGAGAACCAATGTGCTGATAGTCTGTCATCCCTCGTAATCTTATCCAGCTCAAGCCCACATTTTCTTCAAGAGCTTCCGACGGTCGTAATAGAGCTCATCCATCAAAATAAACAAAGAGCTTTGTACCACAAAACATTGCGCTCGTAAGATATTAGTTTTTTAATTAATTTTTATCCTTTGTAACAAAAAACAAAAGGTGAAAAAGCGAACATGGCGTGCCTCGAAAGTCAAATGGCCCTCAAACTGGACACTTGGTACCTACGGTCAAGTAGTAAGTGAGCGTGTTGTTTCTTATTTCTACGAGCTGAGGCCCAATTATAAGCTTGATTCCCACAAAAGTTCAAGGCGTCGACAGCAGGATTCGAACCTGCGCAGGCAAAGCCCAACAGATTTCGAGTCTGTCTCCTTAACCACTCGGACATATCGACGCTTTGCTCGTCACATCTAGCATATAAAATATTAACCATGAGAATCTAATAGAAAAGATTACTTTCGTGCCGCTTCCCCAGCTTATGAATAGTGGTACTAATGATTATGATGAAATGCAGTTTCGTTAATTCCTCGTTTCATTTCTTATTATGCTGATGAATTTTGCCAGGATGCTCCTCTGCGACATACTTAACATCCGGTGCTTCTCAACAAAACCATCAAGAAGTCATTTAATGGGAAGGGATAAATTAATGGCAATTCTTTCTCAAGTATTCCATCTACGTACAACTTATGATGAAGTCTATTTATTTAAACTGTTCCATAATTATAATTAAGATGGCATCAAAACTTTATCCACATAAGAAGAAGAGTTAACAGTTTGATCAGACCTCCTGTTCACCACAAGTATTACATTACTGCACCCAGCAACAATTTTATCAACATTTAATAAGAACAAAGCCTCTAAGATGAAATCACCCCCGTTATACGTCCCAACCACCATGTTAATGTCGATCTTATCCGTTCTGTTATATCTACCATTGCTGACGACTCATACCAAACTTTATCAGCTATCCATGTCTTACCCATTTGGTTTGTGTATCGAGAAAGTTTGTTGCAAGCTTTGGGTGGGTCAGTGCCTTTATAAGCATTGCAGACGTAAGTTACGAAGTTTGCATAGTCCTGGAGAAAAGGAATTGGTGACAAGAAGGTTAAATCCTATTCCAAGAACTTTACTAAGAAAAACAATCCAATGACACAAAACAAACACTAATTCTTCAAATGACTGACAAAGTTTAGATATCAACTGTAGCACGAAGTTTTGGATGATCAACTTAGGACCAATAGTAAAAACTCCAAGACATACACGTATTTCAGATGATGAATAGATGAAGAAACAACCTCATACAGTGGCTCGCCATTCACCACCACCCATGGCACATACTTATGAGGAGGCTGAAGAGCATTTGTTTCCGCAGCATATTTCAATTCAAGCTGCAAGTAAAGAAACCATAAAGCCTGTCATGATTATCATAGTTCTTTTTCACACATACAATATTATGATAGATAAGGGAACTAAACAACTAAAAAATTCATAATCATACTGCAAATATCATAAATATAAGATGGTAAACCCACGGAGGTATATCAAAGACTTGTTTCAAAATATCGCTGACAGAGAACCAAAAGACTCCTGTAATGCAGTCTCTTTTTTCAGGGTTTTACGTAATTCGTACTGGTAACTTCTTTTAGCCTCATGAACATTTCTGCTATTGATAATGTACGTCTTGACATTTTAATATATTGTTAATCCATAGTGGCACATGATGCAAACTTTTGTTCTGAAGATAGAAAAAAAAAAACTCTAATTCAAGGATATTCTTCTCTTTGCAACATAAGTCAAATTGCTGAAACCAGATGCCATCTCCTCAAACAGTGATATGGAATTTGGCTAATGGTATCTATTCATCCAAAACTACTGCCCAACTATTTTCCATCTGTTTTTCTCTTCCAGTTCACTTACTCTTCATTGTCCTTGCGATTGTTCTCCTAATCATTCCATCTCTGGAAGTGATCAACCAAACTTGGGATTCTCAGTGTGTATAGTGTTTCATCAATTCTGGAGTTGTACTTTATTGTCCAAGCCTAGGTTTGCCTTTAGTGCACAGGCACTTATAATTGTCACAAGGTAACGGAAACAGAAAAAAACTTATTCGGCTTCTCACCATTTTCCACAAAACTTAGGTAAATCCTAGGTGCAACTTCTGCACCTAGGTGGCAACCCACAAGAGTACTGGAATCCGTTTAGCAAACAGGATGCAGTACAATGTCAAACCAAATTGTATACATAAGAAGTAAATATTGTGTAGAGCAGACTGCAGCAATTGCCAACACATAGATCAAAGTGGAATTAGACTTAACCTCTTTCCCTTGTCCGCTTTTGTAGCATTTGGTAATGGGTTCTGGATCTAAATTCAATATCTTAAAACAAGTTTCCCATTCTGGGTACTTTCGATTATACACCAAATCCTCAACGCAATAGATAAAAGGAAAATGATCTTCCTGCAATCATAAAGATAACATCATGATACATTTTTCACAAGGATTGTCTAATAATTTCCAATACCAATAAAAAATTAGAATAATAATGTCAACAACAACAAAAGTAATAATAAAGAACAGGAGAGTTAACCATTGAAGCGAAGTCTCACCAACTTAGGCCAAAAATGAATTGCACAAGCTTCCACTGTGTTTAACAAGCACTCCCATGGGCCATGCTGCAATACAAATCAAGCAAACTAGCGCATCAGCCAGAACACCTACTCGCTACACATCTTTTCTTTCCCCAATTTTGTTCATCATTAGGAAAAGAATACATAAACCCAGTGAAACTTGAAAGCAAATCTAAATTCCCAAAAGAGGTGTTTTCTAGGGGTACCTGGCAAACAAAGGTGTCGTTGCCTATGATCTTGGCATTGCCCCAAGGGAAGAGGCGGAGATCAACGGCAGATAGCAGATCACCGTCGTCTTTAAAGAGGTCAACGAGGTAATTCACTATGAAATTGGCACTGTAAGGACATAGTGACTCGTAGTATAGTTCGAGTGAGACTTTGGAAGGTTCGGCGAGGAAGTTTTGAGAAGCAACAGAGAAGGGTGTGAACAATACAACACAAGCGAGAAACGACAGCGTAATTGTCAAACGAGAAGCTGCCATGGAGAGAAGAAGGAAACCGGTAACTTCTTGCACTTGGTGAAAGTTAGGACACTAATGGGTTTTATGTCTGCGTTCACTTCATACTTCGGAACTCGAAGCTCGTAGCTTTATTTATTATCTAAAAACAGAGGATGCAGGGTTTACACGGAGTGAAGCTGGTTAGACTAAATTGGGTGGCCTTCAATGGTCGTTAGCAGGTTTTTGCTAACGAGAACGACATGAATGGATTGTATTTATACATGCATGTGCGTATGTTTCGAGGGCCTGCCTTTTTTAAGTGTCCTTTTAGAGTGTTTTAAAATTGATCCTAAGAAGTTAGTATGCAAATCCTTTGTCCAAACTTGTAATAAATCTTATATTACATTGATTGTACATAAAAGAGTTTGTCAAAGTTACAATATTTTTTCTGTTTAATTTAAGCTACAACTATATTCCAAATATTTCAAAAAACATCAAACTTCTATATTATCTCTCATATCACTTTTTATCTTAACAATTATGATTTGATATTATTTACATCCCAAAATTGAATTCTGTTAAATTTTTTGTTAAGTCTTTGTCGCTAAGCCTTCAATTCATTTGATGTGACATATTAATTTAATAATGTTGATTCATTGGATATTAATATAAATTTATAACTTAAAATGTATTTAATTTTTTCAATTTAAATTAAAATAATTAAAAATATTATATTTTATCATTTTATCTCTTTTATTTTTTAATCCATTAACTCGTTAACTGTGGACCATCCACGGTCACCACCATCTTAGCATTCGCCGCTCTCCTCCTCCCCCTTTAATTGCCATCACTACCGTTGCAACTGTAGGAAAATTCCGGTGTGTACATCATATGCACACGGTGCGGAAAAATAAAATTTTTTGTTCCGGGACCTTTGCGAAAGCTAGGATCTATGTGTCTATATAACGAAGTCAAACCATAACGACCAAAGGAGACCGTCTCTAACGGTATCCACGCAAAGGTCGGAAAACCTAACCAGGACAAACCCTTTGACCCGAAAATAGCTAGAATAAGGGAGAGAGTGCTAGCTCTTACCTTATTCTTGGAGAGCTCAAGGAGAAGAAGCTTGGAGAAGGAATATGAAGCTTGGAGAGAGGATGATTATCGTGTGTATTGAAAGAGAAGCTTGAAAAACAATTCTTCAATAACTATATATTTCCTTTGAATTATAAACCCTCTCTTATACCAATGACCATTTACCTTCCTTTAGCATTTTTTTGTCTTTTAGTCATCTTGTCTTTTTCATTTAAAGCCATTAAATGCTACTTTTGACA
>JANIHY010000008.1:34198096-34215431 GCA_027479065.1 Erythroxylum brevipes | reverse complement strand
ATCAATATCAATAATATTATATAAAAGATGAAATTAAATAAATTTATTTTTATTTATAAAATGACTCATCTTTAAGTTTTATCTAATATATAAAAATATTTATTAATAAAAATATTTACAATGACATTAACAATCAAATATGCTTTTGTTTTTATTTTAAAAAGTAAAAATTAAAAACAAGAAACAAAAACTAAAAATTACAACAAAAAAATAAAAGTAAAGCTAAATGATCTCTTAATGTACTACAGCTGCACTAATTTAAGTTGTAAAAACAATTAATTAAATAAAAATACATTTCAAGATAAATTAGATTTAAGGAATTACCACTATCACATATTTAAATAGTCTTCTATCCACAACCAAAACTACACGAATCCCTTGTTTTCGAGCTTTCCACTGCATCCTTGATCATCCACTCCATGTAAATGAATCCCAAAACTAAATCTATCCATTCTTTGTCCTCAACAATTGTAGTTGTATATATCTTTTTTCGTACACTATAAGATCTAAACAAGGCCAAAAATTCCTATTATAAGGTATCATAAAATTGACAGATCACATTGTCTGTATATCCAACTAGTCATATATTCTTATTGATTGAATAAAATATACCATCACCAATCGTACATTTAATATATCTTAAAGTTCATTTTACGGCTTGCCAATGAGGTTGTCGTGGTCAATCCATAAATCTACTCATAAATTCCCACTCTGTAAACAATATCTGGCCTACTTGTAGTTAGGTGTCTTAGACTTCCAACAAGTCTTCCAAAGTTTGTCGCATCAACCGAACCACCATTTCCATCTTTCACAAGCTTTATTCTTTCTTTAACCAGTGTTAAAATTGGCTTGCACACATCCATCTTGAATTTCTTTAAAATATCTTTTGCATATTTCTGTTGTGAAATAAATATGCCTCAATTTGTTTGCTTTACCTCGATACCAAGAAAGTGGGACATAAATCCTATATTTGTCATTTCAAAGTAAGCAACCATATCCTCCTTGAATTCAAATAACAGTCTTGAATTATTACCAGCAAAAATCAAATCATCCACATAAAGACAAACTATAACAATGTCTCCTTCTTTGTTGATCTTTATATATAAAATATGTTCATATGGACACTTATGAAAACCATGTTCAATGAAATAAGTATCAATACCATTATACCCTGCCTTTAGTGCTTGTTTAAGACAATGCAACACCTTCTTTAGCTTATCTTCTTTTCCTTACTTTACATATCCTGGTGGTTGCTCAACGTATACCTTTTTTTTTCAAGTACACCATTCAAAAAAGCATATTTGACATCCATTTGACAACTCTTCCAATTACTTTGAGTGGCAAGTGAAATGATCAAACAGGTACAAATACTTTAGAATAATCAATACCTGACTTTTGCTTGTATGCTTTTGTCCAATCTGACAACAGGTACAAATAATCAATACCTGACTTTTGCTTGTATGCTTTTGCAACTAATCTTGCTTTATAGCTTTCCACTTCTCCATTAGGCTGGTACTTTGTCTTGTATACCCATTTGACACCAATAGGCTTCTTTCCTTTTTGGTATAGTGGCTGACTCCCATTTTTTATTTTGTTCTATGGCATATAATTATTCATCCATTGCTTTAATTCAATGACCATTATTCACTGCTTCCTTGAAAATTACTGTCTGACAATTTGCAAAGAAAGCATAATGGGCTACAACTTCATTATTATTGTCATCATCACTTACTTGATAACCTTTCAAATAAGTGGGTGGATGGTGTTATCGTTGTGAGCACCTAAGTGAAGGTGATTTAGGAGGAGATGATGCGTCAGGATCAATATGAGTTGACTCTTGAAGAATTGGAGGTGAAGATGACTTTCTAGTTTAATTAGTCATTTCCAATTCATTGCTTATGAACAACAGTAATGGGAATGGTTTCTTTTCTTTTTCTAACCAATCCCACACTCCATCTTCTTCAAATACATCTTGAGTAATGATCACATTTTGAGTCTTTGGATTGTAGAGCTTATAACCTTTTATTTCCATACTGTAATTGAGAAATATACTTTTTTTTTCTGTCTTGTCATCTCAACTCATCAGGCATAAGTGAATATACTATGTAACCAAACACCCTCGTATGATTAAGATTAGGCTTTTATCCACTCCATATTTCTTGTGCATTTTTGTCATGAAAACTTTAATAGGATAACTATTCAAAATATAGACCACACAAGACACGACGTCTGCCCAGAAACTTTTAAGTAACTTCTTACAAAATAAAATGCCTCTCACCATATCCGTGATAATTCTATTTTTCCTTTCTGCCACTCCATTTTGTTGAGGAATGTGCCTAGCTGTCAACTGATGCTGAATTTTATGCTTTCTTAAGAAATCATAAAAAATGATATATTTTGTGCCTCTATCTATTTTTGAAGTGTTGATAGAATAATTACTTTATTTTTTAATATACATTACAAAATTCTTAAGTAATTCATATGTCTCATATTTTTGCTTCAAAAATTAAACCCATGCGTTTCTACTATAATCATCAATAAACGTAATAAAGTATTTGTTATCTCTATTTGATTGAACCTCTACATCATATAGATCTAAATGCACGAGCTCTAGTAGACATTTGACTCTCCATGCCTGCTTTTTAGGAAATGGATCTCTATGCTTTTTTCCCATTACACATGACTCATAAATCTAGTTAGGAACTTGAATGGTTGGTAAGACTGAATCTATTCTTTGTTTGCAAGAAACTTAATGCCTCCAAAATTCAAGTATCCAAGTCACATATGCCATAGTCAATCGTCATTGATAGTCATAGTATTACAACATGAAGTATTATTGTAATTAAAATATGTTGGAAATAGATGATTAGATGTCATTCTCGTCTTTAGAATCATGTCATTTTTTATATCACTCATGATGCCTTCATCTTTGCTGAAGTGTAAATCATAAGCCTTTTCTAATAGTAGTCCAATGCTTAAAAGATTATGGAAGAGAGTGGGAGCATAGTACACATCAGAGATATAATTTAAAGACTCATTCTTCAATTTTATAGCAATCTTTACTCTTCCCAAAACTAAAATTTGGTAGTTGTCGGCAAGCTTTACTGAAGAATGAAATGATTCATCTAATTCAGTTAAAACTTCCTCGTTCACTTAAATGATTGCTGCAACCTGAATCTAACAACCATGGATAGTTGTCACTGTTACTGTTTTCATGAGCGACCATCAACAAGGTCTTTGGATTATTATTCTCAGCAACTTCAGCTCAGTTATCTTTATGTTCTTGTCTTCGAGAACAACATTCTCTATTATAATGACCGTATGTTTTTTTTACAATTATGTCATTGAATATGTGACTTGCACTCAGATTGATAGTGAGCAAACTTTTTGCACTTGTAATATTGAATATTGGATTTATTATGAGGAGATTCACTCTCCTTTGCTTTTGGTCTAAAATTAGTTTTGAAAATTTTGCCTACTCTGCCTATAAAATTTAAACTTCTTTAAGTATGCTATGTTTTTCCTATTGTAGTCTCCTTTTTTATTTCTCAAATTTACTTGAGCTTTCAGAACTCGCTCAGTTGTATTTGATGATTTTTTATTCATACACATTTTACGGGGACTCTAATGAGACAAATCATTAAGAGTTATAGACTCCAAACCTTTAGACTCTTCAATGGCTGTGACAACATAATCAAATCGACTTGTCCATGTGTGCATGATCTTCTCCACAATATCTTTCTTCATAATTTCATGACCATTACTTTTCATCTTATTGATCAATTTTTCCATTCGTAAAAAATAATCATGAATTCTTTCATCTTTGCCTTGCTCAATCAACTTGTATTGCCTTTTCAAACCTTATAGTTTTGTTCATTTAATTGTATATGCTCTTTCATATGTTTTGACCATAATATTCCACGCCTTCTTTGTTGTTTTAGAATGAATTTTTTTTAAGGATCGACAACTCAACAGCTTGACAAATTAAAATAAGGATTTTTCATTTAATAAATAATCACGAACTAGTTGTTGTGATTCTTCAGTCATCGATTTTTCTTTTTCTGTTAAACCTTTCTCCAAAATTTCACCATATCTATTACTTCTCAAATATAACTCCGTCAAGCATTTTCACATTGTAAAATTGTTTTTGTCATCAAACTTGAAAATAGATAATTTCATTGGTTGAACTATTTAAAATTCAGCTGTTGAACTCGAAGCCATGTTGATCTGCTTGAGCACTTTAAACCAAGCTCTAATACTAGGTTGGCAATTAGATTGCCTAAAAATAAACTTATTTAACAAAACACGTACTTACTTTATTTCTCCTTACACAACTTGTTAGAGTTGAGAACCTTACAATGCTTCCACACACTACAAAACCTTTCTTTTTCACTCACTTTTCTTTTGATTTTATAAAATGCAATATAATGGCCAAATGCCCATATTTATGGAAAGTATAGTTAGTAATAACCGACTATCCACCAACTATAAGGACAACTTAAATGAAGCTGTACATGGACAGGTTCAGCTTTCCAAAGGTAATCAAAACCAATTTGACTTTTTTTTTTTGACCAAGTTAAATACAAAACCAAGTTTGTTTTCTAACAGGATACTGATAACATCTAAAAGTGGGCCTTATATGCTTATTGAGGTCTTATTAATTTGTTCTCCATCCCTTCTTCAATCTTTACTGCTCCCAATATATAGCAGCAGCAGCCAAGCCAGTAAAAGCAATTGCATTGTTAACTTCGAGTACGAATTAACAAACAACCCCCAACTTCTTATGTCCAAATCACTGCCTGCGTCTGAAGTCCTTATTCTTCTCTATCTACGTAAAGAAAAACAAGCAGAAACAAAAAACAGTACAGAAATCTATTGGACTTCCAGGCCTTATCTCTCATTGTGAGGAAGACCCACAAAAATTAGGGCCTCAATACCCAAACTCATAAACTCCTTATCAATCATTTTAAGCCCAATAACCAAACCCATTCAAATCCGCTTATTAAATATACAGATTGGTTAATTAGGGTTCAAAGGGAAAGGGCTTTGGCAGGTGTAGTTTTAGTGCACTCTGCTCGCTGCCGCCGCTTCTTTTACTGAAGTTCGGTCGACCGCCGCTTCTTTCAATATGGTTCTCCCTATTCTTATAACGAGTTTCTCTGTTATATGTGATTTAGTTGTTCTGGAGAGAATGCGAATGATATGAAGTTCTTAACTTTGAACTAAAATGTTTTGTTTACTGTTATCCGTTTCTTAGGCACCAGATTGGCTTGATTTCACACTATTTATGTATTCACTCACTTGCATGGTTGAAATTCAAAGTCTAGAGAGCAAGTATTTAATGTGTGTTTTGATGGTTTGAAACTGAAAGTGAAAAGAACGCGTTTTGCTTATAGATTGTGGTTTAAAAACTCAAAAGTGAAATAAACGAGTGTATTGATGAAGGGGTTCAGTTCGTGGAAGGATTGTACTTGTAGGCCGAAGTAGAGATAATATTCCTTAGAAAAATGATTTCACTAATGCAGATTCAGTTCCATGTTACATTGCTTTCTCTTTTCCGCAGGTTAGATTATGGGGAAAAAAAATTGTAGGTAACTTGTCCTTCGCTTGCGATTTTTTTTTTTCATGTGGATGCTTTGTGCTTGACAGGCTAGAGGGTTGAAGAAACATCTGAAGAGGCTCAATGCCCCCAAGCATTGGATGCTTGACAAACTTGGCGGTGCTTTTGTAAGTGAAAAGAATATCTCAGTTTGTGAATGATGAGAATTGGGACAGACCTGTGGATTCAAGTTTTTATATTTCTTTCTACAGGCTCCAAAGCCATCATCTGGGCCGCACAAATCCAGAGAGTGCTTGCCTTTGATCCTTATTCTTCGGAACAGATTGAAGTATGCACTCACTTATCGTGAAGTCATTGCAATTTTGATGCAAAGGCACGTATTGGTTGATGCCAAAGTTAGAACTGACAAGACCTATCCTGCGGGCTTTATGGGTATGCCTTTTACCGATAAAAGTAATTTTCTTGATAGTTTGTGATGCAGGAGGATGTTGCCCAGTGGGAGCTGGAGTTTGTATTTACCTTTTTGCAGAATATTTTTGAAACATGTCAAGGATGTACAACTCTTTTACATTTGAACTTTCTGAAGTTTGTGTTCTTTTCATTTTTAGATGTTGTATCAATTCCAAAGACAAATGAGAATTTCCGACTTCTTTACGACACCAAGGGTCGGTTCCGTCTCCACTCAATCCGAGATGATGAGGCAAAGGTTTGTT
This sequence comes from Erythroxylum brevipes, assembly GCA_027479065.1. Classification (NCBI taxonomy): domain Eukaryota; kingdom Viridiplantae; phylum Streptophyta; class Magnoliopsida; order Malpighiales; family Erythroxylaceae; genus Erythroxylum; species Erythroxylum brevipes. The sequence continues at coordinate 34,209,158 of JANIHY010000008.1, read as the reverse complement.
CTTTATCACTTATTGGTGTCCCCTAGATTTAGATACTACATAGGAACGCTATACGTTTGGTAAGTTGCATCATTTATCATCTCTTGTCTCTGTTGGATGTGAATCTACCACAAGAGCTTAGTCTAGTTGGATAATTCCTTTTTGCTGATCCAATGAGTTTAAATACTATGAATGTATGGAAGATGCATAATATTTATCAATTTCATGCTATGCACCATAGGAAGCCTGACCAGTTTTATAAGCCCCAATGTGATAATAATGGAAACCTTTTACTTTAATTGTGGAAAAAGAAGGGTTTGGTTGCTTGTTTGAATTACATTGTAGTTTGCAAACTAACATGTGGTATGAATTTGCATTACTTAGTTCATACTCAAATGATTTTCTTTTTTCATACATAATAGACTGGGCCATCATTTTTCTTATGACAGTTCAAACTCTGCAAAGTTCGTTCCGTGCAATTTGGGTTGAAGGGAATTCCTTATCTCAACACGTATGATGGAAGGACCATTCGCTACCCAGATCCGTTGATTAAAGCAAATGACACTATTAAGCTGGACCTTGAGACTAACAAGATCACGGATTTCATCAAATTTGATGTTGGCAACATAGTCATGGTCACCGGTGGAAGGAACAGAGGGCGTGTTGGAGTCATCAAGAACAGGGAGAAGCACAAGGGGACCTTTGAGACTATTCACATCCAGGACGCCACAGGCCACGAATTTGCCACCCGCCTTGGTAATGTTTTCACCATTGGAAAGGGTACAAAACCTTGGGTTTCTCTTCCAAAGGGGAAAGGTATTAAGTTGTCTATCATTGAAGAGGCAAGAAAGAGACTTGCAGCTCAGGCAGCAACAGCTGTATAAGCATATCATAAGGGGCAGTCGTTAGCTGGTCTAGGGTAGTGTTGCAGATGTTGTCTAGGGAAAAGCTGATACGATCCAATTATGCCCTTTGTTTATGGTCAGGGATTTTGATGATCTTTTTTGCTTGTTTTATTTAATATTTCGCGACTTGTGGTCGGTTTTTTGTATTGTGTTTTTAATTTTATGAGAATTACAGGCTGTTGTCATTACTTACAATTTGTCCCCTTTTTGTGCTTAATCAAGCTGCTGAGAAGTGGTTTAAAATTTTAATTGGTCTTAAAGATATTCTTATTTATAAAGAATATATCTTCCTCCTTAAAATAGCAAGAAAACAAAACCTAAAAAGAATCATCAAATAAAGTCTGTGGCACATCCAAGGTAAACCGCTTTTTCTAATTAAATGCATAATAGGAAGAGTTTTAAGATGAATGAATTAAAACAAATCCCAATATGAGTTCGATTCCATAACTTACGTTGGAATATTGGACCGTGATTGGTTTGAGGTTTTTAACTAGCTCCATAGGGGAGGCTCATGTGTCTCGACTACACTGCCATTTTGAAGAGAGTTGGCTTTAGTTTGTATTAAGGCTGATATCAACTTTTAAAACCCTTGGTATGCTTAGAATAATGACACTAGATAAGTTCGATAAACGATTATAAGAGGAGATTTAAGTTAGCCACCAATGGAAGCCCTCCACTTTGTATATTAATAAGCAATGGGGAATGATTGATAAGAAATTCAAAACGTTATCAAATGAACTACAAATTAGCAATGCAAGCTCTCCACTAGGAACTACTTTGGAGTAAGCTTTCCCAGCTCGTGAAGGACCTAATATAGTGAGAAAAAAACTTAAAACAAACATCTCTCCTTTAGGGAATGATGTAATTGCTCACTCAAAAAGGCCAAAAGAAGGAAATTATGAAAGTGAATTAGGAACAAGCCTGCCCTAGTATCAATGCAAAGGCCATCTCACAAAACACTACCGAATTTTAATGGAGTCAGTGAGTGCCTGATCTCCTTTAAACATACTGAACAATGTATGAAAAAAAAAGGACTTGCTTGGATCAAAACAAAATGATATTATATCAATGTACATCTTACTAAGTAAATCAACAATAGAACTGTCTTTTAGAATGTTCACTAAAAGGAAACTTGTTTTATATATATATATATATTATCTCGGCATGGAATGTGAGGGGCATGAATTACCTCAAAAAATTCAAATGATTCATAACTATTTGTACTCAAAGAGATTTTGCCTTATTACCCTTTTGGAGACAAAACTCATGTTGACACAACAACAAATAGATATTTAGTAAGGATTGAGAGATCCTAAACAATCATCGGTCCCACTTTTATGGCATAACTTTTGTAACTTATGAATCTTATAGAGTTTTTATTAATTGAGTAGTTTCTTTAGATTAATTTATCTAAGTAGTGATTAATGGCAATCATGATCCAAATGATATCAACACTACAAAAAAAATGTGGATTGGCGACATAAACTTAGCGACGGAAAAATTATCGTTGGAAATTAGCGGTGGAAAACATATTTCTGTCGCAAAAATTGAGTGATTTAGCGACGGTATTACTATTCGTTGCTAAATTTGAAGGGAATTCTTTGTGACAAAATTAATGACGGAATTTAGCGACGGAAAAATATGGCCGTAGATAATTACTACAACTTAGCGACGCAAAATTACCGACGAAAAATATACCGTTAGAAATTAGCGACGGAAAGAATATTTTCGTCGCTAAAATTGAGTAATTTAGCGACGATACTAACACTCGTCGCTAAATTTGAAGGGAATTCATCGTGAAAAAATTAGCGACGAAAGTTAGCGATGAAAAAATACCGTCGCTGAATATGAAGAAAATTTTTGGTAGAATAAAAAATTTTGAGTTTACCTACGAAAAATTCCGTAGGTAAATTCCGTCGGTAAATGGATTTAGCGACGGAAATTTTTGTTTCATCAGTAAAAAGGCGGGAATTATTGGCAGAATAAATTTTTTTTGAATTTACCTAAGAAAATTTCCGTCGGTAAATTCTTTTTAAATTCCGACATCTCCCTCCCACTTGTGTCTTCTTTTTCCTTTCTTCTTCTTCCTTCTTCCTGTGTCTCCTCTTTGGTTTTCTTAGAGCCCATTTCTCTATTGTGGACTCCTTTTTTGCTCGTCGGCGTTATCTTCTCCAGCCATTGTCATCGTGTCCTTCGGTGGAGGTATTTTTGCAACTATTGTTTTGTTTTTTCGTATATTGGATGGAAGTTAATTTGAGTATTTATTACTTTTGTTTATTTGTGTAATTTGTGATTGGAAAATAACTTTAAGGTATAAATATTAGTGATAGAAGAGACAATACGTGATTTTAGTTGTAATGTTGGGATAAATTTATGATACATGTAAGGTGTTTGATGAAATGTCTGTTCTTTAAAAAATAATTTCAGTTCTTTATTTTCGGTTCTTTTTTAGTATGAATTTCATTATTTTAATTCTTTTACTTGAAATAATGAAGTTATCTTCAAGGTAGCTTCTACAAAAACTAAATACTTTGCAGGTAAATTTTAAAAAATAGTTTTCAGCAACAGTAATTTCCGTCGCTAAACTCCATTTTTCTTGAAATGCAAGAACACTTTTACAAACACAACTAATCTAAAGTTTTCAAAGGAGTTTGCTATTGAGAGATATAATAACCTTAAGCTCTTCAATACATAGTCCTCAATTGGTATTGGGGGATTTTAATTACAATCCTTTCGTATAAGAATATGAAGATAATAGGATATTTAATGAAAGCAGGAATAATGGGTTTATGGATTGTTTGAATGTTTTAGAGCTAACTAATTTAATATAGGATGATTTCTTTTACACCTGAGTAATAAGTAATAGGGGAGTTGGTTAATTAGGAAAAAAAATAGATAGAGCCTTGATTAATCGTCATTGGTTATCTAAATTCACTCATAGCATGGATCATTCCAATAGCACCCTCTACTTAGATCATACTCCAATTAAAGCGATGTTTGGAACCAAGTCTACAAGTTTTAATTTTTCATTTAGATTCAACAACTTATTGGTAAATATGGAGGGATTCAAATAAGTAGTCCTAAAAGGTCTTAATGTTAAAGTTAATGGATGAATCTTATAAGTGTGTGACGAAGTTCAAGGTTGTGAACATTAAACTATCAAAGTTGTATCCTAATATAATTAAGAATACTAAATCTACTATATTAAAACTAGGAGAAGACCTGTGTGATGCTTAATACCGATTGAATCTTTTTCCTAAGGATATTATAGTTAAGAATATTGACAGAAAGCTATTGTAAGTTTACAACCAGGCTTTGAACAATCACTATTCTCTTCTAAAACAAAGGGCCATATTCAATAGATGAAAGAAGAGACAAAAATGCTATATTTTCTCACAATGCAATTCTTTCTAGGAAGGAAATCAACAAAATTTTCTTTTTAGAGAATAACTTTGGTGAAATCATTTGGGAGCAAGCTAAGATAAAAGAATTGGCTGACAACCACTATAAGGATATCCTTATAACTTCTAACTATTCTTATTCTTCTCTTTAGGAATTAAGAAAATTCATTCATGATCCCCTTTCTCAGCCTGACAAATTATCTTTATCAAAACACTTTGACCCTATAAGGATTAAGCAAACATTATTTAGCATGGATCTGAATAAAGCTCTAGGGTGATAAGCTTAATACTTGATTATTTAAAGAAAAACTTAGGATTTAATAAAGGATTTGGTAACAAAGTTTTCATAAGTATTAAACTAAAATGCTTAATAAGCTAAAAAATACTCGTGTGTGTTCAGTTCCTAAAAATTTTGAGCTAAAATCTATGAATAATTTGACGCTGATATCATATTGTACTGTTATCTATAAGATAATTTCGAATATTCTGGTTAAAAGATTACAAGGCGTGTTAAACAACTTCAACAATGCTAGTTAATGTGCTTTTTTAAAAAGGAGAAATATTGGTGACAATCTGATACTTGCATAGGAATTATTTTAAGGTTATAAAAGCAAAAGGTTTTTAAAAAGTAAGTTTTTAAGCATAGACTTTAATAAAGCTTTTGAATTGGTAAGTTGGAAATTAATTCTTGATTCCTTAACTACCTTTAGATTCTCTAATCAATTTATCTCATGGAATAAGAAATGCTTATGTACTCCCTCATATGTAATTCTAAATCAATAGGGAGGCAACTAAATCTTTCAAAAGAGTAAGTGGATTAAGATAAAGTAACATCATTTCATCTTATCTTATTATTATATGTATGAAATTCCTTACTAGATTGATAGTGTATGATATTACTTTGGGAACTCCTTCAAATTCCATCACAAATGTAAGAGTTTAGGTCTTTTTTGATCTTTAATGATGATAAAGGTTTTTGAACTACTTTAACAGAGCCCATACATCAGTTCAATTTGTTCTTTGGTCTTGATATTAACAAAAGTAAAAGTTGTTTGATTGTGTCTTATGATGCCATAGGTATCTCTATCTTTAACAAAAGACTCACTTACTAGAACAATTTTCCTCTATTTGACTCTATCCATAGGACAATAAGTCATTGGACAAATAAATATCTTTCTTATATAGGGAGGCTCTAATTAATCTCATCAATTTTTAAAATTTTTTTGTACTTATTAGTACCTAACTTATTTTTGACATAAAATTTGATTAAAGAAATAGATTGATTAATGAAGAATTATTTTTATATTGGATAATTAGATAATTTTCTTAGTGCCAATGTAAGGTGATCTAAAGTTTGCTTTCCTAATAAAGAAGAAGGCCTAGGGATCAACTCTATTAACACAACTAACAATGTTTTCTTTGCTAAAAGAATATGGAACTTATTCATAAATCCTAAATTCATTTGGAGATCAACTCCATTAACAAAAATAACAAGGTTCTCTTTGTTAAAAGAATATGAAAGTTATTCATAAATCCTAAATCCATTTAGGTGAAATTGATACATTTTATGTAATTATAGATCATAACAATCATCCCATTTTTGGACTCTGACTTATATATTAAAACTAAGAAGTTTCATGTCCTAAGGGATCAAATTTATAGTATGGAATGTAGGGAAAACTCTGTTATGGTTTAATAATTAGTATAAATTAGGTCCTCTAGACAACTTACCATATCTTAATCATTTGAGTCTCTTAATACCTTAGAAAGCCAAAGTCAATTCAATAATTGTTGAGAGGGAGTGATTCTGGAGGTTCAGAGCTTCCTTGTTGATTATGAACTATACTCTAGACTATAGGCCTAACTAAGAGGAAGAAGATAAACCAACTTGGATTCATCATGGCTCTAAGTGTTTCACTAAAACCATCTTAAATTTGATTAGATCTCCTTGTCATAATGCTTGATGGTGGAAATTAGTTTAGTTCCCTAATAAGTGCCCTAAATCTTAAATTATTTTGTAGCTAACAATCAAAAAAAGTTTGAGGATGATAGACAAAGTGAAATGAAATTTTATTACAAACAACATTTACAGGCTTTGTTACAGGCTTCAAGGAACCTGAGCCATCTTCTTTCTACCTATAACTTCTCAACTACCTATTAAAGTCTTGCTCTAAAGCTACGGAAGATCACATTCCATGCTATTGATTTATGTCACTTTGTCTCATGGGTAGAAAATATAAGATCCACTCAGCAAGGAGACATAATAATAGGATTAGACAAATTGTCCTTCTATAAGACATTTAGGTCTCGTTTGATAACTAGTAATAAAAGGGAATGAGAATGGAAAGTGAGAACTATACTACGAATGAAATTATTGATTATGTATACCAAATATTAGCATAACTAGTAACTTTGTTTAATATTGTACTAAACAATATCAAATATTAAAAATGATAATGAGAAAATTTTACTCTTATTTAGTTATTGTATGATTTATTTTGTAAATAATTAATTAAAATAATTTATATTTTGTAAATTATTAATAATTTTTCAATGATTTATAAAATTATTAGTTTTTAAATAATTATAAATGATTTTTATGATGAGAGTAAAAGCATCAATGAAACAAAATAAAATAATTGTTAAAGAAATTAATATAAAATATCGTCATATGTGATTTTGATGATAATATTTTAATAAGAATCAAATTGTTGATAATATCTCTTATCTCTTATTCCTAATATTTAATTATAGCTTACACCACACCATAAAAGTCTAAGATTTTTAGAATTCATTCCCTATTTGATCTATTTCCAAAAACCGAACAAGTAAAAGTTCGAGAATAAACATGGCTTTCTTGTTCCTTATTATTAGTTACCAAATAAGACGTTAGTGTATTGCAAGATAGATAAACAAATTGAAATTCTGTTCAATAAGGCTTTGCCTAAACTAAAATTTGATGTATTGAGAAACAGAATGGGAGTTAGCAGCTTCAAAGGCAAGGATGCGTGTTTGAGTTAGGCCTTAAAAAACTGCTGCAGTGAAGCTTCATCTTTGCAGCCTTGCAGATCAAAGGGCCAGTTGACATGTCAAGCTGGTAATGAAGTGTCAAACTGAGTAGGCTTCCTTTCGAAGATGTTAAACAAGTTAGAAAAGTCAGAAAATGTCGCTATTCTTCCAATACAAGAGGAGTGTAAGTTGAGGAATTCAGATTCTCCTTCCAAAATAACCCTGCCCAACCCTATGTAACGCCTAAAACGACCAAAATAACCCCGTGTAACCTTGTGTAATGCCTAAAATTACGTCGTTTTAGTCATTGGATGTGAGTTTAGAGACGGTTGTTTTAGTCATTAGATAGGGTTATTTTGGACAGAGGATCTGATCAACTAAAGACCTATTTCCAAGGATTAGTGGCTGCCTTTTATATTCTAGGACGCATTTTTTGTTTATGGACTATGTGCTCCATTAAAATCATTTTTTTCTTTTGCTGGTTATTTATGTATTTAATCGACTTTTATTAATAAGATTATATTATAATTTTTCCTATCTTGTGTGTATTCATTGTACTTGTTTATGTTGTTTAATTCTACAGATTGAATTGTTCTGATTTCAAAGGCATTGCAACAGATTGTTGGGGATCACTTTCTGATACTCGGTGAGGATTTCGGAGTTCGTTTTTACTTTTCATTGGTGGTTTGAATTTAATTACGTCGCTTGCTTATTCATTTACGAAAGGCAACTTCAAGATTGTCCTTTACGATGAATCCTGCAGCTTTACAAAGAGATGACAAGCTCTAATTAGCAGTCAGATGAGATGGTTCTCGGCATACCGTCTGGATTTTGATGTTCCAAATCCAAACACCTAACTGCATAGAAGTTAACAGAAGAATGCTTTGCTAGCCATTTTGAAATATGCCAATGATCTCCTTGTGTATTTCAACAAGCACATAACTCCTACGCCAATTATCTCATTATGTATATCAACAAAGAAATCACTACCTGTAAATAATGCAATAAATGATATGTACACCAAATGTGGGAGTTTTGGAAGAAGCAAGAACAGTTTCAGGGAAGTTCATAGAAAGAAATGTGATATCCTGGACTAGAGCGGTCAATGATGAATGTGAACATGAATGTTATGTTTACCATAAAGCTAGATTTTGATTTATTTGGTCCTGCTAATATCTTCAGAGAATCTATCGATAATATGGAGACAATGCCAGTAGAGTGCCTTGGGGTTCTCTAATGGCTGCTTGGGGTGTCCATGGAGAGAGTGAAGCAGGAGTCTCTTGAGCTTAAGGCTGACCACAACAAAACAGTCTCTTGAGATTAGGTATGTCCGTTTTAATTGATCTCAATGGATCCCTTGTTGTGGTGAGTAATACATAGGGATGACAGGATTTGAATCCATGACATTTTGTACCCAAAAACGTAGGACTGGTGAAGAACTCCATGAAACAAAGATTTATACTGTAAAAGAAAGGGGATGCAGTCGTAGAACTGAACAAAGCGGCACTTGATTTTCAATGGCAGATAGGCAAGCAGATCCGGTGGCCTTATAAATTGGAGAGAAAAGTATTGCATCAGCATCACAAACACTATACAAACACTCTTAGGATAGTGTTGACTGCCACGCATTTCTGAAGTTGACTTCAAAAAAGGGAGAGTTTGGTTGGAGATAAGACTCGATTTTACCACTACAGAGATGGTGTAATGTCTTTAATATCAGTAATTTTCTTGACTAGTAATATGGTTCAATACTTCACAGAGTCTGACAAACGTAAAATCATGTGCAATTCTTATCTGTTTTCTTCATACACGTCGTCCTGCAGACTCAGCAGAAAACAAGAAAGCTTCACACTTATACGTAATCTTTCAACTATAATTAATTCGAAAGGACCATAGTAGATAGTTGAACTTGTGTATGATAAGATGAGTTGCAATGTTACATTAGAGCTGAACTGATCATAATCATGCTGGTTAGATGTAGTGTTTTCTAAAGAAAAATTTAGAAAGCAAGACAAAAATAATCTAAAATAAGTAAATAAAAAAAAAAACCTCCCTCACAAGGAATGAGAGCTGATAACCTACTGGTCTTTGTACTCTTAAGTTGGGATCCTGATATTGTCACGTTTAGCTTTAAATGCACCATACTGATCTTCAAGCATAGAGAGAAAGGAAGTAGCTTGGTTCATCCTTTTCATCAAACCTGACATGCTGAATTTGAATATTTCTGCTATTGTTGGAATAATTTTCAAATCATCCAACATGAAGCTCCGCTGATACTCCAAAATCCATGTATTTGGGTTTAATTGAACAATCGAGGCACTCAGTTTCTCCTGGACCCATGAAGAGTTGGCTTTTCGAGTTGAATACCCAAGTTTCCCATGAGACCACTTTTTAAGAGTAATAAATGAAAGCAAGATTCATGAATTTGGTCAATTAAAAAGCTCGAACAATTGATTAAACAATAAAAACAGTGTTCGCGAGTCTACCTCTGTAACTCTGCCCGACAACAAAGTAAAAGACCGTGAAGTTAATCCAGTTCTGAGCAGGCCTGCCGTTTGTAAAGGCCAACCCCATACGCTCACTTCTTCTAATGCTGACTTGAACAATACACACCTTGAATTCAAGATTGTACCATCCTGCAATTTAAACAAATTTTGTTTTTAACGTTAGATTATTCTATAAACAAGGTTATACTTCAACGTCGAACGAGTAAAGAGAACTAACTCAAGTAACACCTAAAACCTAAGCTTTAGAGGACCTCATTGATTTCCCAGATTGAATTCATATGGCTGCAATTTGAAATCTCCATATCAACACCAGAACTCTTCAGCTCATCTTGCAAGAACCTGAGCTTCCCATTGATGTCTTGAACAAGCCACGATCTCTCCCCAATTCTCCTCACAACCTCAGGCAAAAACACGGGCCTCAAAACCCTAGAAACTCCGGAAGAAAACCCTTTCCCCATAAAAACGAGGAAGCTCAATCCAAGCATGAATCTCATAAACCTAGATCCAGAGTCCCATTCTCTCTTCTTCTTCTTCTTCTCCTTCTTCTTCTCACAGAAATCGAACCTTGATGATGATTTAAGGACCGGAGACTCCAGTTTCGAACAAAAACTGGATCTAGGTGTGGACACAACCGAGGAATCAAACGATAATGGAGTACGCTCCAAATTGGTCCGCGAAGATGACAGCTTGGTGAACGAAGATTTCTGGCTGCTAAGAGGTATGAGATCTAGAGTGGCATTAATGCTAGCCAAGCAAATCTCGCAATTGCAATTGGCGTCTTTTCTACATCCTGGGTAGTAGCAGTTGTCCCTCTCGTCGGAGGATGAGGTTGCAACATTCTGTAATTTCATGGATGGACTATGGTTCATTGTGGACTTCTGTACTTTGTTTGTGGATTGTTGATTATTATTCGTTCTGTCTCCTTTGTTCGAGAAGGAACAGAGATACATTGGAGAGGTTTCGAAATTTAAATTCCAAACGGTCATGTGATGACGTGGCCAACGGATTTCGTATTCTAATCCCGTGCACGACGCGGTTTTGGACAGCTCGGACAAATAAAATGAAATACATATTTTTATTTGTGATATATGCGTGTCAATTCTTTTATTGGTTTGGTGAGTGTATATGGCTCCGCAATGAGCAAAATTAAAATGAAAACAGTCTACAATTAGACAATCAATTTTATTTAATTTTATTTGTTATCGAGTTACTGTTCATCTCATTTTATCGTCTGTTTTTGTGTTTCGACCCCTCTTCCTTC
>JANIHY010000008.1:34112710-34125915 GCA_027479065.1 Erythroxylum brevipes | reverse complement strand
TTTATATGTTAGATAATAGAAAAAGGGTAATTACTAATACTTATTATCTTTGTGGGATCAACCCATACTTGCCTTTGTTAGCTACAATTATATCGTGCACTTGCAGTTATCTAAATATTGACCTTAACCCTATTCAATCAATGTATGTATTTTGTTTTGAGATTCTCAACTTGTTGATTCTATTAAGGTAAAAGATAAGAGACTCATATGTCGATTAAGAAATTTTTTTAAAAAATCTTTAATCTTTGATTTTTTAAAGCTCTTTATAATTTTTAATTTTCTAAAAATACAACTTCACTTCGACTTATCTTAAAAAATAACAATGAACACATATGACAAATGTCACATGTGGATCAATCAAATATTATTGATATGACAATCTAGACCAACCCTTACAACTCTTAAACCCAGCTTGAACTAATTAAAATGGATCCAAACCAATAATTAAAAAATAAAAACCCCCTAATGAATTGTATAATCATTAACATTTTATAATAACCCAAAAAGAAAAGCCTTTGTAATCAGTAACAAATTAATAAATTCAGTGATGAAATTAAAAAATAAAAATAAAAATTTAAAAATAAGTTAAATCTATAAAAATTCATAAAATTTTTAATTCTGTAAAACATGATCATTTCAACACAAGAAAAACAAAAGACTGAATCTTTATTCCTAAACGATCGAGGAGTTGTAAAAACTAACTTCAGGTGAATTATTAACTACTATAACTTTAAGGGCAAGGCTGACACCGCGGCAAGAGAATTGAATATTAGATATGAATCTCATTGCATAAATTGGCATGACTACGTGCCTACCTACCTCTTGCTCCTCCTGGCCTTGCTCTTTCATCGACATCGAGTTGATAATGTAGACTTTTGCATTTTGAAATAGAACACATAATCACTCTCATTGGAAATCCAAATTAGACCTCTCTGTTTCAAGCCACTGAAGAATTTCAAGGCTAACTTGAGAAACCCACTCGAGCGGGAAGGTTTGCTTTTTTCCCTTTCTTTTTCTTTTAGTTGGCAAACATTGAATTATAATCTTCAACATTTGGATGCACGTTTCTAGAACTGAGTCTTCCATAATAACAACCATCTTTAAATGCTTTTCATTCATCCAACCTAAAACAAAAACAAGAGAAACCATTTGAATTTGGTTCATTCTCCCTTACCCAATGAGAATGCTGTTATATATGTTATGCAACACTTAACTTCACACTAATTTAATGGCGTAATTGCTATTAGTGCAAAGTTTTCCCACTTCATGACTCTTGTTGTAAGTTTAATTGCAGAACACGTGCGCACAAAAACTGCTAGTTGAGCCCCCTAAAGAATACCACGTTCTCACCGTCTAGAAATGCAAGCTAGCGTTGTTTTTGCTCTCCCTATGCATAGCCTAGGTGTTTGAAACTTGGAAGTTAACTTGCAGGCACACGGTTTCTGATGATGTATAATTAAAGGTAATTATACAGGGGGCTCTATATTTAAGTACGTGTTAGCTGAGCTCCCGATCAGTTTAAAGATATGAACTTGATTTGCATGACAAATAAAACGTAAGAAGCACTACATACGATAACCAGAGAAGGACATTTGTATAGTTTCTTGAACCAAAAAAAGAAAGAAAGAAAGAAATTCGGAGTCATGTGGAGGTCATTAAATGCGATGGTATTATTCTTAGATTATTAGGTTTTAGCTAGGGTTCTACACATCTTATTTATATTATGTTGTGGTTTAGTTAGTCATGAGTTATTCAAAGGATAAATTTCCTTAGGCCTTAGGCTTCTGTCGGATGAATGGATCATCGTTTTCTTTCTTATTATCATTTTCTAGTGGTGAATTATGTAGATGTATTGAAGAGCATGTGGAAGGAAAATTATTAGATCATCTCTTTTGCGTGTGAGTGATCCATGCAAATATTTTCAACCACCCTTGGTAAATGTTTTCTAAGTCAAGTTCTCGTGTTGTGGTAATTCCATAAATAAATTAATGAAACGAAATAACCAAACCTGAACAGGCTCAGTTACCATGAACGATGATGTCCATGTCGCCAACAAACATTCATGTTGAGTTCCCGTTCATCTTGGAAGTTAATTATGGTTTAACTGTGTGGTGAAACCGACATAGCTAGTTAGCTAATTCAACTAGCTTTGACTCTCTTATCTGCTTTTCACATTCGTCGAGGTCTTCTAATACCATTACACATGTAACGAACAGTATTAGCATTGAGGAAGCCACGGAGGGAGAATAGGTAAGGAAATACTTACGATTCCGTTTATTTATATGTATAGTAATAGTCAAAACAGAACGTGGGCATGACTACCACATGCAACATGCCAACCCATCACGCGCCGAGGCGGTGGTCAACCCCCCACCCCCGTCCCCACGGCTTAATTTTCCAATTTCCATTATCTGACAAATCTACCCTCAGCATAACATGTGAAGCTCTTGAATCTTTTGCTTCTCATAATGATTATCTTGGTTTGCTCATTACAGTGTGATTAGTTTAATGAAATGAATTAGTCGCCTTATTATAACAAGATCATGTGCCTTTAGTCTTCGCTAGATCCCACTCCCACCACCTCTTCCACTATTATAAATACGCATTTTCTGCTTAATTTCTTCAACATGTCATCTGCCGAGCTTCTTCTTTTCTGGTAAGTTAATTGTTTATATAATACCAATCAACAAAGACAAATCTGTCTTATTCAGAGCAAAAGAGATGGGTGGTTCTTCACCATGTGCCTCTTGCAAGCTACTCAGACGCCGGTGTGCCAAAGACTGCATCTTTGCTCCTTACTTCCCTTCCGACGACCCTCACAAATTTGCCATTGTTCACAAAGTCTTCGGTGCTAGTAATGTCAGTAAAATGTTGCAGGTTCATCTCTAATCTCTTTTTTTTTTTTTATAATCTAACTCGTGTTTGCTTTAAATTAGTTTCTTTATCTAGATCTTTAGTTCTGATATCTTATGATCCGATACAGGAGATTCCAGTTCATCAACGAGCAGATGCCGTGAGCAGTTTGGTGTATGAAGCAAATGCAAGAATCAGAGACCCGGTCTACGGATGTGTAGGAGCAATATCGTACCTGCAAAGTCAAGTTTCGCAGTTGCAAATGCAGCTAGCAGTGGCTCAAGCAGACATGCTTTGCATTCAGATGCAGCAAGAACCTAGCTTACCGACCCAGCTAGACGATGAAGACCAAAAATCTCTCCTTCTGTCCAGTAATAACTTCAATAGCATGCCACAGTTTTTGAGCTTTTCTCCTTCTAGCAATATTGTAATGCAAGAACCGCTGAAGAAAGAGTCTCTTTGGACTTAAAGCTTGCATTAATTTGTCAATTCAAATTAGGGAGCTCTAGTTGTTTTACAACTCTTCTTTACAATGTTAATTATGGCTAGAAATGTCGTATATGCGCGTTCCTTTTTCTTGTGGGAAAATGTATGACATCAGTATATATCAGTGCATCTGTATGCATGTGCTTGAGTCCGTGCCTAAGAGACTTTGGGATTCTATGGAAATGTCAGTAGAACAAGCCACTATAAAAAGACGGACATAACAAATAGCATGTGAGGTTCGGAGTTAATTACATAGAGCTTTCAGTATGCCTTCTGATTCTTGTCAACAAAATATGATTTGATGTATGATCCAATCAATGCACACTAATTATTAATTGATAATGTAAGTTCAGGAAATGCAAACTTCATATATTCATGATGAGTAAGTGCAGAAATGCAATTACCCTAAATGAGATCAACTCTACTTGTTGAAATCTTCTTGTTATCGCGGCCAATCCATAATTGTTGATAGTGATTTTACTGATTTTCCTTCAAAAGTGCATTGGTCCAATTTACCTCAGAAGTCAGCTACCTAGAGAAGTGAATTAAAACATCTGCATTTTTTGATAGCTATCACTATAACCTTGAAAACAGATGGTAACATGTGGGGCGGTTTAGAATCTGAACTATTTTATTTGTGATTCGGTCATAGCTGAACATGTGGTTAATAGTTTCTCGGGAAAGTTACCTTCCTATGTAAATTTTACATAAATCGCTCCTCTAGTTCAAATTCTCAATCACTAGTCCTTAAGTTGCATTACCTTTCCATTTCCACAGTGTTCTTGGATGAAATCTTAGAGGTTAGGGTAACTACTCCTCCTTAGTTGCTCTAACCAAAGTGTGGATGCTTCTTTCACCTGGAGTTGTCTTAGATCATTTCTAAAATAGTCCAGGTACTTATTTAAATTGATAGAAGGTCTGCCCACTTAACATCTATTGCAAATATGACGTCCTCCACATAGCTCATAACACAATGCTTGAATTGGTCTTGTTACGCCACTGAGCTCTCAGATTTTTCTTGAAAGTGCTTTTAATTGAGTTGTCAATGTTTTGATTGGATC
Source organism: Erythroxylum brevipes (assembly GCA_027479065.1). Lineage (NCBI taxonomy): Eukaryota > Viridiplantae > Streptophyta > Magnoliopsida > Malpighiales > Erythroxylaceae > Erythroxylum > Erythroxylum brevipes. The sequence continues at coordinate 34,121,515 of JANIHY010000008.1, read as the reverse complement.
CATATTGTAAATAACTACTGCCCTCGATGTCATAGCCTGACATAATTTTCATTGATGATTGTTTATCGCCATCTCCTCAATCAAGTCCAAGGTAACTTAAGGAGTCTTATTGTTCAAGGTTCCTTTAGCGGCAGCATATACCATCTGTTTAGTTGCATAACCTAGACAATTGTAGAAAATCTAGACTTAGGATCCGTTTAGTTGAGCTTTTATCAGTTGAGCTTTTCGAAAAATTCAAGTGTATATGTGTTAACGCTTTTCTCTTTCATTCATACTCTATACAGAGATACAAAAACAGGGGTTATATATAGCCTATACATGCTAACGATTAGAGAGACTAAATAGGAAGGAATAATTACAGAGTGTATGGTACTGATCTTCCAAATATTCTAAATCGATGTATATCCCTGATTTATAGGAAATTCTATTCTAAGAATTCTCAACACTTTTAACTTTTGTCAGTAGAGCTTTTCTGAAAAGAGCTTTTTTTAAAAGCCAGTTGACTGTTTGGCTGTCAATTAAAAAAACAACTTTTTAAAAAGAGTTTCATACAGTAGACTGTTTGACAATATCAAAATAAAAGGCACTTTTATTAATTGTAACTATATTTTATTTTATAATAAAATTATTTATGTTAAATAATTTTTAAAGTATACCAATATGCAAAGTAACATTTTGTAGGGAATAATTTAAAGAGATGTCTCATTTTATTATAGGAAATAAAATTAATATTATAATCTAAAAATAAATATTCGTATTGTAAGGTTCTAGTATTTTATAGACTCCTACCCTGATAGAAGTTTGTCAAATATATCCCAAAGTTCACATCCATACATATTAGAATTTTTAAAAAGAAAATAAAATATGATCAAACAATTTGAAGTCGCACTAATGCCAAGTTGAAATAAATTAATAAGTTTGAGTCCTGGGAAGCTCCAAAACTTCAAGGGCTTTCCTATTTTTTCTTAAATATTTACCTACCTCCTTTTAACTTTTTATCACCTTTAGGATACCTTTCAAAATCTTTGCCTACTGTCACTAGCTTTCAGTTTGTCAAAGCTTATGTTGTCTAGCTCCTCGATAAGTGGCCCGTACACTTTCTAAGGTTTTCATGTTTCATCCTTTCCTTCACGTTATTCCCCTAAGCATATTTCCTTGTTGATGCAGAAGAACGTCTGCGTTTTTGCGTTAAAAACGCAAACGTTGTCTGCATTGTTGACGCAGATGAACGTCAGTGTTAAAGGTCTGCGTCAACAACGCAGACGATGTCTGCATCGACACAGACCTTCTGCGTTGAAGGCCGAACGTCTGCCTTCAATGCAGAAACATAAATTTTTAGGACCAAAAAAATACAAAAAAGAAGAACCAACATAGTCGTCTAGTGGTTTTGTAATGAAGAAATGAAACAAGAGGAGAACAGCTACTTGAAGTTTTGTACCTAAGTGACGAAAAGTACGATAAAAAACAGCTTCCCCAAAAAGCTATAATTTAGGCTTTTCTGAATTTTTGAAAAAGCTCTATTTGAGCTTTAAAAAAAGCTATTTCTATTTCAAAAGTGCTTTACAAATTTATAGCCAAACACCTACTTTTTCTTTAAAATAGCTTTTGTGATAGACAAAAGTACTTTTGGACTCTCTAAAAGCTGAACCAAACAGGAGCTTATATAACCATGTTGGGAGTTCATAGTGTAAATACCTCCTTAATAGGTCCTTATAACTCTTTCATAACTCGCATAATTTTTCATTATCTAACTTTCGATATATAGAGATACCATTCCTCAAAGTGGGAGTCTTTGCTGATAAGAAATACTTGGACAAAACTTTCCCTGGTAGGTTATTCCACATTGTGATGAAAGTTTCAAGGTATGACTTCAACCATTGCTTGGCCCAATCTTATATTAAGAATGGAAATAATTGCAGTTAGATGACATTGTCACATGTTTTGTTGATTTTTTTTTGTTCCGATGGAAATCCAAACAAAATAGAAGCTAACGCCCTATCTAACGTAGAGATCTGAAGTACAAAGCTCCATGCTTATCACGGTTTAGATGATCCATGAAGACTATCAGAGGCACCTAGAGAAAATGGAGGTTTGGGCTGGATCTTGTTGCGAGCGAGGCAAGACTGTCCACACACTGATTCCCTTTACGATACATGTGTTGAAGCTACACCTCCCAATCTCAGTGGAGTAGCCCTCGAGTACCTGTCACCAAAAAAAATACTCAGTCGAAGGTATAACAGAAGAGGAGAGGATATTGATCATCTCCAGATAATCCACTTCGATGATAACTCGTTGCTATCCAAGCATTCAGGCTAGGTTAAGTCTTGAATGGACCCTCCAGAGTTTGGCAGCTAATGGTGAGCCTCTTCCTATGTGATGAAAGAATCCCCCGCACCATTGTCAATCTCTGATCAAACCTCCAGCGGTTGCTATGCTAAGGCCCCATTTGTATTTAGCTTGACCCAGTATTCCATTGGTTTGATCCAACCTGTAAGATGACCTACTGGTAGTCCCTAGTCCCTAAATACATAGCTTTTCATAATCCTAGCCCGATCTATCCAGTTAACGTAGTCCATAATGGCCCTATTGAAATTGTTGCACATGAGAGGGCTTCAGAAGATTGGACTGCACCTATCGCTCCACGTCTAGTTGAAAAATTTTTAGGCCTATCACTCCAGGTGAAAATTTACACCAGAAAGCCTTCACTCATATGCAATCCCGAATGGCATACAAAGTTGACTCTTCATACCCATAAAAATGACACCTGTTATCCATTGTGAGGTGTCGAGCCACTTGTTGTTGATTAGTCAATAACTTCTATTTCATCATTAGCCACAGGAAAGCCCTGATTTGCTGGGGCCCTGCCCATTTCCAGATTAACTCCTAATTTAACTAGTCACGGACGTGGCATGACCTTCGATTAAATCATAGGCAGACGCTGTTGTGAACCTCCCATAAGTAGTTAGCCCCCATATAATGGTATCATCCATCGGGTTTGCCCTATTGAGATGGATTACCACTATATCCATACATACTATGGAAGGGAGATACTGCTGGAATATATGCCACTGCCAGCTGCCTACTTCATTAGTGAAGTCCATAACTTTGGTGTACAAAACGCTTTCAGGAATTAGGGAGGTAACCACTAAACTTAAAGGCCCCTAGTCATACACCTAATTGTTCAACCAGAATAAAACATTCCTCCCAGTTCCCAGTTTCCACTTTAGGCCTTGGCAAACAACGTGCTAATTTGTAGAGATGCCTCTCCAGATAACTGAGGCCCCTGACCTATCGAGATTGACAGGGAGATGAGGGTGATCGAGATGATACTTAGCTCTTAATACTTTGGCCTATAAGGCTGTAGGTTTCGTAATTAAAGCCCAGCCTAGCTTAGTCAAGAGAGCGTCATTAGAAGAGCGGATATGTTTTAATCTGAGATCCCCTGTTTTTTTAGGCTGGCACACTGCATCCCATTTGACGAGATGGATTTTTCGATTCTCATCTGTTGAGCCCCATATAAAATCTCTCATGGTGTGCTCCAAATCATCGCAAAGTTGTATCGGGAGTCTCACTATTTGCATTTTGAAAATGAGAAGAGCTAAAATAATTGATTGAGTTAATGTAACTCTCCCCGCCAAGGACAACATCTTAGACCATCATCTTGAAAGTTTCTTGCGTGCAGTATCCAAAATATGTTGGTAGGTACTCCTCGTGTTACACTCATGAATCAAAGGAACTCCTAGGTACTTGCCCAGATTGGTCGTACTCGTGATGTTCAGGATTTGACTGAGCCTGCGTGTCGTAGTTGGGGAGACGTTCTTAGAGAAAAGAATCCTAGTTTTCTCAAGGTTTACTTTGCAACATCCCACTACCCTAGGGTACATAACCAAACTTTTAGGAACATATCCTATGATAATGGTATGTTAGAGCAAAACAATTCCAACTTACACATGGCATCAACTAACATCATTTAAAAATCAACAAATTTTAAAACCATTCATTGCATTAATCCACAAAATTTACACTATTTCTTTTAGACAAATATTTACATAACCTTATACAAGTTCTAACAAAATAAACAAAATACAAGACATAACACTCCTGGAGCCAGCTGACAAACCTCTGAGCCATAAAAAAACCAAAGGATCCTTTAATCCTGTCTAAAGAACTAGGTCTCTTGTCTCGTACATAAAAAAACCACATTGCAATTTTTATGAGTTTTGCGAACTTAATGAATGAACCATCATTGACGATTTCACCGAATCACATACACATAATACATATTTTACAGACACCCATTCAGATCATAAACACATTCCAAATGTTCACACAACATGGTATATCATAAGTTCACACAGTTCACATTGCTAAGCATAACAAATAAATCACATCAATTTATCACTCATTCATTTTTGCAAATCATTCAATAAATTTCATTCTTATAGTATTATATGCATAAGACTCACATTCTTTCTTATTGTTGTGACTGAGTGCCTATCACAAACTTATATAAATATCGACCTATAGGGCTCAGTCAAATAGAATCACGGAGTATAGCTCTACGTGCAAAATCAGAAATCACAGAACAAAGCTTTACGTGGAAGCGCTTCATACTGGCAACTCAAGTTACAACGCTTTTATCTGAGCATGCATTTTATGAAATGCAACAATTTCTGAATGTCTCATATATCAAAATCTTATACAAATGCTCAGACAAGATTTCACAGTCATCGAACCTAAGTCCGACATTCAACTTTCGTTGAGAATCAAATGTCAAATTCATATCAAATCAAAACACTCCCAATGCATGCCCAACTATTAAACTCCTTGGACCTCAGGTCCTAAATCCAGAAACAACTCACAAAAAATTAAAAAATTTTGGAAATTTAACAAATCAAATCAAATTCAAATCGAATCAATCCTAGGAAATCATCTAGGTTGACTCACAGTACGTTCCAAAAAACTATTGCTTGGATGGTGGCAATGTCCGACTAACGTCCAATGTGCTCCTCTATAACATACACAACACATTTATAAATATCACATTTTGCACAATTGAAAACATATTCCTAACTAGATTGCCAAATCACATTGGAGAACAGAAGCTACAGTTGAGAACAAAAGCGAAAGTGGTTTCTTCCTAACTAAAACATAATAATACGTGGGTTCATTGCATGTCCTTCACATGTGTTGTTTTTCTCCACCGATTCACCATTTTTCATAATAGCAATTTGCCATTTGTCACATATGTATTGTTGCCACATGTCACCACATATACAATCCATTTGTCATATATATATGTTGCTATGTGTCACACCATAATTGGTCCAAAATACCCCCAATTTTTTTCGAAAATTTCTAAAATTCACCAAAAATTCTGAAATAATAACTATTATCACCAAATAAATTTTTAACTCAAATAATTTACCAAAAATTTCAAAATACCCGAAATGTACAAAAATTTCCAAATCACATTTAATACACTCTAATTTAATCCATAATTTTCATTTATAAACCAATTTACTCGGAAATGTCAATGAATGCATGTACAATCATATGAATGTGCAAAGTTAATGTGTATGTCACAATTAATTTATGCATGATGTGCAATTTTCTAATTTCACAATACTTTCTCATAAATTACTATTCTAGTCTTAACATGGGTATCGGGAAGTTACAACTCTCCCCTCCTAACAAAAATTTCTTCCTCGAAATTCTTACCTGAATAATCAAATGGGTAGGGGTATTGATTCCTCATATGCTCCTCTATTTCCTATGTGGCCTCCTCACACAAATGATTCTTCCAAAGGACTTTCACCATCGGAATCACCCGATGCCTCAATTGCTTATTATGGTAATCAATTATCCTCAAGTTCCTCAACATAGCTTAGATTACTAGAGACTTCAATCTCCTGAGTCGATATCACATGAGTTGGAGCCGACTGATGTCGCCTAAACATGCTTACATGAAACACATAATGTATCTGAGCCATTTTCAAAGGTAAGGCTAACTTATAAACCAATGGTTTAATTCTTTCAATTATCTCATATGGACCAATATACCTCGGACTTAACTTACCCTTCTTACCAAATCTCAGTACACCTCGCCAAGGAGATACTCTCAGAATTACTCTGTCATTAACTTGATACTCCATATCTCTCCTATGTTGATCCACATAGTTTTTCTATCTATTTTGTGCCATTTTAATTCTGCTACGGATCAATTTTACCTTATCAACAGTATCCTAAATCAACTTTGGGCCTTCGACAATTCTTAGCCCCTCTTCATCCTAATATAGAGACGAATAACACTTTTTGCCGTACAGCACCTCGTAAAGAGCCATATCGATACTACTGTGATACTGATTATTGTAAACAAATTCAGTCGAAGCCATATACTAATCCCATGCTCCTTGGAACTCCAAAACACAAGCTCTGAGCATATCCTCAACAATCTTAATCGTTCTCTCACTCTGACCATCTGTCTGAGGATGAAATGTTGTACTAAAATTCAGCTTTGTACCCAAAGCTACTTGTAGGCTACCCCAAAATCTCAAGGTAAATCTAGGATCCCTGTCCGAAACTATAAACATTGGAACTCCATGTAGGGGTTGATCCACAAGGAGTTGATAAATGTTGAATACAATTCAATTTTATTATTTAGTCAATAATAAAATGGAGTTATTGATTGATTAAATTTTGGAAACAAATGAAAAACCAACTACTTGATTACCGTAAGAATTAATAGAGAATATCAACATGCATAAATACCTAAACTATATTTCCTCTAAACTTCATCTTGTATCCTTTATATAATTGTAGGAATTGATTGGATTGGTAAGGTTTCCTAGTGTAATGATTTAACACCTCTTGATATACAACTACCTATTTTTGATTGATTAACCAATATCTTTTTTTAATTAACTACTCTCGAAATAAAATAAGTTCTTTAAAATTCCACATAAGCTTACCATAATAATAAAAGGTTCATATACTGATATCTTTGAATCTCTATTTAACTCTAATATATATGCCTTAGTAACATATACATAGATTTTCTTGACTACATCCATAATTCTCGTTTGATATTTAACAACAACATATATAAATTCAAACATAGAAATCTTTATTGAAAATTAAATGAAAATAAATAAAATTTGATTTATGTTTCATTAGATATAAATTATGAGCCTAAAATCATCCTAAATATCGATGGAAAGGAAAAGATATTATAAGGCATCTTTCATTGAAAACCTCTATCCTCTATTGGTGATTGATTCTCTAGATTGGCTTTTTATCTTTATCTAGTCAAGATGAACTTTAGATGTGTTCTTGGGCTTTTATTTTATGGGTGGTTGCTAATCTTAATGAAAACTAAAAACTAGAATGAAAGAAAAGTGAATAAGTTCTCAAAACCCTAGTATCTAATGCCTTTCATAATTTCCATCCATATAAATATGAACTGGAACTTAGTCATGTCCTAGGGTATGTATCTTTCTACCAAGATTCTAGAGAGGAAGTGGGCTTAAACATACCAGTATCCTAGGCTATGTATCTTCTTTTAATTTTTGAAAATGGACATGAGTTGAGACATGCTAATGTTTTAGGTCATATATCTTTATATTTCTCTTCTCTCCACTATGCAACTTCCTTTCAGTTTGTGTATTAAACCATGTATCATCTCCAACTTGTTTGAAAGAAACACTTTACAGTTAAGTGATAAACCATCTTCAGCCAAAAGTGGTGGTTTCTTCATATTTTACCTTGAAATCTCCTATATTATTTACTATACCCTTCTTTAAGTAACTTTTTCCACAATTACCTAAAACGAGACATAAAATTAATAAAAAGTTAATTTGGATATAAAATAGAATGATCTTAAGGAAAATATATGTGTAAAAACCGATGATTTAGGAAAATAACACTCATATTGAAATTAGAAACATGACCCAGGTAGACCATTTAGTCCGTAGAGTTTCATGATGTTAATAGACTATAGACTTGTAATGTCATATCAAGGAGACCATTTTATGATCTCTTAGAAATGTGATGATGCCTTATAAATTATTGATGAAATTTTAAATCTGTAATCAAGTATTTGAGATGACTAGAAAATGTTTTCTAATGTCCTTAAAGGTTGACCGAAGTGCTAGAGTCTATGAGATAAACTCATAAAAGATAGCAAAAGAGCAAATAGGGAAGCCTACATGAGGGGTATAAATTCAAATATGGGGATTCCATAAAATAAAGATGATGAAGATATGGATAAGCAATGGGAAAGCATCTATGAAGGCTTTATTAAGAGACTATATAAATAACTTCACCTAATGACCTAAAGAAAAAGGAGAAACCTTGAAGCAATGGTACATAAGTTAAATGTCAACCTTAAATTTAGACTTGTTAATAAAAAAGGGTGTTGCCTTAGAAAGGTAACTGAATATAAAAAAAAAGGGTGATGAAAAAGTTGTTATAGTTCGACTTCATAGGAGAAGTGCAATATTCAAAGTGATTTGTCAATGTATTAATGGTGAAGAAGGCATCCAGGAAGTGGTGCATATGTGTGAATTTTACTAATATCCACAAGTTTTTTCCAAAGGATAGATGTTCACTCTAAATATAACTAGATCCCTATGCATGGAACATATCTCAAGAAGACCTCTTTTGCCTTGCATCATGATATTTACTATTATTAAGTAAAGTAATACATATCAAAGAATATGTGGGCAACTGATTGAGCCAAATTTATACTATAAATTGGCCCTAATTTCTTAAGTGATTATGCACTTGTTGACCCTCAATTCATAA
>JANIHY010000008.1:34101861-34112610 GCA_027479065.1 Erythroxylum brevipes | reverse complement strand
TGCAATCCTTGGTATAAATTTTATTTGACCGGTTTCCGAGGATCAATTCTTTAATTGAACGATAAGCCGCGCATCAGCAACATACTAGAGGATGGTTAATAAAATGTTCAAATAATTCAAATAAATCCTTCAGATCTTTGAAACTATGCAAAAATTTAGAGTGAAGCTTGAACTAACTAAATATATAAGTTTAGAGAATCAGTTGTAGTTATAAAACTAAAGTCATTTTAGTGTACTAATCCTACAGGGAACTTTGCCACTATAATTATTAATCCTAGTTAAACAATGAAACCAAACAAAACAAAATTAGAAAAAAAGATAATTAAACTATTAAACTAACAAAAATAATGCAAGCCAACTAGTAAAGAGAAATTAATAAAACAACATTATGGCTTTGTGATTTACTTATAGGGATTTTCAATTATCATATAAGTTTGATTATCTATGCTGAAGTATTAATTGACCTAAAGCATTTATGCCTTCTCTTAAAGCATAAAAGTATATATAATTAGACAAATGCCACCTCTCAATGCACAATTCAACTTTTTTCAAATTCATTAAGAATATTTGACCTCTTAGTCCTTTATATAATCCTTAATATTGAATCTACAATGGCCAGAAATAAATCCAATAACTAAAAAAAGATAATAAATTCCACTAATAAAATAATAAATCATGTATTGATAATTGAAAGATCTATACAAGCTATATCCATACCCATATCCCTAACCCTAACTATAATTTCTAGCTACTAAACACAATGAAAACAAAACATAAATAAATAAATCTCAACATAAAGAAAATGCCATTGGCTCTTCCAATCTTGCTTTGAGTCCTCCTTCAATACGAAGAAAGACTAAAACTATGAAAAACAAAACAAAGTGGTTGTCAAAACCTTCTACAAGTTTGCTACATTAAATATAAGATAAGTATTTATAGTTATAATTACAAAAGTAGAGTCCTAGAAGGCTTGAACTAAAGAAATAACACATCCTTGTAATTTATGTATGAGAATTAACATTGGTCTAACATCAACACTAGGGCTAGTTTTGTTCTAAAAATTTTATTCATTACAAATCAATATGTAATTGATGCTTAGCACTAAGTCGTAATCATTATTGGTTTTGTTCTATAACTTTCTTCGTAAAGCAGTGATGAGTTTGACGTTATTCTTGCTCTACTTCTCAACCTCTGTAAGCTTTGTGAAAGACAAACGCTTGTCTTCAGGCATGTCTGGCTGTTGGCCCCCATATTTTTTCTCTAGTTAAGCATGATTTAAATGAATGTTGAGTTTTTTATGGATTTAAAATTTTTAGAGTTATTATTATATTAATGTTAGTAAGATTATATGACATGGGTTAATGGAATTAAAATACTAAGGTAATAAGGATGTTCAAGAGTTTTTTTAGAAGACCACTTAAGGTTATAAGACCATAAGCTTATAAGGAAGGGCAAAATGGACAATTTAGAATCATTAATGGCAAAATTGAAATAACAAGTGTTGGCTTGCTTTAAAGGAAGAAGCAAAAACGTGATAACTGGGAGAGAAGAAGAAAATAACGAAAAGAAGAAAGAGAGAAGTGACAATTTCAGTGGTTTGAAAGAAAGGAAGAGAAGTGGGAGAGAAGAAGAAAATAACGAAAAGAAGAAAGAGAGAAGTGAGAGTTTCGGTGGTTTGAAAGAAAGGAAGAGAAAACCAAGTGAGGGTTGATCTTTTCGTAGCTTTTAAGAAAGATTTTGAAGTTGTTCAAGAAGAGAAAGGTTGAGGAAGAGGAGCTTTCATTCAAGCCAAGAAACTCTTCATTTGGTGAAGAATCAAGGTAAGGGCATTTATGATTTGTTGGATTTTTGGAAGGGTTTTGGTTCAAAGAACTTAGGAAATGCTTAGATTTAAGTATTCTAAGGTCAATTTCATGCTTAGGTTTTTGTGAGATTTTTAATTGAAATGCCTATTGATATGGGAATTTTGTCTTTGATAAAGGAAATCAAAGGAGGCAAGAGGAGCAAGAGTAGAGGCATTTTTGAACAAAGTTTCAAGTAAGGAAATCAAGGTGAGTTACATATTTATAATAAAGTAAATAAGCCACAAATGTGTTCTTTGAATCAAAGAAGTTAAATTTTTTGAATTGCATTATAAATGTTGCATTTGGTGCTTCTTGAATGAATTGAGAATTTGTTATGTGTTTGATATGTGAATTGGGTTGATGATTCATGAAAAGACTTTGAAAATGATTCTGAGAAGATATATGTTTATGAAATCATGTTTTTTGAAAAAAGTTTTCGAACTATCTCATGTTTATGAAAATCAAGTTTCGAAATGTGCCATTCTGGGCAACAAGTTTACAAGTTATAAAATACATGTTATGTGGGTTTGGTTTGGTCCCTTAAGTATGTCAAATGTATTTTAACTAAAGGCTTCTCTTATCTGCCCGCTAATGGCATGGAGCTTCTTTCTGGACTTTCATAAGTTCACAACTACGCAAAACCATTTTGTGGGATTGCAATAGTACGTTCTGTTCACGACTGCACAGGACTCTTATAGAAAATGTATAGTACGTTATGTTTTGGACCTTCTAAACCATTTTGATGTGCTTATGTACTCATGATATGTTGATAAGTTCGATGCATACATGATTTAAAATTGTTTATGGATTGTTTGATAAATTGAGAATCTTGAAAAATAAGTGTTTGCTATTTTTTTTTACTGCGAAATTACTATGGTTACGAAAATATAAAATGGCAATGAATTCTGAAAATGTTTTTTGTTTGTTTCTCGATTATAAATCTGTTATCCACGAGCTTTCAAGCTCACCCCCCTTCATTCCCATATCCATGTGATGAGAAAGAGATCTGGTGAAACAGAGTCAAGGCATTCGTTCGATTATGCATATTTTTTATTTTAAGTTAGATTGATGTAAAAACAAGACTTTAGACACATGTCGAGAATTATGGGGTTTTGTATCTTTTGTATTTTCGATTTTTGATATTGATGATGTAATGTGGCTTGGAATTGCATTAAAGCTTTATAAACTCTTATTATATGATGTTAATGAAATATGGATTTGTGTAAGGATGATTGTTAAGCTAAAATGTGAATTTGAATTTGAATGATTGTTAAGTTGAACTGTGAATTTGTGTAAGGATGAGATGGAGTTGAATGTGATGAGCCGTATGAATTGAGATTTGAGAGTTTAATGAAATCAATTTGGTAGTTGAATTGTTATGAAGCAAGTTGCATTAGAGGAAGTGAATTTGGGAAAATTTTCAAGTCATTCGGTGAAAATTGTGTACTAACTTTAAGGGAAAAACTGGATTAATTTAGGAAGAATTAGACAAACTTGTCTTTATAAATATAGCTTATCTTTTAGCTTTCCAACAGTATAAAGTACGAAATTTTTGGACAATGGAGTTGAAAAATATAATCATTGGAAGTTTGTGATACTGTTTAAGAGGGACATTCAGGATGGCTATATTGTTTTGAAATTTACCCTTATAGAGGAAAAAATTGTTTTTATATTCTTCATGAAAGTTGTAGATCTTGTCGTTAACTTTCCATTGATATAAAGTTTGTAAATTTTAAAGTTCCAGATCAAAAGTTATGGAAGTTTGAAGTTGAGATGTCAGTAAAAAAGAAAAAGTCACAAGTCCACCAGAATGTCGCGATCGTGCGACCACCCGAATGTCGCGGTCGTGCATGTGCACGATTGCAACTTCCCTGTTTGTCCAAGGGAGATTATTTTCTGAGCACACTTTGATCTTTTTGTTATAACTTCTTCTCTAGACCTCCAAATTACCTGATTTTTAAAGCATTAGATTCTTAACACATTCCTCTATCTCTTTATAAAAACTTATAACTTTTGGCATTGATTCAAAAAAGATTAATCGAATCAAAATGAGGGTATCTATTGGAAGACCACGAACTGGCCATTTTACTGAACATGTTTTAATATTTTGATAATATCTTGATCTGTAGCTTTAAATGAAATGATTCTTGTTTCTACGTTAACTAGAGACATAGAGATACAAATACTATGAAGAAATTATATTTTAATTCGGACTCTAAGACTTCCAATTTCTGGATATAAATTGAGTATAATGAACAGTTTCAGTTTAATAACAATTTGAAAATGTGTGAGATATAATTTTTAGATTTTTCCACCAAATTGAATGATTTTGGTATTATTAGAAACTTAAGACAATGGGGAATAAATGTTCTGAAGAATCCAAATTGAAATTCCGATTTGAGGTTTCCTAAAATCTGTTCAGAAATATGAGAAATGAGTTCGTTTTTGACAATTGACTGGTGTGGGCACGCCACCCATATGGGATGATAGTTAATGAGGGTTCATTGAAACAACTCTACAAGGTAATACACACGCTCACATCTTATGATATTTGGAACGATTGTTGGGCTTCGAAAATGGGGTCCAACACTAGTACTATTATGCCTAGTTCCACTAACTTCTCAACTTTTTGACATCTTTGAGATAGACTTGACCTCTAATGTCTTCTAAAAAGATTTTTCCCCATCTTTTTGTCTCTTAATTGACTTCAAAATCTCTTTAATTGGATAACTATAGAGAAAATTGCACTAAAGTTTGTGTTTTTCTCATAAAATCATCACTTATAAAACAATGAACTAAACAAAGGAAAATATTATATAAACCATATAACACATGCTATCAATGTACAATATACTAAGTACTTCAACCATATATAAGATGTAAAATATAAACATGCTAAATTTCCCCACATTTAACTCATTTCTCTTCCTTAATCAATTAATAACAGATAAACCATATGTAATAACTAAGCCTTAACTAACTAATGCAAAAATAATTATACTTTCTTAGGTGTATGATAATATTAAGCATATGTCATAAACCTTTAAAAGCTTAGGTTTCCCTAGTTAAGGAGTTATAGTCTCCTAAAAGTTTACTTGAATGCTACCCACAAACATTAATCTAAACTCATTAGTTAAGTATTGAAGATTTTAAATATATAATACCTCTTAAGAAAATCTCTATACAAATAAGATAAAGTACACTATTTCACCTCCTTAATTAACATTAAGATTAAATACTATGAATTGACATATTCCTAGAAAGCATTACTCATTCACACAAGTATTTTAAATTTTAATGAGTTTCTTGAATCTTATTTTTATGAAAGTGAACTTACCATAAGCTTGGAATCATTTAATCTCCACTACTTAAAAAGATATGTATAAGGAAAAGTCAAAAGGACTCGAATAGGGGACTTGATAGCTATACAAAATGAGTTAGATCAAAAGACTAAGAATGACCTTTTGAAACTTTAAAAAGAGGACTCCCGAGCTTTGGATATGCAACATAGTTTGATTAGCTAAAGAGCTCGTATCAATTTGTTAAAAAATGCAAATAGGAACACTAAGTACTTTTCATAATGTAATACTTAGTAGAAGAAACAATAGCAAGAAACGTTGCTTAAGGAATATCGATGTTGATTACATTTGGTAGCAAAAGAAGATAAAGTGAGTGACTCACACTCATTTTATATATATCTTAAGTTACCTTAACAATGATGGCTTCCATTTTTAGATCAGTAAGAATTATATATCTATCTTCTTAATATAATAGTATAAGGAACATCTTATCTTACATTTTAATAAAATGGACATTAAGAAAGCAGTTTGAATTAATAAAATGGACATTAACAAAGCAGTTTGAACCCACATAAAAATCTTGTCCCTGATAGATTAAATGCATTCTTCTTTTATAAAAAAAAAACATTGAACATCATAGGGCATATGATATCCTATGTTATTTTAGAATTCTTAGAGAGTGGGAAAATTTTAGGGCATGACCTATGCCTAATCTCAAAGAAACTAAATGCAAGCTATTTAAATGAATTTAAAACAATTTCATGTTGTAATGTCCTTCATAAGATTATCTCCAACATAATAGCATCAAGATTGGAAGAAGCTCTTAACTCTATTGTCAATATAACTTAAAAAGCCTTATTAGGGGAAGATGTATAAGTAGTAATTTGCTAATTATTCTGGAACTTTTCAAGGGATAAAAAAGTAAAAAGGAACTAAAAATTTGTGCTTTGAAAATTGACTTTGAAGAAATGGAGATTTATTTTAGACACACTTTATGCTTTTGGTTTCACAAGTGTATTTGCAACCTAGATTGAGCAATGTTTTTCTACAACTTATTTTTAATTTTAGTGAATAGGGAACCATCCATGTCCCTTTAAAGTGCTAAGGGCCTTAAACAAAGGAAACTTATTTCACCTTATTTATTTACCTTATGGATCAGCTTTTTATCTAGAATGGAAGTCCAATATATTAAAATTTACCGGAGATCTATATTTCATAACAAAACCAAGAAGCATAGCTATTCCAACTTATATTTTTGTATGACCTCTTATTAATTTGTGGAGCTTATCCAAATTCAATGTAACTCCTTATGATTGTTCTTTATTCTTTTAATCACTTATTAGGTCTGTCTATAAATAAAATCAAAAGTTTCCTCTATTTTTTTGCTAATTCATTATGATAGGTGGATATTTTATCAAGGATTTTAGGTCTTAACTCTTTTAAACTTCCTTTTAAATATCTTGGTATAACAAAATTTGACAAAGACTTATCTTTAAAGAAATCATGTCCCTTAAAAAATCAATCTAGAGGAGAATAAGACAATGGAATAATAAATTCCTCTCTTATGCAAGTAAATTGCAAATGGTTTCTACAGTGCTGGAGAATCTACACATTCATTAAACTTCTCATTTGTATTTTTCATTGATCAAGGAGTTAGAGAATTTTTTTGAGAAACTTCTTATGTTCAAGCTTTAGTAGGGAAACAAACAAATCAAAAGTCAATCAAAAGAAGTTTACTCTTCTAAGAATGAACGAGGGATTAGGAATGAATCGATGAAAATAACTAATAAGATGCTTATATCAAAAGGAATATAGAAGTCATTTAAAGATTACGAATATGTATAGGTAAAATGGATATAGTTAAGGATTAGGGTTTGTAGATCATAAAGGATGATGATGTTTACTTATGGTCACTAAATAAAATATTGAAATTAAGGAACATCTTGATCCAAGAAATCAAAGTTCTAATAAGTAAAAAAAAAAGGAGATATTGTTTTTTATTTGACAATTAAAATAAACTTGGACCCATTTACAGAGTACAAAGCTTGGAAAATCTCAAACTTCTTTCTCTATGCCTACTAAAGTCAAAGTAATCATCAAGGAAGGAGATTGGCATTACATATATAGAGGTCTCAACTTAATAAGGAATTATGTTCTATATTACAAACCAAGAGTAGACCATGATAATAGATTTTTGTAGATAAGGAATAGCTTAAGATATTTCACAAACAAATTACAACATTATTTAAAGCACCTTTAAAGAGAGTAACCTGAAGTAACCTAGTGGTTCAATAATAACTCGCTTAAAGCTCCTTTCCTACAATGGTTAGCAATCAAAAACAAATTGCATACCTTATATAGAATTTAAGGTAATGCTTGAATAATTTAACATGTACGAACCCAAGCCCCTACGAATCGTGAGCATCTTTTGCTTAAATACAACTTCACTGATATGTTTTAGATTGAATCTTAGAATATATGCAAAATTCAATTGTTTTTCCTAAAAGATGGCCTTAATTTATTAACTAGGTTATATACACTAAGGTGCCAAACCACTTTCAAAATGATGCTAAGTTGTGGAATTCATACCATTTGGAAGGAGAGAAATACGAAAACCCTTTGAAATTAGCGTAAGTGCATTTAGAACTTCATATTGTATGCATTTAAGTAGATAAGAGACTTGATCATTTCTAAGGAGATCTCCAGGGATATGAGAAATGAATTGGGTTCTATTTGGAGAGTGCCTCAACTCTTTACTATCACAGGGGCTTCGAGTTAATTCAAATCTATAATCCTCTATCAAGATTAATGCATGGGAAGTAGTTAGTGTGGTTAGTTAAACTGTTTTTCCTTAATTTCCCTAGTTTATTTATCTAAAGTAATATGTGAAAGAAGTTATGAGTTGGTTTTCTTGAGGTTAGCTCTTACCTTGAGCTAGGGATGTGCTTTTGCTTTTGTTATTTTGTTTAAGTATTGATATTGTAATATTGTCTTTCATCGATCTATTTCATTTTTTTTAAAATCAAATTATATTAATAAGAAACTCTCAAATTTAAAATACTTGCAAAACAAAAAAATTATAGTGAGTTCACCAAATGAATGACTTTGAAGTACAAAAAGAATTTAACGACATTGCTAGCTAATGTAAGTAAAGTCAATGTTTCATATGCCATATGCATTTATGAACATAAGTTGTATTTGATATTTTGATTTGTAAAAATGTGGTTTACAAAATTGCTATTAATTAACCTTCAAATGTTTTTTTAAATAATAACTATAGATGATTTTAATTTAATATATTTTAATATCAAAACTAATCATTTGATTTTATTTTTAACATTAAAAATGAATAATAAACTCCTATTTTGAACTGTATTTTAATTTTAATTTTTAAATGTGCTTAACTTTATTTTAAACAACATAAGTTTTCATCTTGTCTATCAAACCCTTATTAGTAACATAAAGTCTAAAATTTTAAATCATTAAATTATGCATAACATAGGTGAATTATTCTACATCCAAAAAGAGTTTTAATACCTCAAAATATTTTACATATAAAAATATGTTTATCACTTGATACCTTAAAATTTTAAAGTTTAGAATTTCTACGTTAAAATTTTAAATAGTCATTATGAATTTGATGGATTATAGAACATAATATAAGTTCCTGATTATTTACAAAAAGATGATGTTCTTTCTTTAAGTATATATACTAAGAGCGAGTTCGGATGGATGACCACGCAATGCATCCCACCCATCCATTTAATCTGACGACTTATCTTGTTCATTGAATGTTGTGTCGTGAGGCGATCATCCAATGCATCTCGGCCGTCCATTCAATCTGACGGCTTATCTTGTTCATTGAATGTCGTGTCGTGAGGCGACCACGCAATCCATCCCGCCCGTGCATTCAATATGACGGCTTATCTTGTTCATTGAATGTTGTGTTCTCGGGCGACGACGCAATCCATGTCCTTGCGACGACTTATATCTATTCATTGAATGTTGTCTCCTCTTTCGCAAAACTCTCTCTCTCTTTGTTTTTCCTCTCTGCCCTTGCCTTCCTCTGCTCTCTCACTTCTTTCGTTTCTAGCTTTGGTCGCTTCTTTTTTGTGCCATGATGATTGGTAAGTCTGCAGGTGTTTATTGTCGTGGTTTTATATTTTTGTTTGTTACTTTCGTTCACATTTTATCTTGTGCACAGACGGCCTACGGTTTTCTCTCCGGCCTGGGTAAGTTTGGTTAATTTTTTCCTATTTTCTTTCTCTTTGTTTTTCCTGTTCGCCCTTGCCTTCCTCTGCTCTCTCAGTTGTTTATTGTCGTGATTTTATATTTTCGTTTGTTACTTTCGTTCATGTTTTGTTGTGTGCACAGGCGACCTATGGTTTTCTCTCTGGCCTGGGTAAGTTTGCTTCATTTTTTCCCATTTTCTCTCTCTTTATTTTTCCTGTCCGCCCTTGCCTTCCTTTACTCTCTCACTTCTTTCGTTTCCAGCTTTGGTCGCTTCTTTTTTGTGCCCTGATGATTGGTAAGTCTGCAGGTGTTTATTTTCGTGGTTTTATATTTCCGTTTGTTACTTTCATTCACATTTTATAGTGTGCACAGACAGCCTACGGTTTTCTCTCCGGCCTGGGTAAGTTTGGTTCATTTTTCCCATTTTCTCTCTCTTTGTTTTTCCTGTTCACCCTTGCCTTCCTCTGCTCTCTCAGTTGTTTATTGTCGTGATTTTATATTTCCGTTTGTTACTTTTGTTCATGTTTAATCATGTGCACAGACGGCCTATGGTTGTCTCTCCGGCCTGGGTAAGTTTGCTTCATTTTTTTCCCATTTTCTCTCTCTTTATTTTTCCTGTCCGCCCTTGCCTTCCTCTGCTCTCTCACTTCTTTCGTTTCCAACTTTGGTAGCTTGTTTTTTGTGCCCTGATGATTGGTAAGTCTGCAGCTGTTTATTGCCGTGGTTTTATATTTTCGTTTGTTACTTTCGTTCACGTTTTATTGTGTGCACATACGGCCTACGGTTTTCTCTCTGGCCTGGGTAAGTTTACTTAATTTTTTTCCCATATTCTCTCTCTTTGTTTTTCCTGTTTGCCCTTGCCTTCCTATGCTCTCTCAGCTGTTTATTGCCGTGGTTTTATATTTCTGTTTATTACTTTCGTTCACGTTTTGTCCTGTGCACAGACGACCTACGGTTTTCTCTCCGGCCTGGGTAAGTTTGCTTCATTTTTTTTCCATTTTCTCTCTCTTTGTATTTCCTGTCCGCCCGTGGCTTCCTCTGCTCTCTCACTTCTTTCGTTTCCACCTTTGGTCAGTTTTCGTTCTTGGTCAGCACCTACATTCAGGGGAGAAAAATCATGCCTCAAATAAAGAAGACATAGTGTAGACTTGCATATGACGACATTTATCATGTTCTTCATCGTCAGTGTTAACAAACTTGGATCACCTAGATCCACGGGAGAAAAATATGAAAAAGAATGCCTCATTAAGTATATATACTAAGAGCGAGTTGGATGGACGACCAGACGTAGTGCAGACTTGGATATGAGGCTCATTAAGTATATATACTAAGAGCGAGTTGGGATGGACGACCAGACGTAGTGCAGACTTGGA